>CM037089.1:12461389-13001721 GCA_020916435.1 Oxytropis ochrocephala | reverse complement strand
GATTTAAAAATAAAAATAACACACGATAGACTAAAAGTGCAATTAAAAATTATTTAAACTAATATTAGGATGTTGACAAAATCAGAGCACCTAAAAAAGTGAGAAACAAACACATGATTTTAGTTTTTTTATTACACAAAATGTAGTTTATTGTGACCGTGAGTGTGTGTGTGTGTCCTCCTGCACCATACGCTTAACATTCTTCAGTAAGAAAAACTACAAATATCATAAAAATAACAGATTTCGAACACATGGTAGAAGGTGATTGGTCAGCAGGTCGACCAGACAAAATGACCGTGTTTAAAGGGAGGCGGTCAACCGTGTTCAATGACTGCTGAAGCCGACATTTTGAAAGCACTCGTACGGGTGGCAATGGTGACGGAAGCAATGACAGAATCAAATTAAAACGAAACAATCACACACGTGCGATCCGCCCACTTATCCTTTGCCACGTTGATACATAAACCTCCACCTTGGCCAAAGCACGTGTTTAAATTCACTCTGTTCATTCATTCACGCTATAAATAAAAACCTATTGACTCTCTCTTAACTTCAAATCGCCGAGCAAAGCAAAGCAGAGCAGATCAGAAAACAATAATCATCAACAACAGAATCCACAGAGAAACTACCACAGCCAACTTTGAACCTTGCTTTCAGTTAATCAACAGAAGAAAGATAAAGAGTGTGTGTGAAAGAGAAAGAGAAAGAGAGAGAGATTTAGAAGAAACGGGAATGCAGGGTGAATTAGAATTGCCAGCGGGGTTCAGATTTCACCCCACTGATGAAGAATTGGTGAATTACTACTTGTGTAGGAAATGTGCTAGTCAATCAATTTCTGTTCCTGTCATCAAAGAGATCGATTTGTACAAGTTTGATCCATGGCAGCTTCCTGGTACTAATCAACCTTCAATTATTCTTTCTCAATTTGTTTCCAATTGATCAATATGAAGAACATCCTTTTTGCTTTTCTGGTTTGGTTGTGTTGTGTTTACTGATTGAATTATTTGGTTATGTGCAGAAATGGGTTATCAAAGTGAGAAAGAATGGTACTTCTTCTCTCCTAGGGACAGGAAATACCCTAACGGTTCGCGGCCTAACCGGGCGGCGGGGAGTGGCTATTGGAAAGCAACCGGAGCTGATAAACCGATTGGGAAACCAAAGCCTTTGGGGATAAAAAAGGCGCTGGTTTTCTACGCTGGAAAAGCCCCCAAAGGAGTGAAAACCAATTGGATCATGCACGAATATCGCCTTGCCAACGTTGATAGAACCGCTGGCAAGAAAAAAAACAACTTGAGGGTATGTAGGCTATTAATTTTTCATCTTTGGTTCATAAATTCGTGATAATTGTTTGGGTTGAAAAATATCTGATTTGTGTTTTTATTTCATTTTGCAGCTTGATGATTGGGTATTGTGTCAATTTACAATAAGAAAGGGAAGATTGAAAAATACAACACGGTTACACCCAAGTTAATAGAACCGGTTCATAATTATTATGAGCATGAACATGAGAACAAGCCAGTACTAATTCATCCTAAGTTGGGAATGATGTGCAATTATACACAGACACGTCGGATTCAGTGCCAAGGATGCACGGGACTCGAGCAGCTCAGGGCATGTGGTTTCGCCGGATGTCACGTGCGAGCGGGAGGTGCAAAGCGATCCCAAGTGGAATGAACTGGAGCTACAGCTGAATGACCCTTTTGATTTCCAATACTTGGATAATATCATGTCTGTAGATGAAGACCCTTTGGGACTCAAGCACAGTACCAAATGAACCAGTTTTCATCATTGCAGGATTTGTTCATGTTCCCACAAAGCCATTTGATCATTTTTTCCAACCACAAAAATAGGGAAGTAGGGTTTGGGGGTGCCTAATTAGATTGGATTGGCACATAATTTTTAATTTTTTGTAGGAAAAGTCAGCATTTATGCCATTGCACCTAACTACTACTGCATGTGAAATGGACCATGGAGGTGCATGCTGGTTTGGCTTGGCTAGGCCTGGCGTGCCAACCAAACAGTGCTGCACGTGGGTTACTGTTAACTAATCTTATTCAGGGAATTATGAATTTGGATGACATGGACCATTGGTGCAAAAACAAATGAATTGTGAAAGATAAGCCCTGTAGTGTGTAAGTAAAAAATAAGCAGCAGGCAGGGTGATCTCAACCAGTGTCCATCAATGGTTATTAGTGTAGCAGTGTAGGTGCAAGGACTACCTTAGAAAATTCTTGTTTGGTTGCTGTTGTCATGGGATTTTTTGATATATTTGTAATATAAAAATTCTATTATTCAATTCAAATGAACAATTGAATGAAAAGTCTTCAATTCAAAGGGATGAAATGTTGCAGCCTAGTCCGCCTCGTGCGTCTGTGTTTTGACAGTTTGACATTAGACTTATATTTGCAATCTTTATTTATGAAGCCAGAACATAATGTTCAAAGAGAAAGACTTGCATTAAAATAATCAGAACACAGAATAGTTACTACGTATTTTCCACAGTTGATGTTGTTATGTCTAATACAGACTTATAGTTCTCATGAGAAAAGTAGTTAGTATTATTTAGAGATCAAAAATATATGCATATAGCATTCTATGACTTAATATAGCAGTCGTGATTAGGTGATGTTTTACCCTTTTTCTTTGTCTCTTTTTTGGGTACATGATTGTTATATTCAGAATTCAGAAAAGCTGAAATATTAAATAGCAAGTGGTTTATAAACTTGTTTTCATCAGTCAAATTTAAACAGATCTGAAAAAGTAGGAAAAGAAGATGGCCTATCAATATATCAAATCTGTCAATTAATTATAGAATCAAGGGATGCATGCATTGCAGCATTACTCTTTGACTATTTGCTTTCTCTTTCCAATTCTAAATTAAATCCTCAGAGCTGTGCAATCAAACTAACATGATATTGGTATTTCAAAAAACCAGACCAAACATCAAACGAAAGAGACCTTCAACCTTCGGGCTATGGTTCAATTTCATTAGACCATTCAAACCCACATGAATAAGAGGTCGAACCGCCTAAGTAGCCGAGCTATAGAGCTATAGACAAAACGGTTCTTAGTTTAACTGGTTGAACTGCCCCATTCGGTTTCTAAAACACTACAAGATATATATGACTGAACACTTTTGTCAACCGTCACAGCCCAGAATTATACCACTTGCCGATATATTATGCACAGGAATATCTATACAAGCATATTAATGTTCATCTGGTACAATCATTCTGTTCTATAAACTAGGAATATAACTACTATATGATGATAACGAATATAAGTTGAGTGAAGAGGTATCTTTTGTGATCACTGATCACATGCTGAAATCTCTGGACTTTGAAGCCCGGTTACAATCTGCTGGTGCCCAACCAATCAACTGCTTCTCATTGTCAAATACCATCACTTTGTCTAGCATGGATATGTCTGCATAAACAAGACGAGGGATTCTATAATGCATAATTCCATCAAGAGTTTTGGTGAAAAGTGTAAACAAAACAGGTGAAGAATAGCAGTAGAGTTGATAAAATCCATTATCCAAAACAAGCATCAGAAGAAATGAGAGAGTAACAACAATCCTACCTCCAATTAGGTTCAGATCCCCCATCCCTACTTCAGAGCCGTTTAGAATGCCCAAGCAAACATTTCCCATGTTCTGGAAGAAAAGTTTATCAGCATTCACACACCAAATGTATCAGTTACTTGTTACAGCAATTAATTAAAATATGACATGATAATGGCTTTGGGACTCACCGATATTATTAGATAAGCTTGGGAGGAATTTGAACTGTGCTTTATTTCTCCCACTGCCGGGAAGCTAAGTGCAATAGGCTTGAAGTATTTTCTGACTTCATATATGTTTCTGAAAGGTTTTTTTCCATACCAACATAGAGGGAGAGTTTGGTCATGAGGGGCTTCTGTAATCGGCTTTCCAGCTAACTCCTTTTGCAACTACATATGTAAATTGAATGAAAGAATCATGTTAAGTAACATGCCATTACTTTTCTCGAATTACAGAAGAAATTCTTCATCTTTTTGACAATGACATGATATTATTAATGCCCTAAGCATTTTGAAATGCCTGAAATTGGAGGATAAAATAAAAATTGCTTTCAATTCAACTGACCCATGAAATTAGTGCTTGATAGGAGTCAGCGTTGAAATAAGTGTAAGAGCTCCCGGTGTCGAAAACAGCAAGAAGACTTCCAAACCCAGTTCTCTTCCCTCCAAAAATGAGTTCAGCTGACCCTGCTGAGTAATGTTTGCTGAGACAAATCGCAAATCAGTAGAAAGAATTATGAATCATTCTAGTGCACATGGAAAAGTAAAATGGGTATCTGACTTGTAATAAGATATCTACTTACTAATCTCTGGATGACATTGGAGTCCAACTCAGTCGAGAAGAATCATAAACATCTCCAAAGAAGATGTAGCCTCCTCCTTGTGCACTCAAACAATGTCCAACTACATTTCGCACCAAACCTTGACTATTCAACTGTGATATCAAGCTGGATTTTCCTCTTCCAAGGCCAAGCATTCCATCTACAGGGTGGTAGGAAGAATCTGGAAAAATCTGATCATATCCACATCTGCAGAAAGTAATAAAAACAAAGTGTATTAGATAACAAACAAATTTTACTTGACAGAAAAAAGTATAATCATCATGCAATAATGGTGTTTTTCTGAAACACTTTATTTAGACATATGCATAGGCTCTAAGGAAGTAAAGGGTGCCAAAATGTTCACGAACCCGAGTGCCATCTGAACTTTAAGTTGGACTCCATTTGTAAAGTTGAGAACGTAGACATCATTGACAAGTACACCAAGGGATGAGTAGTTATCTGTATACTCAACTTCATAATCACACTGATGCTGGACTTCACAGTCATAGTTATCAGTCTGGTGTAAAGATGCACATAGGGGATGCCTGCAGGGCACCAAGTCATTGCTGGGCCTGTAAAGCGGATGTGGTGTCTGAAAAACAAGCAACAAATATTTAAGATTAATTTTGATATGAGATTATAAATTGTAATCAAACAGATTCTACATGTATCTTTCTGGTCTTGCTTCCAATCTCATATAAAGAACAAAAAAGTTTGTACTTAACATGTTAATTTGCTTGGTGATTTAGAATATTGGCAATGATTTGGTTAGAGTACCTGAGAGCAACGGGAACAAGGGGCATCACATTGTAGCCATGTTAGGTCGCTACCTGTGTCAATATCAAGAAAATATGGCCTGGGTGGCTGCCCAATGTTGATAGTCACATTATAAAACCTGTAAATGTGAAAAATGAGAGTGAGCTATATTAGAGGAACACAAAATTGCATGCAGTCACAATGGTGGTCGGTGGAGGCCATGGTTCTAAATTGCGGTTGCAGTTACGTATGCAATCCTTTATATTGCGATAAAATTCGGGTAAATGCAATTGGTGCAACAACAATTAGACCTCTAAAACCATTATATTGCGGTTGCAATTGCAGATCACAATTTATAACATGGAGGCAAAAATATTTTCTAGGTAACCAAAATTGCAAATAGCCTAAAAAGTGGAAAAGCTATGAGTGTGTGTGTGTGTAAGAATGAGACAAAGAAAAACATGATATGGCATTGGCAATTGGAAGAAACCTCAAAAAGATGTTTTATTATCTATTCAAAATCATTGTTTAATAATTACTCTTTTCAAGAAAAAGCAGCAAAGAATAAAATAACAGAATATAGAGGGCCCAAACAGGAAAAGGCATGAAGAAATCAAAATAGGAGAAAGAAAGGCATAAAGTGAAACCGAAGCAAAAGAAAAAACAAAGAGAGAGACAGAAAAGGGTGTTCCTTTTACGTACCCAACGGGGTAAACATTGCCGTGAACGGGGAACACGACGGATGAACCAGCACGAAAGCGATTTAGGAATGAAGGTGATGATGATGATGATGATGAGGAGGAGGAGGAGGAAGCTTCTTCGTAAGCAAGAATGGAGGTTTTTCCATTTGAAGTTGAACTTTTGTGTTTACTACCAAACCAAGCTGAAGAAGTAGAAGAGCTCAAGAATAGTAGCAGCGCAAATAATCCCAATATCCCTAACTTCATCATCTCTCAATTCAAGCATGTAAGGATGTTGTTAGTATAAGAGAGATTGTGCTGCGCTGTGCTGTGTCTATGTATTATGGGGTATGGGTACGTACGTTGTGTGTTTGATGAAATGCATGAAACAAATTCCAAGGCTTTTAGTTTAAATAATTGTGTGTGTGTGTCTGTACATAAAAGCATTGCTTCAGTAATTAGAAGAGGGATTTCTTCTGATGCATGCTTTGCGCTGGCTTCTTATTCTTTCCTTGTTCTCATGAAGCATCCTCCACACAAAAATACCTTTTTTATTCTACAAAAAAAGTCTTTTTTTTGTGAGAAAACAAAAAAAAAATAAGGGTTTTTTTTTAAGTAAGAAAACTTATGTCATTTCATTCAAAAAAGTCTTTCATTAAAAAAAAAGTCTTATTATGGCCAGAACATAGTAAAACTAAATAAATGTATAGTAACATAAGGTTCTTTTCAAATGTATAGTAACACAATATACACTTGCTTTCACACTAATAATTTTGTTTTCACCTATTTTTAAAATATACTTCATTTATAAAATTTAAATTTAATATTATGATAAATAAAGTTATTTTAGTTCTCTAAAAATATAGAAAGAGTGAATGCATTCAAGTTCTGAGAATAATTATATCAAAGACAACGAAATTGTAACAACAACATAATGTTTCTTCACCTTACCTCAAAGATATTTATAAGGGTAAAATATGTTTTTAGTCCTATAAAATACCACTCTTTTATTTTTAGTCCCTATAAAAATTTTCATCAACTTTTAGTCACTATAAAATTTCACAATTTCAAAATTTTCATGTATCATTTAGAATTTTGAATGATATTTTGCATCTGGCGTTAGAGATATTACAAATATCTCTCTCACAAAAAATAAGCTATTATTTATAAAAATAAGAATGTTTATAAAGTAGAAATGCAAAATAAATATATCAATAAGATATAATTTCCTCTTGTCGAGAGTAAAAAGTAAAATAATTATTTATAAAAAAAAATTGAAGAAGACAAAATTCAAAAATAATTATAGCAACTACAGGTAGTGTTTTTTAAGTCGTGACTCAAAGAAAATAATCATTTATAAAAAAAAAAGTAAAGACAACATTGAAAAATAATTATATCGAAAACATATAATATTTTACTGCCGTGACTCAAAAGCAAATATTTACTTATAAAAAATAAAGAAGTCTACAAAGACAAAATATAAAATTAATTATAGTGAGAATATTTTCTCGTAAGACTTCTTAAAGACAATGAATTATTTGCTTATAAAAAAAAAAAGACAATGAAATTATTCCAGTAACATGAAATAGCTCCTCATCGGAAATCAAGAATAGTGAAATTATACATATAACATGTAATGTTTTCCAGCAAAATATACATATATTTTTTTTGACAAAACAAAATATACATATATAAAAAGTATTTATTTTGACAACATATAATATTTTCTTGTTGGGACTCAAAAGCAAAATAATGAGTTATAAAAGGAGATTTCTATGACTCCATTGAAATTCGTCGGGTATCTTTATCTTGTAGGCAAAGAGTTCAAAATTGAAATTTATTTTAAAATAATTAAATATAAAAAAGACATGTCATTAAGTAATTAGGTGTACGTTGGGTACCATACCCAATAAAACTTTAGGATATTAGAGCATTCACCATTATAAAAATTAAATTCACATTTATGGAGAATTTTTTTATTATACCGACAATAGTTTTCCACAAAAACTCAAAACTAAAATATTAATTTAAAAAAATTAAAGATTTTGATAAAGATAAAGATAAAAATATCGCGATAATATGCAAGGATTCTAAGTTGAGACTCAAAAGCAAAGTTTTTTTGAGTTATAGTGCCTGATTTTGAGTTTCATTCTTTATTTAAAGTCACCTTGTTATACCTAGGTGATTTGAACTTATTAGGCGGATAAATCTTAAGAGTGTATTAGGATGAAGTATTTTTTTGGGAATCAGAATTTTTTAGTTCAAAATTTTGAACCAAAATATTTGAATTCCCCTAAAAAATTACATTACCATGTGTCGTTGAGTGGAGTATTTTTTGGGGGAATTGAAATATTTTATCTTTAAACTAAAATATTTCAATTCTCTAAAATACATTACCCAAAAAAATACTTCATTCAAACACATCCTAAGGGTAACCTAACAAAAATACATAATTCCTTGTTCCTGTAATGATTAATTTGTTTTGCAAGATTTTGATGATCTGACGGGCGATAGGGTTGTTGGAAAATTTCTACAACACTTACAACATGATCAAAATTTAGGCCAAATAATTTTGGGCAATACTTAAGGAGGAGAATAAAAAGGAAAGAAGACCAATCTACTATTCATTCTAGTGAAGCGTGAATAGTCATCTACAAAGGTTACAAAGTATTTGTAACCATCAATTGATAAGGACACTATGAGATTCCCAAATGTCTACATGTTAAAATTTCAAATATGTTTGTAGAAGGTGTTGCATTGTTTGGAAAGAGAATTTTACGTTGTTTAGCAAAGTGACAAGTATCACAAGCAATAGAGTTATGCTTGAAAAATATGAATGGGAATTGATTTGGTGTTGATTTATGAATTACATTAGAATTGTGTCCAAGTCTATAATGTCATACTTGGGAGAAATATTAGTGCTAATGGTATTACAAAGAGAATGTAAAGGAGTATTAGAACAAAGACTTGGAATATAAATAAAATTGATGTTAAATTCAGAATTGTAAAAGACATTTTGTAATATGAGGTCTTTGGATAGGGTACCAAGTCCTTCCCCTCCCACATACCATAACACATACTGCCTATAAAAGAGAAGAGAGTTGAAGGAAGGATTCACTAGGCTATGTTTTTGGGATGAAGTTTTGAATGAGAGGAGAAGGGAGGAACAATATAGACTATTCTTTTAATTTTTAAAAATCTCAAATATATTTTAAAATATAGCCTATTCTTTTCTAAGTTTTCTCTCACTTCCCCCTTCTATTACTCCTTTCCAAACATACCTTAAGAGTATAATGGGAGATCAAAAACAGAGGAGGATTGCCACTCATAGCAAGTTTTCTCTCGACTTTGTCCATCCTTACTCTCTCTGTTTCATTAGTACTAGTAATGAAGGTTCTGAGTATTTTTGGAAGCATTCTCATCAAGTTAATGTTTTGAGTAACATCAAATTAATGTTAAAATTAGTTTTTATATTTTGCTTTGTTTGTACCGTTAAATTATTTATGAATGGGTTACTCTTAATGAAATGTCTCATTCAATTTCATCTTTCTTAGTAGGAAACCGTGCATGCATCTGCGCGAGGTATAAATCGTGTTCTTTTTGTAAATGAATTTAGATGCAGTTTTTAAAAAATGCGAACGTTATCAAAGTGAAAATAAATCAAACTTAAAGTAGATAAAAAAAAAGAGTTTTTAAATAAAAAAAGAAAAATATTAAAATATAAAAATGTAAAAGTATCATTTAAAAACAATCTATGCATTTATCAAAGTGTTTTTATATATTAGTGCGATGTCCTTTTATATATCGTGTTGTTATTAAAGTGTTTTTATATATCAATGTAGTTATCACATGAGATCAAAAAATTGCATAAAATAAAATAGTGAGATCAAAATTGCGCATTTAGTAAATTAGGGGACCAAAATTGCTCAAAAAATAAAATTGGGGATCAAAATTGCATATCTAGTAAAATAGGTGAACCAAAAGTGCATTTAAGCCTTTAAAATTTTAAAATTAGGTTGCACTCTTATTTGACCATAAGGTTCTCTTTTATTTTGATTCAGAATCATTTTAAAGACTCTTATATTCTTAGTTTAATATATAGCCCATTAGTTTTGCATTAACATAATCTATGTCATGGAGTCTGAGTGCATGAGTTGTTGAAGCTTGCAAATTGATCTTATTGTGTTGTGTTTGGTCTTTATCTCAGTGTAATTTGGACCCATGTGAGATTATTAAATTGAGATTACATGATAGGCTTCCTCTATTGTGTTCGTAACTAATTATGTTAAAATATTGCCATAGGCTATGCTATATTTTACAATAGGAATTGTAAAGACCATTCGTAATAATATTTTGAGCATGGCTTATGATAAGCCATGGCCTTTTTGGAATAATACTCATTTCCCCTGCTCCAATGTTTTTGTCATTTTCCATTTTTGATTACATGCGATACTCTTTGTCATATTTACAATCTCTATTTTAATTAGGTTCATAAACTTCTAATTTTTATTTTTGGTTTGATCTTAATTGAACCACGTGCTTGCGATCGACCGTGCGGATGCATGCACGGGTATGTTACTAGTTGCTATTAAAATTCATAATCTTGAAAATTTGTGCTCTCTGTTTCCACATGTACTATGCACACACTTGCCTTTCTCATACGACACACTCATTTGATCGATGCTTTTTTTATAGCCGGGTTTTTAGGAGCAAGCATAAGGGTTCTTTTGAAGTGGATTACCATGTTTGAAGATCACAAAGAAGATTGGTTCAATAATCGACTCACCAATCTCATGTCGTTTGGCAAAATGAAAAAAAGAAAATTGAGATGAAGGCCAAAAGCAAATGAGGTGTACTCATAAACCCACTAAGATAATGATCTAAAAAGGATCATCGTCTTAGTGGGATTTTGAGACGTTTTATTTGCCTAAGTGTTGAGATTTCAGAAGTAGAAAAGTTCATAAAGTTTGGGTGATGGACTTTTCTACTTTTGGAATTGCTAGTATGGCTCATTACATGAGGGTGTTTGGACGTTAATCTCAATTTTCACTTGCATAGAAGTGTCAATGTTACAAAATCAATCACTAATACATTCAATAAATGAAAATGTAATTATTGAGTGCATATGCATTTGATTGAGGTATACTCACAGAAATTCCCAACAGACTCATATGCATTAGTAGAAGTTCCCAACAAACCCATATGCACTGGTGATAGATTTTTTTCAATATCAAGAATCCCATAGCTTCATCTATATGGAAGTTCTCATAATCTCAGAATGCCCAAATTGATGTTATGTGTTGGTGACCGTTAGGTTGGAGAGGAGAGGGAGAAAGAGTTATAGAAGTACTTTTGAGATCATCTTTTTTTCTCATTCTCTCTCTCAACATCATCAATCCATGCGATTGTGTATTCAAGGATTTTGAAAAGTCATTTACTTCAGGAGATGACATTCAAAATGTTTCAAAACCTATTCATTAAATGGAAATGTAATTATTGAGTGCATATGCATTTTTTTTAGATAGACAATTGTTAGTGAGGATGGGGGAAATGTTAGTTTCATAATCTCAGAATGCCCAAATTGATGTTATGTGTTGGTGACCGTTAGGTTGGAGAGGAGAGGGAGAAAAAGTTATAGAAGTACTTTTGAGATCATCTTTTTTTTTTCTCATTCTCCTCTCCAACATCATCAATCCATGCAGTTTTGTGTATTCTAGGATTTTGAAAACTGTCATTTACTTCAAGGAGATGACATTCAAAATGTTTCAAAACCTATCACTATCTGAGTCATTAAATGGAAATGTAATTATTGAGTGCATATGCTTTTTTAGATAGACAATTGTTAGTGGGGTGTGGAAATGTTAGTTTCAGAGACTTGAACTTCGGGACCTCATTCTTGCACTCATTTGGTGCACTCCTTGGTATCCCTTAGCTCGCCAAGTGAGCTACCTACTTGGGATAGTGCATATGCATTTGATTGAGGTCTACTCACGAGAAATTCCCAACAAACTCATATGCATTAATAGAAGTTCCCAATGAGACCCATATGTACGGTGATAGATTTTTCAATATCATGAATGTTGTTTTGAGTTTGAAAGATATTTCAAAAAATCAATCCACAGAAGAAATTATTGGATTAGTCGCGGACTAGATCGCTTTCTTTAAAATGTTTAGCGACCTGACTCAAAATTGTGCAAGCAAGCTATCAACCACGACGTCCATATAATAAAATAGCTCGATCGAAATTATTCTGAAAGATCAGCTGCTGCGGTGAAATGACCACTCAAATATGCACGAAGACCACTTTTATTTATGAAATTGGGGAGGAGAAGATAAGAAAACTAAATCTTTGCTTGAGCTTTCGGTGTGATTTGAAAAGCTGAATAAAGGTCTCTATTTATAGGAGAGTTTAGTGACTTGGTGAGAAGTAATTGTTGGATAAGAATTCAAAGACTCTATATTGCGACTCTCGTAGTCCCCAAAGCTGTTGTTATCGTTGGTAGCCGGAAGTACTATATTTTGAAATCTTTTGAGATCATCTTTTTCTCACTCTTCTTCCCAACGATCACCAATCTCGACAATGCATGTATTTTGAGATTGCAGTATCATTTACTTGAGGATATAACATTGAAATGTTACAATTTCACCATTTTCACAAATAATGAAGAGTGAGATTTTATAAAAATCTCGATGAGTTCATCAACACGAAATCTCCCAATTTCAACTCATAGGGTATCTTTTAGAATCAAATAAAATTTCTTAGGGCCTCCTTCCTAACATATAGTTGGAAGTATTATACGGAGTCAAAGATTTAGGTTCATGACTTCCCAGTTCGAGCACATCCGCATAATCCATTAATCAATATTTACTTTGTAAGTAATACATAAGGAGCGATTCTCTCTCGAGTTATTCAAAAGTTCATATTCAATCATGATCAATTTCAAGTGCTATGATAAGGAAAACACCATACTTGACATACCACAAAATAAGGTTAGAATTAAGATAAGAAATATCAAGGAATCGAGAGAAAAATCAACAAAATAACAGTCGAAACCACGATGGTGACCTGGTGGGTCAAAGTGACACGGATTGGGTCACGTTTACAAAATTTTAGCTACGACCATCAAAGACTAACACAGAATGTGTGGGAATATCACGGACTGTGTCAAACCATCAGAGTGCAGATTTGTGTTGTTTTGGTTGTTTTTCCTTCAATTCATTCTCAATCCAACTATTCTAACTCACAAGTTATTACCAAAAAAAGTATACGTACAATCAATTAGCATTTGATAAACATCATATCACACATATTAAAGTTTAAAAGGGCAAGTAATTTACTAAGCAACTCAAATTTGGGACTGAAATCATAATCACATAGGAAATAACACAACTCTAACATTCCTAAGTAGAGTGAGTTAGAGGAACTCACTTGCTAAAGACCAAAAATCTGGGCAGCTATTAAGTTGTTCCTCCACTAATAATTACTTTAAGTGTTTCAAGACACGCACAATTTCAATCAATTAAGGAAAACCAAAATCATTTCAATTATGTGTAAAACATTAGATGGATTCACGCAATCAACAATCTAATAGTCAAAGTAACATTTAACTACTTTTGGTATTATATTACACCTAACTTAAAAAGTACTTTGACAAACCTATGAATCTGCATACAAATTTATTTATTTGTATAAACTATTTTGCATAAGTTCAAAAATAAGTCAATCTAAATGCGTATGCAAAATTATTAAATCTCTTGAGTAGGGGTGAGAATAGACTACGTAGAAATTAGAACTTTGCGTGGCAGGGCTATGTCTGCATCAAAGCGTTAAGGCAGGCTGTGGCGCGTGGCTGTCATAGACCATTTTTAGGCGCAGTGCGGCGCTTTTGGAAAGTCTGATAAGGCTTGAAAGCCTATTAAGAAGTCTATTTCAATATTTTTTTACGAAAATATACAACATTTTAATGGCTTAAAGTTTTGTAAATAAACTAACATGCTAATAGGTCAATAAAATTAAGTGCTAATTTAAAATCTAACAAAGTTTTTTAGGAAAATGTCTTTACATGACATCCTGTTTAAAATTTATTTTATAATAATAATGTTAAATATGTCAAAAATTATTGAGGTCAATGTATTTAAATTAACAAAAAATACTAGAAAATTAATTATTTAACACAAAGTCGAAAATTTATATAAAAATAGTAGTAGTAATTAAAAATATTATTTATATTTACTTAAATAAGCTGACCTGATAGGCCTAAAAGGCTTTTTAGTTAAAATAGTAGTAGTAATTAAAAATATTATTTATATTTACTTAAATAATAGTAGTAATTAAAAATATTATTTATATTTACTTCAATGACATGTGGCCTGGCCTTTTAGTTAAATAGGCTTTTAAAAAGGCTCATGCTTCGTACAACCCCCGCTACTCACTAGAACCCCCTTTTTGGTGTGAAAAGACCAAAAACCCTTACTGAAATTTGGTTTTTATTTTTTTAAAGATTATGCACGGTTCGGCGCACGGTTGATCGAACTTGATCGAATCTCGCTGCGCCGAACTAGTCAAAATTTACTCAGACACCCCAAATTATGTTTTGACTAGGTTCGACCAAGCGTGTGCCGATCCAAATCGATCAGTCGTGCGCCGAACCCTCTCCACCGTCTGGTCAACGGTTAAATTTTTGAATTCTCCCCAACGATTATAAGTTTAACGGTTTCGATTGTTTTAAATCAACGACTCACGTTCGATCACACCTATTATAGATAAGTGCAACAAGTCATACAAACCGAAAAAGTCTAAAAAAATAAATCGTGCAATGAATAAATCGAATCGTTAAAAATCAGTTAAATTTAACAACTAGTGTTAGTAATGAATAAATCGAATCGTTAAAAATCAGTTAAAATTAAACAACTAGTGTTAGCCATATTAGTGTTAGCAAAGAACAAATCGAATTGTTAAAAATCAGTTAAATTAAACAACTCAGCATCCAACAACAATCAGGGAGGTTCGACCCTACCAAGTGCGAACCGGTTTGATGCACGCATGGTCGAACCACACTTAACAGGTTCGGCGCACGCATGGCTGAACAGTAGTTAATGTTTAAAAAATGTTTTAAATTCAGGGGCATTTTGGGAATAAATGGTGGTATGGGGGTTCTAGTGATTAACTAGGGGGTTCTAAGAAGCACGGGCCTTTAAAATAACCTTGGCCTTACCTATTAACAAAAAAGTCTGGGCTGGTGTTACCTCAAAATTCCAACAAGGGCATTAAATTAAGCTTTAAATGGTATTGTTGCACATTTAATAGTGATACGTGACTGCGAGTCAATGTTCAAGTCAATATACCATAAATTCAACGACAAAAAGTTGTACAAGTCTTGACAATGCAAGTAAACTTGACGGACTTGGTTCTTCAAGCTACGAAGCAATGCGAAACCTTCGACGGAGAGGCCCAATTGTTCGACGGCTGGGTCCAATCTTCGCCAAATCAACCGACAACAAGGTGGTCGAAGCGCGAGCTTGGCGATTAGTGGGCGGTTATTTCCCTAGTTTTTAGGAAGTGGTTATCGTGCTTGCCCTTACGATTGTATGCGAGTATAAATACTCCCTTGTAATAGGAAAGCGGGGTCACCACATTTTACAAAAACAACGAGAAACTCAACTTCCAAGCCAAAGCGAAACAAGAGTGAATCGAGTTATATTATGCGTGTTGGTGTACCACCTTCTTCTTTCTATCATTTTAATGCAATTTTTACTTGTTTTTCACGTTTGTTGCTTTCTCACTTTCATTACGCTTTCAAACTATCTCTTCCTACTATTTTACGTTTCTTACATGCGCTAAAGACACAAAACACAAAGGCAATTGTCAAAGAGATTTTCTAGTTTGATCTCACGATCTTAATATTGAAAACTAGTGATTGTTTGCTAAAAACACCCGCAAACAAATTGGCACGTCGGTGGGACCTTTGCGATTATTTTGTATCGTTTACATTAAGTGTATAAACTTGTATGCACTTGAGGAGTGGTAGAATGATGCGTACCAATTCTAACAACGCCTCTAGTTCGACCACAATGATATCACAAGTGCAAGGAACAGCGGTAGATTACGCCAATGTAGCGGTGGAAATGTTGCGGGGACTACGGCCCGGTGACATCAATAACCGTTCCCACGATGTCAATGACCAATGTTGGTTCGACATCGTCTATGGCCTGCCACAAAGCGTGAGACTTCCTTACAGTCCTTATGTGGCAGCGAGGGACTGGTTTGGAAACACGTTTCCAAAATATGAGTCTACCACCATACCGCTTTTGGGGTATATGGCATACTCTTTGGAATGCCACATGTGTCGACCTTTTCTCCTTCACACGTTTCTTACGAGGTATACTTGGTGAAATCCTCTTGCATTAACGATGCGTCCTTGTTGGCGTTAAGACAACAAGTGGGCCAACAATCATGATATGGTTAATATCTTGACTCAACAAATTGATGCAAGTGTTCAATCCTTTGATTGAGAACACAAATACGATTATCGGATGTTAGCAGACCAAATGGGTAGGATTGCGATTTCTTTGGGAGCTCTACGGAAATAATGGCGATTACCAAATTGCGGGAACAACATACCTAATACCCCACGAGAGATCGATGGTATCGAAGCCAGTGGTTATGGGCGAACAACAAATGAAATCACATCCACGAGGTAGTTATGGTAAATCGAAACCAAAGCGCGATGAAGTTGTTAAACAAGTGCAACGAAACAACGTTTGCGCTCGAACAACATAGCCACTTTGGTGAAACCATAATGGCGCAAAATGGCCTTAACATAGGTTTACATAGGCCTAATTTCATATAAGCCCACTGTGTGAGTATATCTTGCGGCGAGAATTGCCAGAGGTTGGAAAATCCTAAATTCACTAAGTTTGGGGTGACACCAATGAGTCCTTTGTCGAACATATTGCAGGTACATGGTAGAGGCGGGAGACATAGCTCAAAATGAGAGTTTGAAAATGAAGTATTTTCCAAATTCTCTAACTAAAAATGCCTTTCGTGGTTTACCACTCTACCCCTGGTTCCATATATACATGGGGGCAATTAGAAAAGGCTTTTCATGAGCAATTCTACATGGGCGATCGAAAATTAGTCTTAAAGAAGCGGCTGGTGTTAGAACGTAAAGTACACGAGGCTATTGATGATTATTTGAATAGATTCAGATTCTTGAAGGCAAGGTGTTTTACACAAGTGCACGAACATGAGCTTGTCGAAATGGCTGCGGTGGCCTTGACTATTCAATTCGAAAAGAAATTGGATCGTCTCATTTGAGAGACATGGCCCAACTAGGCGATAGAGTTCGACAAGTCGAAAGGCTTAAAGAGGAAAAGGCTAGAGTGAATAAGTACAATAAAAAGAAAACTCGGTGGGTTTTCACAAGAAAGAAAAGATAGCCTATGTAGGCGAACAATTCGACTTCGCATTCGGTGATGTCGAATGCGAGAAATAGGCGTGGGTGAACTTAAGCTGGTCCTCCTTATGCTTGCAAATTATTAAGGCACATGCAAATGGGAATAATCTGTAGAGCCTAAGAATGATAGATTTGTGCCTAAAGCGTACACCTTTGATGTTACTAAATGTGGCGAGATCTTTGATTTGCTAGTGGTGATGGCGAATAATAGTGCCAAATGGCACGAAAATTCCTCCTCTCGGCGAGAGGAAGAAAAAGGGTTATTGTAAGTTTCATAATTTTTGGGACATACAAGCGGCCGTTGTGTTCTTTTCGGGGACATGGTTGACGATCGAGGAAGGAGGCTCAAATTTGGAGATAAAAAGAATAAAGCAGATGCAAATTGATCTTGACCCCTCCATCAGTGGAGCGATGTATCGGAACCAATTGAGATGAGTATCAATATGGTAGGCGTAAAAATGGTGGACTCTCTAAGTGCGCCAAACCTCTGTTGAAAAAATCAAAAGTGTTGTGCAAAGAGTAATCTTTGTGCAACACGTTACTCAAGAAAGAATATGAGGAGAAGGTGCAATCTGTGTACCCCAGGTGAGAAGATTTGATAGACTTCACGAATCGGTGTAAATTGAGCTCTGAGGTCATGTTATGTCAAGGTGCGATCTTTGTGTTTGATAAAGCGGGCTAAGAGTGTCGAGTCTTTGCGAAGTTCGACCACCCCTAAGAGAAATGGCGGATAAGAGGCGAACTTGACTTCAAAGAGGGACCTTCCTTACAAGGTAAAGAAATTCAAGCGAGGCTTGACAAGCAAGCCGCGGTTTCTTTAGCAAAGGTGTAGCCAAGAAGGAGTTTGTGCTATGCGCCTCTGCCCGAACCATTTGTTCAGGGCGGATCCATCCAATGAGAAGTGGATACATGCTTTGGATGTAGACACTACAAGAATCTTTGTTCAACAGTTTGGAGCAGCCAAGCCAATCACAGGCGAGGCCTCAGTATAATTATAAAAACAATTATAAAGGGAAGAATCCCATGGCGAAGACCCGATGGCGTCGTTACGGTAGCTTTCGAAAAGAAGGCAACAGGTTGCTAGCGAGCAAGCGCCAAAAAGCGGTTAAGGGTGTGACTCCAAAAGCGAGTGGGAACACAAAGATAAGTATAGGTCTTTGCCAATCAAGTGAGGTTGGAAACAAGGCTAAAGGGAAATCTATTGTGATAGAGGAACCAAGAAGGCACGCTATGGAGAGGATTTTCCTCCATTAACATCTTTAAAGAAGAAAAGTGCTTCATTCGACATGGATGAAGATGTTACTTCGATTTAGGCGACTACGAGGCTAGTTTCGGCGTCATCGCAGCGTGGTGTCTATCTGCCGAGTGAGTATGATCTTTATTCACGGTCCCAAGGCGTCGAAGAGGACTTCATTGGGGATATGGCTAACCATAAGCGGTATGCTACTATGTCATGAACAATGGCTGCGTAGAAGAACAGATGGCCACTTTTGAGAGGCGGGCGAGGGCATGCAACACCATTTGAAGCCGCATGCGTGCGGGCCAAAGTTAATGGCGTAGGCATTAAT
Organism: Oxytropis ochrocephala; assembly: GCA_020916435.1. NCBI lineage: Eukaryota > Viridiplantae > Streptophyta > Magnoliopsida > Fabales > Fabaceae > Oxytropis > Oxytropis ochrocephala. Next base: position 12,982,879 of record CM037089.1, on the reverse strand, counting down.
AAGATCTTGGTCGATGGAGAAATGCTTTGTTAACTTAATGCCTCGAGGCCATCTTTGAAGACAATAGAAATTTTGTTTGTCTGGACCTTAGACCTCGTAATGTTATGTTAACCAATTATGAGGGAAATCTGGCGATCGTTGGGAGGCTGTCGAAGTGGAAGTGGTGGTAGGTACTATTAGAAGAACCACCACGTTCTTTGTTATAGCATCAAAAGCAAGCTACAATCTACTCCTTGGGAGAGAGTGGATACATGGCGTAGGAGCTGTTCCTCGAGCCTACACGAGAAATTGGTAATATGGAGGATGATGGTGCGGTGGAGTGCGTCGAAGCGGACCAAAGTTATTTCCTTCTTGGCGTAAATAACGTCACGGGGAGAATTCCGAGAAACAAATGGCGAATATTGCGCCATGTTCATCTTCTAGCCAAGCATATATCTCTTGAGATAATGTGCTTTCCTCCATTCAACATACCCACACACATGGTTTTGTGTGGGAAAGAGAGAAATAGAAGGTGCAAATGTCTATCACGATGGTGTGCTACCTCCAGCGGGATGGGACCTTGACTCTTAGAAGGTTTAGATGTCGATTACCCGGTGCTTGGGATAAATTACGGCTTACATGGCGAAAATAAAATAAAAGCGGCTTTGGAGGCGAGTTAAATCAACAAACAATGGTATCATCGAAGCCATAACTTCATCTGAAGAAAATGGTGAAGTCATAAATGACAAAGCTGGATTGCATTTATGATGGCGAACCATTGGGTTTTGAAAAAGACCTAGAGATTCTACAAAGCGCATGCAAGCTCAAGATCGATCGAAGAGGTGGATTTGGGAGATGGCTTGATCAAAAGGCCAACTTATATTAGTGCACATCTTGATCTTTGCCTTGAGAACCAAGTCATTTCATTGCGGGAGTTCAGGATTGCTTTGCTTGGGAGTCTGTGAAATGCCGGTTTGAGTCGAAAGTGGTGGAATTACAAATACCCATTCGACCGGGGAAGAAACGATGAAGCAAGCGCCAAGAAGATTTGCTCCTCGGATATTGGCTAAGATCGAGGAAGAAATAGAGAGAGTTTGTCAAAAGCAAATTCATCGAAGCGCGGTATGTTGATTAGTTAGCTAATATAGTTCGATAATGAAGAAAAATGGAAAACTTAGAGTTTGCGTAGACTTTAGGGATCTAAATAATGCAACACCTAAAGATGAATACGCTATGCGTAGCGAAATGCTAATAGACTCGTGCGGAGGATTTGATTATCTCGGTTGCTAGATGGCTACTCGGGGTATAATCAAATCTTTATTGCCCGAAGAAGGGCGTGTCAGCGACTTTTCGATGTCGGGGGCATTAGGTGTTTATGAATGGGTAGTCATGCCTTTTGGTTTAAAAATCTTTGGCGCCACTTATCGAGAGGGCAATGAATTCTATGTTTCACGATTTTATTGATGATTTTATGCAAGTATACATAGATGATGTGGTGGTTAAGTCATCCTCGAGAAAGTGGTCATTTAGACCATCTTGGCGTTCTTTTGAGCGAATGAGGAAATATGGATTGAAAATGAATCAACCAAATGTGCTTTACGTATGCGTGCGGTGAATTCTTGGGTTTTGTAGTACACAAGAAAGGCATAGAGATCAACGAAAATAAGACTAAAGCAATTATGGAAAGCGAAGGCTCCTTCGACCAAAAAGAACTTGATCACTACTAGGGAAAATCAATTTCCTTGAAGATTCATCTCAAATCTAAGTGGCAAAACACAAGTTTTTAGCCATTCTTGAGATTAAAAAGAAAGAAGATGAATTCAAGTGGGAGCAAGTTCACGAAGATGCTTTCGGCGCAAATCAAGTCTTATCTGGTCAAGCCACCAATTTTATTGCACATTATTGGAAACAAATTGCTAAAATTGTATATAGCGACTTACGATAACACAATAGGTAGCATGTTAGCGCAAGAGGATGATAGTGGTGTCGAAAGACCCATTTATTACCTTAGTAGGGTTTTGATTGATCTTTGAAACTAGGTATAGTCAATTGAGAAACTATGCCTTTGCTTGTATTTTCTTGTACAAAATTGAAGCAATATATAAAATCGTGAGATGTTTATGTTTATTCGCATTTTGGCGTTATTAAACATATGTTGTCAAAACCAATGTTGCATAGTCGAATTGGCAAATGGGCTTTAGCTTTGCTAGAGTACAACAACTTACCAACCTCTTAAATCAATTAAAGGACAAGTGGTTGCTGATTTTATAGTGGACCGATACATTTGTCGAATGTGAAATACATTAGTTAGGCGTGCGTCCTTGGAGATTATACTTGATGGCTCGAGCCATAAAAATGGAAGCGGTATTGGAATCTTGATTATCTCGTGGAAAATACTCCAACGAAGTATAAATTTAAAATTCGAGACTCTTGCTCAAATAATGAAGAAAGTGAATATGAGGCTTTAATAGTAGGCCTTAAAATCCTACTCGAATTGGGGGCAAGTTATGTCGAAATAAAGGGTGATTCTCATTGGTGGTCAAACAATTGACAAAAGAATACAAATGTATCAATGAACACCTTATTAAATATTTACGTTATTGCCAATACTTTGCTAAAAAGGTTTACATTCGTTCACCTAGAACATCTACCACGAATTGAAAATCACGTGGCAAATGGTAGCACAAATTGCTTAGGTTACAAAGTATCGAAGCAAAGCCTAGAAAAGTTAATTGAGATAAAAGATAAATTAATCTCGAGAAGACTCTCTCTATAATACTCCTTGACGTTATTGTCAACACCAAAAATTGGGGGCAATAAATACAAATGAAGTACGTCGAAAAAGCGTCACGTTTTTGCGATATTGACTTAGCGAAATTTTTGCTATTGACAATATGGTCGATGATGATTGGCGAAAACCCATTGTAGAGTATCTACAAAATCCTCTGAGGAACACTAATAAAAAGTAAAGTCTGAGCTCTAAGCTATGTGTTAATTGAAACTTAATTGTACAAGCAAACTCTGAAGAGAGTACTACTAAAATGTCTTAGTGAAAGCGAGGCATATTTGGCGATTCGATACACATAGTGGAGCATGTGGCTCACATCAAGTAGGCCACAAAATGAAATGGTTGTTATTTAGACAAGGATTTGTATTGTGAACTATGCTAAAAAATGTATAGAATTTGCCAAAGGTTGCCAAGAATGCCAAAAACATCTTTGGAATACAACATGTGCATGCAAATGAGTTGCATTCTATAGTGAAACCTTGGCCATTCGGGGGTTGGGCTTTAGATGTGATTGGAGAAATAAAACCAACCTCGTCGAAAGGCCACGGATACATTCTAGTAGGGATTGATTACTTTACTAAATGGGTGGAGGCAATACCACTTAGCCAATGTAGATCGAAGCGATGATAAGGTTTATTCAAAATCATATCATTTATAGATATGGAATTCCAGAAACCATTACTACTGAGACCAAGGTACCGTTTTCAGCGGTCGAAAAATGGTAGATTTATTTCTTTGAAATTGGTTTCAAGTTATTGACTTCGACACCATACTACGCCTGAAGCCAATGGTCAAGTAGAGTACTGCCAATAAAATCATTATTAACTTGATTAAAAAGCACGTTGGGCGCAAGCCTAGAAGTTGTACGATTCTCTTGACCAAGTGTTATGGGCTTGTCGAACTTCACCTAAAGAGTCTATAAACACCACTCCCTACGGAGTTAACATTTGGGCATGATGCGGTGTTACACATGTCGAGATTTGTTTACAATCAACAAGGATTGAAACAATGTGAAATTCCTTTTGATCATTATTGGAATATGATGATTGATGAATTAGTTGATTTAGGCGAAGAGAGGTTGTTAACTTTAGAGATGCTTATTCGACGAGAAAGAAAGAGTAGCTAAAGCTTACAATAAAAGGTTAAGTTAAAAACCTTTGAGGAAGGGAGTTAGTGTGGAAAGTCCTATTACCTATGGATAAAAAGATAGAGTTTTAGGCAAATGGTCACGGGGGTGGGAAGGCCCGTTTCGCGTGTTGCGTTGCTTTTCGAATGGCGCTTATGAAATCGAAGAGTTAGGTGGCGAAAATAGGACCTTTAGAATAAATGGCAAGTATTTAAAGCGATACAAGCCAGCGTTAAGCGAGATAAAGATTGAGCAATTATAAGTAAGCGAAAGTTGTTCATAAATGGCAATGTATAAAGAAATTGTTAAAATTACACACCATTTTTAGAATGCTAAAATATTACGATCTCGGAGAAGTTCGACAAGGTAGCCTTATGCCTCTCCATAATACTAACACTTAGAGAAATAGAGGTGTCGAGAAAGTCTGACTCTTTGTAGAAGTCGGCGAGAATAGCTTGGTGCTTGTCAATCTTCTCCAAGTGCTCTATAGCTGCCAATGCTTTGGTAGTTTTGGTGGATGAAGAAGCGGCACTCATGCGTTCGACGATCGGCCCTTACGATGCTTAAGCGTTTGAAAGTTGGAGTTGAAGGGTCTTTATCTCTTCATCAATGCGCGCAATCTCAGTATCCCATTCAGCGAGTGCTTTCTCATCATTAGTTGCTTGGGTTTCAAGAGCCTCGATGGCGTCTTGATCGGCCTTAAGAGGCGAGTTCTACCTCGCGAGTTGAGTCTCTTGAACCTTGCGCTTAGAGGTGGTCGGCCAGTTGGTTGATTAAAGAAAGTTGCTCAAAAATAGGGCCAAATTCCATGAAGAGCGAAAGGACATCTTGAGGAGGGTCTAATCTGGTGATCTTACGAATGAGGATTTTACCTCGAGATACCGCAGATGAGTCATTCTCAATGGTTGCCACCAGTCCCCTTCGACACCTTCGTCTTCAAGCGGCAAAGTAAGCTTTGGCCGTCTCTTGGTTGATAGAACTTAGAGAGTTGTTCGAGCTGCAAATCAAGCGGCTCGGCGAGCTCTTGAGGCTTAACATAATCTTCAAAGGCGCCAGGGATCCGTCTTCTTTAGCTCGGCCAATTCTTGATGGCGTAGTATTGTTGGATGACTCTTTGGCGAAGCACCTTGATCTGCGAATACCCCCACTCTAAAAGCTCCTCGGGTTCTTGATAAATCCATATTTGCTTGAAATTTCGGCGGAGGTAGCCACTATACAGTCCTTGATTGTTGGAATGGTAGGTTACGGAACTTGGCGGTTTCTCCAACAACGATCTCGGTTCGGCGCTACCAGCGATTGTAAAAGCCTCCTCCGTATGCAGAGCATTTTCTTGACACCGCCTCTTGTTCGACATTTCCGGCACTTGGCGCAAACTCCTCGAAAATAGGAACTTGAGGTTTTCCAACGCTTGGAAAAAATTTCTTGTGATTGCACCACGAGAGATGAAGGAAAAGGAATAGGGGCCGACAACTCTAGGGGTGACCTGACCATCTGAACTTGATTGTTCACGAGCGATCCACCCACCTCACAACCATTTAAGTTAAGAATTGGAAAGGTGAGATCGACTAAACTAATGTCGAAAGGAATTTACCTTCAAGCCTCTTGCGAGGAAGAAGGTGGTTCCACCACATACACTTGAGTACAAGTATACAAAAACAAGTAGTAAAAAGATCGAACCCACGAGATTGAAAAACTCACTTTAAATGATATAAAGTAATATAGTGCAAAGAAAAGTAATAAAATAATTTTGGATTTTGATGATCACAAAAGTTAGAAAGAAAGCAAGTAAACTGTTGATAGTGTAAAAAAGAAAGCTTTGGAATGTCTTCATTAATTTACTTAAAAGTGTATGATGCAGTATGTGATGCCTCATTAGCTATGATTGGAGAGATTACCAAGGTCCTTGTTCTATCACGGTAAAAGAAAGGGGTGTCGGTGCCAATCTTGCCTCACTAACAAGTATCACTTTGCTTAAGTGAATTCAACTCTTGTATTTTAAGTACCCACAATTATCCTATGGACTATACTATCCTATGTCTAGGACTTAGCATGGTTTTCACAAAGTTTTCTTTATGTAAAACACTCACCCATATTAGTTCTTGAGTTCTTAATTGTAAGCCATGTCTGGTCATTTACAATTCATACTTATTCTAAGTGATCAAGTTTAAAATAAGTAATAAAAATATTATCAAGCAAGAACTAAAGTACAAACATACATACATGCAACATACTTACTTAAAAGCTCATTAAATGATTAGAACATTCCAACTAAGAAAGGTTTAGCTAACAAGAGACATTGCAAGATATATATAAACTGAATAGACCATGTTTATATATATAGAACTCACTAAAGAGAAACAACAAGAGTAAGGTTACAAATGTTGAAAATCTTTATATGAAGTCTTCTAGCAATGCACTAGCATTACTCCTTAGCACTATACAAACACTATGAAAATGAGTAAAGGAGGATTTGTCAATTCCTTCCTCTTCCTCTAAAAATATAAAAACTAACTATGTATATTGAAATTTTGATCTAACTTATGGATTGTGATATATTTCCAAATGAAGATGTGAGGTCCTTTTATAGCCTTCAAGTGAGGTGCTTCCTTCCTTCATGTTGAAGTCATCTTGAGTGGATGATAGCTGTAGTTGCTTTCAGGAGGTTTATCCATGTTGCAATCTTTGACTTAATCATATAGGGTGGTTCCATGGTGTTAGAACAAGTGTCCTATGTTGATGACTCTTGAAAGCTATGCTATAGCTATGTGTGAATGGTAGCGCCTACTATACATTGTTGGATGGCATCGGGGAAGCAAGTAGGAGGTCATCACATTGCATGTGGATGCATATGAAACAGTGCTTATTCACCAAGTTGCGCGAGAATTGATGCGAGGATCGGTCACGGGAGCATTGATGCGAGACGACGTTGAGGCTGACGAACAAAACATCAAACATACCACAATATATCCAAAATGGCCTATAACTAACTATATCCATTCAAATCACTCAAGATATCATATATCACACTAAATACTATATAAACTCTTTATTATTACTTGAAAGAGAGCAAATACTAAGTTTAAACATATATGAAATACTCTATATAAAATAGAGTTATCACACCCCCAAACTTAAACCATTGCTTGTCATTAAGTAATGACAAAGACAAACTATAAAAACTAAAATTTCTAGAAGATAGATCAGTTTGATTTGGATTTTCATGAGGAGTTCCCTATGAACTTCATTTTTCAACAATCTTTCTTGTGCCTTTATTTCTTGAAAACTACAAAGCTATTCAAACTCTTTTGTGTGTGTGTGAACCCACCGAGTTGAGATTGGTTCCAAGACTAAGTGAAAAATTTCTTCCTAGCCTTTGAAAGGATTGGTTCATCTTTAGTCACACCAAAATATTTTTCAAAAGAGAGTTTAGACTCACAAAATTTTCTCAAGTGTTGGGGAGTTTTAAAATCAAAGGAGCTTGATTGAATCTTTCAAAGCTTTTGAGCCAATGCATTTTTTCTATTTTTTTGTGTGGATCTTTTGAGCGGATGCAAATACTTCTTTGAAGTGTTTTTGTGCATTGATTTTTACTGCATTTTGCTTTTTCTTGATCTGATTTACATTGATGCAAACACCGCGATAATGCTTTTCTTTTTCTAGCTCATATTACCTTCCTCACGACCTCCGGATGCAAATGCACTTTGCACGTGTCTTTGACCTCCAGATGCATATATTTTTCTTTGCACTTTGCACGAGTTCGATTTATTGAACTATCCTCCGGATACATTTATTCTGCATGCTTGCACAGTGTTTGACCTCAGGATGCATTCATGTACTTAGACACGGTATAGTTTCAAAAGATTCGAGGATATGGCTTGTCCACATTTTTGTTTTCTTTTTCTACATTGTTTACTCTTTACACTTTTGAAATTCAGCCTTTGTTTTCATAAAACACCCCAAACTTAATTCTTTAAGCTCTTCTTTCTTTTTAGTAAAGCTTTGTTTTGACCTAAGCTTACAAAAATTCCCCTTGCATCAGATTGATCTTTTAAATAGCAAGGTTCTTTTCACAAACTCAGTTTTGAAGTGTTGAAGTGAAAATAATTTTGGTTTTTACGAGAAATAAGGCTTTTTCTCTTTTTCATCATTGAAATTCCATCCATAGGGCTTTCACCATATTTTTGAAAAACTGATCTTTTCTAAAAATATTTAGATACTACTTTGTTAAGTACATCTAATATTTAAACAACAAAAAACTATTTAAAACATATATATTTACTATCTAAAACATTTAATTTAAACACACAACATATTAGATAAAAACATAACATAACATGCAAATCCCCCCCCAAACTTAAGGGGTTGCAGTGTCCTCACTGCAATTTGTTCAAAACAGACAAATCATTTGTTCAAAATAGGGGAGAGGGATTAGTACAACCAGGGAAATAGTCAAAAAGAAACAAAACAAGCATATAGCAGTTGTAGGTGAAAACATGTAAATGATACTCATTTCTTGGCTCCACTCCCCTAGTGCAGTGCTTTGCTGGATGGAGGAGTGTGCTTCACCTTCTGCTTCTTCTCCTTGGGCTTGCTAGGTGTTGCTTAGCAGTAGTGCGGATGCACTCTCCTACTTCTGGTGTAGTTGCAGGGAATTGGTTGCATGGCGATCTGATGCAGTGCATCAGTCTTGACTGCATCACTTTTCTTCCTTTTTGGTGTTAATTTTGCCTGCCTTCCTGCAGGTTGCTTGAAGAACTTTTGAGTATTGTGCAGAGCATCCCTCTTCTGTTTTGCCATTTCTTCCAGAACCATTTTGATTGTTGCCTCATCATGCACAGTTGTTGTCTGTTGTGATGCAGCAGCAAGTGATGCAGGAGCATCACTCTGCATTGCAACAGATTGAGCAACAGGCTCCTTTGCAGATGATTCTTCTTCTTTGTCTTGTTTGTCGAGTCCTTCTTCTTCTCTTTCCTGCACAAACTCTTTTTCAAGAGCGAAACAACATTTGAAATAATATTGCTTGGGTGTCGGAAGTCTTTGCTGAGTGCATTGGCATAACGGGGTTTGTTCTGAGATTGGTTGTTACTGTGTGAGTTGTTTCTTGTGTTTCTTTTCTTGGAGAGGGTGGTGGAGGGTTGTTTGTGGTGGTGATTGTGATAGGACTGGTGGATCATTGAGGAGGGTAATGGTGATTTTGGAATGGAGGAGGATTCTTGGTTTGGTGAGATGATGGGTGATTTGGTTCTTTGGTGAAGTGATAGGTGTTCTGGTTGGGTTGATCAGGAAGTTTGTTTGGCATATTTACGCCTGTAATCTCCTCTAAGATCACACCTCTAGCTTGTTCCTCTTCTTCTTCATCAATTTCCTCATCACTTTCTTCCTCTCTTCTTCTTCTAAATCCTTATCCATTTCTTTCAATTCCTCACTCTCGACAGTTGAGAATCATACAATTCTTCAACTACTGAGTTCTACCACAACCTTCTTACAGTACTTTGTATTGTTTCCTAGCCACTTTCTTCTTAGTGCTAGGTTCTCCTACCTTCTCCTTTCCTTTCCTTCTTCTTGAACTTCTTTCTCTTCTTCTTCTTCGCCTTGAGATCTCAATACCCAACTTGGAAATTCAGGGCATTCAACTTGGCCCACAAGATCAAAGATCTTGTCAAAAACCAATTGAAGCCAGTCATGTTGATCATTTTGAAATTTCGAGAGACAGCCCTCTCTCCTTACGCATGTAATGCTCTTGCATTGCGGTCGCGGGAACCTCTTACATTTCTCAACTTTTCCTTCAACTTGACACTTAAATTACGAGAAACTTTCTTTGTTCATTAGCGGCAATAAGGACTCCTTCTTTCATGCATAGCTCATTAATAAGACAAGGGGAAACAGAATCCCTTTGACTTATTTGAACATGCAAGAATTTCCACTAGCAATCAATCTACCTATAATACACATGTCCTTGGAGAGAATTGTATCTAACAAGATCAATCTCTCTTTGGTCATAACATATGTATGTGATGTAGGCAAAATTGAATTAGCTATGAACAAATGCCAATTACCTAATGCATTTACCAAATAGTTACTTCTAAGCTTAATCTCATTAGGTGTGAATTTTTCCCAAACAGGACCACAGTATAGCAATCCTACTCCTTATTTCTTCCATTTCTTTCTTAAAGGCATTTGCCACTCTATTTTCAAATTCATTCCCATTATATTTCAGCATATAATGTTCATTCAATTTCTTGGCATGAAAGTGTACAAGTTTACCTCTCACCATGGAAGTGTAGGAATGTTACGCTCCTTCTTGTGGTGTGATGCCGGCATAGAATTCTCTTGCAAATCTTCAATGTAGCCTCCTCATTGGTAGCACAAAGTGGTCCCAATTGAGATTAGCCCGCTTTATTGACATGAATGATGGGCTTGCCTTCTTCAAATCATACCTCTCTCGGGCATTAGATGCATGTTCCACGAGATGAACATTGTCATCGGTTACGATTGAGGATTCTTTGGCTTTCCCTTTCCTTGATGATGATGATCCTGCATGCATGGCTTTCTTCTCTTTTTGGGAGTTTTGGCCTGCTGCTGATGATTCTGTCTTTGATTGCTTCTTCACCATTGTAATGAATTTCTAGGTTTTGATTGCTTGTGTGTTTTGGAAAAGATTGGATTGAGAATGAGAAGATTGATTTGTGTTTGAGATGAGAGAATTTGTGAGAGTTTGCGAATGAAGGGAGTAGCGGTAACAATGAAGGCTTTATGTTTCGGGAAGAGGGAAGTTAGTGGAGTTATTAGGTAGCGAATTAGCATTGCGTCTTTGCGCATGCATCTTGCCAAGTGTCTTGCTTTGGCTACCAATGTGTCATTAATCTTACTTATCCTTCTTTGATCTTCCACGAAGCCTTATGATTCACACTTAACCAATTTTCTTCAAGTTTATAATCTTACGATGCAGAACACGTTTTCCTCAATGCGGTGCACTTGATGCACTGCATTAGTTTCTGCATTTCTGCAAAACAACTAAAAACATAAAATTGCACAAAAATAATTAAAAACAATGGGTTGCCTCCCATTAAGCGCTTGTTTTAAAGTCTTGTCGGCTGACTACCTCTTTTCACTTAGAGATTTTGCAAATGGGTGGTGGTTTTGTCTTTCACCACATGTTCACCATAGTACATTTTAACTCTCGACCATTCACCTTGAAGACGAGTATTTGAGGATTTATCAAATAAGTCTCTTGCTCCATGTGGATAAACTTTTATCAACTTAAATGGTCTGACCACCTTGACCTTAGTTTTCCAGAAATAGCTTCAACCTAGAGTTGTATAGCGAGAACTAGTCCTCCTTCTTTCAATTCTCTTCTCGAGAATTTTCTTGTCATGCCATTTCTTAGTCTTAGCTTTGTAGATTTGACATTCTCATAAGAGGTTTGCCTAATTTCTTCTAACTCATCAAGCTCTAACATTCTCTTTTTACTGCCTTGTTCAAATTGAAATTGAGCTTTTGATAGCCCATAGGATTTGTTTTCCAATTCTACAGAATAAATGGCATGCTTTTCCATAGACTAATTTGTAAGGGGACATTCCTAAGGGTGTTTTGAATCTTGTTTCTATATGCCCATAAAGCATCATCCAAATGTAAAGACCAATCTTTCCTATTTGGACTTACCATTTTTTCTAGCATTCTCTTAATTTCCTATTGGATAGTGCAGCATCCCACTAGTTTGAGGATGGTAGGTTTTGTAGCTATCTTATGCTTAACTCAATGATGCCTTGGTGCCCCTTTGAATCTCGGGAAGGTGTCAAAGCTTACATACAAAAGTTATCAAAGATAAATTCTACGTCATGTTGCGAAGCATACATAATGGTTTTGAGATTTTGAAAAGTCTTTGATAAACCTTACATAGAAACGGCCATGGCCTAAGAAGCTCACGATACCTTTAATTGTATTGGGTGGTGGTAGATTCTCAATGACATCAACTTTAGCTTTGTCTACCTCTGAACCTTTCTTTGAAATCCTATGTCACAGCATTTATGCCTTCTTGTACCATGAAATGGCACTTTTCCCGATTTAAAACTAAATTTGTTTCTTCACATCTCTTGAGAATTTGTTCCAAGTTTGTTAAGCAAACTTGAAATGTTTCTCAAATGATAGAGGAAATCATCCATGAATACTTCCATTGATTGCTCAATGAAATCGAGAATATAGACATCGTGCATCTTTGGAATGTAGCGGGTGCATTACATAAGCGAATGGCATTCTCTAAAAGCAAAAGTACCATAAGGGCATGTAAAGGTGGTTTTGTGTGTTGATCCTTAGGCTCGATGGCTATTTGATTATAGCACGAGTAGCCATCTAGAAACAATAAAATTCTTTCCACTGCTTTAATCTATCTAGCATTTGGTACATGAATGGTAAAGGAAAGTGATCCTTTTTGGTAGCTTTGTTGAGTTTACTGTAATCCATCTGATTCTCCACCACTGTGTGATTCTTGTTGGTATCAACTCATTCTTTTCATTGGCTATCAACTTCCATCACACCCCCTTTCTTTGGTACACATTGAGATGGGGCTTACCCAAGCATTGTCGATATGGGAGTATATGATTCCAGCATCCTAGCCATGAATTATTTCCTTTTCCTGACCTCTTTCATGATAGGATTTAGTCTTCTTTGACTCTCTATCTTTGTTTTGGAATTTTCTTCCAAAATGACTGTCTGTGCATGCATATAGAAGGACTAATTCCTTTGATATCTGCCATTTGCCAACCTATAGCTTTGGTATGCTTCTTGAAGTACTAATGAGATCACTCTCCTTTTGATGTTAAATCGAAGCAATGATAGCAGGTAAAGTCTTATTTGTTCCTAAGAATGCATATTTAAGGTGTTCGAGCGTTATCTTCAATTCTAACTTAGGAGGTTGTTCTATTGAGGTAAGTTCTTCTTGAGACTTGGATCCTCGAGATTGAGAGTAGTTCATAAGTCCTAGCCAATACTTCCTTTACAAGAGTTTTCTATTGGCGATTCTCTTTTTCTAGTATTTGACATCTAGCAATGCGGTGCATCTAATGCATGCATTGGCTAAAGTGATCATCTTGCTTGTAAAATTGTTTTCTACCCGATTGATCTAGAGAGAATAAGGATGAACACTCTTACTGTTTCTTCACGAAGGATACTTCATAGCATTCATTACATTGAATTTGATCTCTTGATCATTCACTCTCCATAGTGAGTTCACCTTTACGCACATCAATTATGGTTTTACCTGATTGCTAAAAATGGTCTTCCCTAGGATAATAAACAGAGTGAGGGGATGTTGTCATCACTTTACGTGTCTGCAAAAAAAAAAAAAAAAAAAAAAGAATTTGGGTTATGACAAGAAAGTGAATGACAAAGGAAGGAAAATTTGACGGATTAACAAGGCAAGAGTATAGTACCTCATCTTGGGAAGGACCATTTTCCTTTTAGCTTTGGTCTGTGAGGGATTTTACTGGGTTGTTTTACGGAAAGAAGTTTTTAGACATAAGTAAAAGTCGTAATCAAAAATAACTTGAAAGCGAATAAATGGCAACATACCTTCTTTAGGACAATGTCTAGAGTAGATCTCGCGTCCTTTGTTTTCTTGGTTCTTTGGAGGAGATTTTCTTTGTGGTAGCCTTGCTACTTTGGTCTTGACTTGGGTGCGAGTTGACTGGCGTCGAAAACATTGGTAAGAAAGCGAGAAATAAGACTAAATTCTGAGATGTTTAAGACTCGAGAAAGATGTGGATATCAAGAAGTAAATACAGGTTGTTTGAAGGAAAGGCGCCACCAATCTCTTCATAATGTTTTTACTGCAAATGCATCACTAGCCTCCCAGTGACGGTGGTATAGTAACTAGTCCACCATTCATGAAATTCCTTAGTGCATGAGAATGCGGGGTTGAATCACGAGAGGTTGAAATTCAAGGCCCTATAGTGGAATTTCTTGAAGGCATGTTTGTGAGCTATCATTTGTTTACGGATTGAAAATTCTACTTTATGAAAACACTGCCGTGTGGTCGAATCGGCAAAGGCCAAAGCCCATGCAGCGAGAATAACTTGGGAAGTATCTCTTAATTCAAGCTATTTTTAGCTTTGCCGGGGGTAAATCTGGTAGAAAGAATAGCGGGAGAGAGGTAGGCTTGCGGTTTGGGTAATCTCCTCGGCTTGTTCGAAGAAGAAGAAGGAAATGGTTCTTGAAACCAAGTTGGACCGAAAGGCCTTTGCCTGAAAGGAGCCATAGAGTCTCTGAAACTTGTGCACTTGAGGAACATGTCGAAGTGAATTTGAAAGACTCTTACGGAGGAATATTTATACTGCTTGGGTTTGGTGAGCTAGTCGAATCCGCCGATCTCTCTAGACTTTAAGGTTGGGTGAGCAGGACTTAGGGATATCTGAGACCTAGTCGAGACTCAAAAGTGGCTAGCGACCACAATTGCAATAACCACAATGGGCGAGGCCGGGAACTTGTTGGTGGGTTAAATGTTCTTTCGATTCTAGAAACGGCATTGTCAAGCTCGATAGAAGAACCCGACAACGATTTAACAAGGTTAATGTCTTCTTTCTCGTGGAGTTGAAATTTGCGATGGAATATAAGTTTTAGAAACACAGGTGAGCAGTGCGAGAAAACAAAAGGGATAACCAAAGGGTTAAAGAAGGCTACGTGTTCTTTAGCGAACCAACGTGTCATTGTCCGCGGTTATGGTGTTACGTGATGTAAGGAGCAAAAGTGGCATTATTGAAAGTGAATGGGTATACATGTCGAGGATTAGCGAGTCAAAAAGTCTCACCTAGGGGTTTTGGACTGTGATGGCGGCAACATCTAGTAAAGTGGGAGTCGGCATGCCACGTCTCAGTGAAGACTATGAGTGTACGATCCAGGCGCATAGCGACCAATATCAGTCTTTGTCATACTTAGGCCCATACCTGAACAAGCTGGATGAGATCGAAAATACCTTGTTTTTCAGGCGTCGGCCTTTTTAGCCTCTACCTTGTCGAGCCAATCTATGTAAATCTGTTGAGTCGAGCCTGGGAGAAGAACAAAGACCACGGAAGGACTATTGAAATTCTAAATGAAAAGGGTCTTAGTGAAAGTGCAGGTTGAAGGCAGGCATGGTAGGGAAAAATTTGAAACCTCGGTATTTTCTAATAAGATATCGGTAGAGGGCCTAGATATGCATGAGTATAAACCACTAGTAGAGGAATCAATACAGGTTTGCCATTGAGCTGCTTTCGACTATCGTGAATGTCGGGCTCATCAACAAAGCCATCGAGGGTTTTAGGTGTGTTGGTTTAAATCGTTTTTAGTGGAACATTGTGAGAGGAGGAAGCCATGAGAGATAAAAAAAGCAAATGCGAGGCGAAATTCAAGCGTGGATTGAAGGAAAGGAATGAAAGTTTGAAACTTTAGTGATTTTGGGGATTTTTGCAAAGCGAGAGAATGAAGAATGCGAAAAAGACTTCACAAAAGTTCAAAGCGAGTAAAGAAAGGAATATGAAGGGTTGTAGCGTTTATATATGTTGGGAAGCTACGATTATTGTACGTTAAGCCATAACTTCGCCGCGTTCGCGGCGTTTGAGAGGCGTGATGGCCCACCACTTCGCATAGCGTGGGCGATAAGGCGGTTCGTTTTGCTGTGCAAGTAATGATGGTTGTCTTTTAGACCCTTTGTTGAAATCTGGCGGTAGAAATGACCATTGCCGCGATATTCAAAAAATGCCTTTTCTTCCCTCCATTCCTTATTAAAATCGAAAAAACATTTTTGAAGCGTCAATCATTTACCTCAAAAATTCCAACAGGAGCATTAAATTAAGCTTTAAATGGTATTATTTGCACATTTAATAGTATTACGTGAGCTGAGGTCAATGTTCAAGTCAATATACCATAAATTCAACGACAAAGTTGTACAAGTCTTGACAATGCAAGTAAACCGGCGGACTTGGTTCTTGAAGCTCTGAAGCAATGCGAAAACCGGCGGAGAGAGGGCCCGATTGTTAAGTGAGGCGGGTCGATCTTATGAAATCCTTACGACAACAAAGTGGTCGAGCGCGAGGCGGCGATTAGTGGCGGTTATTTCCACTAGTTTTTAGGAAGTGGTTATCGTGCTTGCCGCGATTGTATGCGAGTATAAATACTCCGCGTGTAATAGGAAAGCGGGGTCACCACATTTTACAAAAACAACGAAAACTCAACTTCCAAGCGGCGAAACGATAGTGAATCAGTTATATTATGCGTGTTGGTGTACCACGCTTCTTCTTTCTATCATTTTAATGCAATTTTTACTTGTTTTTACGTTTGTTGCTTTCTCACTTTCATTACTGCTTTCAAACTATCTCTTCCTACTATTTTACATTCTTACATATGCGCTAAAGACACAAAACACAAAGGCAATTGTCGAAGAGATTTTCTAGTTTGATCTCGCGATCTTAATATTGAAAACTAGTGATTGTTTGCTAAAAACACCCGTGAGCAATTTGGGTGGGCCTATCGTAGGTTAGAATTTGTAGGCCTCTGATAAGCGTCGGCTTATTCTCACCACTTACTCTTGGGCCATTGCTTTTCCCGCTCCTCTGCTTTTTCACACCGCCAACAAATTTTATTCCAAAAATAACCTCGCGTGAAAGCAGCTGAGTTCACGTGTTTAAAAACTGTTGAGCGACGCGTTGAACACGTTGAATGACCTTGTTGAGCAGGTGAAATTACGCCTGAGAGGTGTGAAGTCAATATTTAACATACTCGAGCGATGTCGTTGAGCGGAGTTCGAACAAGGTCATGCGAGCGAGTTCGCGTGGCCTCACTCAACAGATGGCAGCGAAAGAGTGTGAAGTCAGATTTACTTGCGAGCGATGTCGTTCGAGCACATTGAAGAGTAGTGTTGAGCAGTGAAATGCGTGAAAAAAAGAGGTTTTGGTTGGCGCTTTTGGTGCTTTTCACACTGTGTTTTGAAGTAGGAGGGTGTGGGAAAAGCAAGCCACCTCTCTTGAGGAACTTTATCACTCGCGGTAATTACACCAATCGAGTGATTAGTCTCTAGATATGCATAAACATCATACCCTGCTTATAAGAAAAAACGAAAAAAGGGAAAGGAAACCAACCGAATGAAAAACGGTAGCGTTGGTCAAAAGGAATGAGAATGACAGGAGACAACAGAAGGCAAGAGAAAGGAAAAAAAATGCTTCCACTAAAGCTGATTCGCTCTCTGATGTTAGGGGAAACCATCAACCACAACCCTCACATTCTTAAACAAAAACCTCACACCCATCAATCTTCTTCTTCTTCTTCCGATGATGATGATAAAGATAACGCCACATCTCAAACAACAAGAAGAAAAACAAGATCAGAAAAAACAGCTCTTTTATTCCTTCCAACAAAGAGATAATAACAAACACATATAGACTCGCCTCAATTGCAAGAGACTTACAAATCGACTTCTACCCAACACCATCACTTTCCCACATTATATTCTCCAATTCTTCTTCATCTTCTCCTTCAAATTCAACTCCATCTTCATGTTCCCTACTAAACGACGCCGTTCCAATTCCATTTCCTTCTCTCGCCACGTCACCCCTTACCCACCTTCGATATTTCGTTACCCTCTTTCCACGCGCCTTCAAGATCGTTCTTTTCAACTCCGACGGACACCCTGATGCCGCCGGAGTATGTGGCGTAGGTCTCAGCAACTGGGATTGCTGTTCTGTCTCTCTCTACTCGCGGCTCACCGGCGATCGAGTTGATACGATGGATGGATTTTGCCGGATTCTTGCTGGTAAAGGTTGGAGCTTTTTCAAAACCCAGAAAAACCCTTCCGCCGATCAACGTTGTGGCGGCGGCGCTGTTTTCTTGTTCAAAAAAGTTGAAGTGAACCGGGTTCGCGTGGGTCGGGTCGGTGGATTTGGAGGACCCGATGGGGCATGTAGAGTTAGGGAGATTAGGTTGCCCCACTTGGATTTTGAAAATGCTCCTTTGAGGATTTTGCAGTATATTTTGTTGATGACTGATGACATTTTCTATTTAGCATGAAACTACTGGTAAGTCTTTGTTTCATTCATCAGTTTCTGCTTCATTTTATTTTTCTTTTTCATCAATTTTCTATTTTTATTTACTTATAGAATGCAACACTGTGTAGATTGATTCATTGCTTTTCATATTGGGAGTGCTACTATTAGGGCATCTCCTTTAATTTTATATATATATATATATATATATATATATATATATATATATATATATATATATATATATATATATCAATTCTAGGTTGCACAATGAATTCAAGAATCAAGAACAAAAACAAGCAATTTTAAGTGAGTGAATGAATTTTAGTCACATGTGCAACACTTTTATTTTCTGTTTACATACTGTAGAAGTGCACTTTGCTATATATAGTATAATACAGTATTGATTCAAAGAAAACAGGTCAAGCCCAAACCAACACAAACCATAGTCTAAACAAGAGGGCCAACAGCAAGATCAACAACACCCCACCAGGGATTGACTACAGGCCAAACATAGAGCCACATAGCTCAACCGAATACAAACCATAACCCGGCCCAAAGACAAACTAAGCTAGAAGTAAGTAAAAAGTACACTACAGGCCAAACATAGAGCCACATAGCTCCAACCGAATACAAACCATAACTTGGCCCAAAGACAAACTAAGCTAGAAAGTAAAGTACACAAGAGAACAAAAATCTTGACTTGATTCGAAGAAGAAACACAAAGCGAACCTAAATCACTTCGGTTCAATAGGCGCACCACTTCATCATCACGAATCAAGCTATAGCAAATCAAGAATCACAACTAAAGTCTCTGCGGATCTGGTTGATTGCTTGTTGAATTGCACTCGGAAGAGGCTGTTACCAGATTTCCAACCAAGTAACTTTTAAAAGCGAGAGAAGCGATGAGATGCACCCAAGTATTACCTTCTCTACCAACCTAAGTAAAGCGCAACTTTGAAACTTGCTTTTCATCTCCATAATATCTTGCAATATGCCTCTAATTTCTTTGTTGATTTGCCTCCCTACAAGCGTCAATAAGCGCTAAGTTATCGGACTCAAAAAGCACTCGCGAGACAGGAAAAACTACAATTCCATAGGCATACGAAGGGCTAAAGCTTGACACATAGAGGAGAGACAGTGAAGATTACGCCATTGTGAAAATAATATAAGCGGTTTATCTTTTTAATAGATAAATCATTTTTGAAAAAAAAATTTCAACTACAATTTATCTATTTAATAGATAAATCCACATGCAATTTTAATTAAAGGTAAAATAGATATTTCACTAGATGTGTGGGGGTGCAAAAACCGCGCCACAGTGGTTAAATTAGCAACTCACGAAGCTTGCATCTATTGGGCCAATGTTCAATGAAAGACGGAATAAAAGCCTAAAAAGTTTGGGGTTTTGCTTTTCCCACTCCCTCTCTTACTCAAAACACACCACATAAGGGTGTAAAAAGACGAAAAGGTCATTAATGAAATGACCAAAGCGTCTTTTTTTTCAAAAAATTTCACCTGTTTGAACACGAACATTCGAACACGTTCAAGCGATCTCATTCAGTGTGTTAAATATTGGCACCACGCCTCTTGTGCGTAATTTAACATGTTTGAATGACCTGCCGTCGAAACGAGTTAGCATAGGCGTATTTGAACACCCTATTTTATATCGTTCGTATCTTTGTTAGCAGAGACAACAATAATGGGCCTCACACCACATTCGCCAAATTTATTGCGTTCGTATGCATGTGTTGAGCGTGTTGAAACAGTCGTTCGAGCGTCATTAAACACATCCTCCACAAATGTTCCACGCGATGTTATTTTTGGAATAAAATTTGTTAAGGAGTGTGTTTGAGTAGGAGGGAGAGTGGGAAAAGCAATACCCAAAGCCTGGATTTTTTTTGACAGGAAAAAGCCTAAAAAGTAAATAATGACAAAAAAAAATCGTCAATAATCAATCAATTAAATGATTTCAAGTCTATTGGATAAATTACAAACGGTTATGATCGTGGGTATTTAAATGACCGTTGGATACAAATCATCAGTCTACTGTATGACTATAATTGTCACAAGTATTTTCTATTAGGGGATCATATAAATTGGTCGATTTATATTATACAACATAACGACGAAGATAATCCAATCTAGCTGAATGCTTAAGCTTCATGAGAGCCTTAACTTCGTGTTTTCGTACCACTAGTATGAGCACCCGTGCCAGCACGGGTATATATTTTCAGTAAATGTATACTTTTGATTGGTTGCTCGGGTCATTATTAAATTTTTGATTATCATGATCGTTTAAGTATAATCTGTAGCGCGCGTTTCTTATGTAAAGCAGCGTCTATACATGAATTATGTGATATAATATGTCTATGTATTTGAATAATTTAATAATTTGCTATTTTTAGATAAATCTTTGAATCATAGCCTACCATGGTATATACTATATAATAGCATAAAGCCAATGGATAATACAAAACCTTATATGTATACTACCATGGTAAATGCATGAATTCAAAATTAACAATTTAAATAATATTGTTTTAGCACAGTAATTAACCATATTGAAAATGTCTACCATGGTATATATCACACTTCATTATATGAGCCAATGTGGTAAGTTTGCAAATCAACCTGCCAAAAGTGAACTTAACGGGATACACACGATTTTTATTAAATTACAGGCCATCTAAGTTTTTTTATTCGAACATGGACTCCTAAATTTAAATCTAATTGACTCATCCTCAATGATTTCTATATACTGATTCGTAGCATCATTATAGTACTAATTTTTCAAAACCAATATACTCAAAATTTTGAATCACATCGATTTCTTGCGAAGACCAATAAATAATATGAATAATGTGAATCGCTACAAATTCTCAAAATTTTGATCCATCCACGGTTTTTAATTAACACATGGAGAGTTATATTTAAATCTGACAGTGCATTCTTTCTATATATAGTTGGGTAGCATCATTTGTGTAGTAATTTTCAAAACCAATATCCTTTCTAATTTTTATCACTGAATATATTTCTTGCAAAAACTAACAATGTGAATAATCGTCCTCGCTACAAAAATTGAACCATAATAAGCTATAGACATCCATCATACTTCAATAGTTACACTTTAATCTATATTAATGACACTAATATATATAATACATAAATGGGCAACCTATAGAGTTGAGAGACCACTGATAATTGCATTATTATTGCATTAAACACTGATAATTCAAAATCTCCCAGCTTTAATGCACAGCGTTAATTGGAAAAAATAAGTGTGGATACAACAAAACAACTGCATAATTATAATAATTTTAAAATCAAGGGCATTATTAATTTGCAATAAATTTCCCTCTTTGAATTGGCACCCCACATCCTACCCTTAATTAAGGAGCTCAGAATATTTCAAAGTTATTATTGAGCACCTCGAGAAAACACTCATATTAGGACTATTTGGAAATTGCATTTTAGTTTATTAATTTTTAAGCGACTATTTGTAAATACGTTTGAATTTTAGTTTATCAATTTTTAGTGTATTTGGCTAGGGTATTAAAGATGTGTTGCGACATCATTGGCGAGATGTTGCGCCGCAGTGCGATGGTTGAATGTGTGGCTCGGCACTCGGCGGTCCGTGTTCGAGTCTTATTGAGTAGGAAATCTTTTTTTGTTAAAGTAGCAGCGGCTTGCCAGCGTGGGCCCAGGGTCCCAGTTTGGAAATGATGTGTAAAAAGCCACGTATTTCTGTGGTCTGCGTGGCGCTTTACGACTTGGATGCTTAGGTGGTAGTTTTCATGATTTAAATTACTTATGATTATGATTTCTCTAGAGATGTTCTAGTTCGTAGCAATTTCTCCCAACGTTCTGTCACCCTTACCATCAAGTCCAAATCTCTGTCTGATAACTAAGTTCTCCTTTGGCTTCAAGGAATCAAGCTAGAAAACAATAAAACAAATCTAAGATTAGTTACAAAAACTGGCAATGACAATTTCATAGTATTGAATTACATGCATTACTAGCAAACTGATATGACCTAAACCAAAAAACAACAATGTCCATAGACAAATAATTGGCCTCTAAATCTCTCATAATAATTTCGCCTATAGTTTTTCTTAGCACCCAAAGCTAATTCATAGGAGGATCTGTTATGTTTCTGTTTTATTTAGCAGAGTTAGTTAATTTTGTTTTAACAGAATTAACAGTTCTGTATCTTGTGGTTAGTTATGAGCTAATCTATCAGGCTCCATTAAGAAGGGTTATGGGGAAGAAATTCTGGCATTGATAAATACACTGTGATGGGTTGGTTTCGAGTGGAGCTTGATTGAACCTTGAATGTACTCTGCAGCTATAGCTCTTGATTATTTAGTGAAGATTTCAAGGTTTCTGTCAGTTAAAAAAACTAAAATGGCTTTAATACTTGTTACCCCTTGTAAATATAGACATTATTCATTTACGACCCTGCAAAAATAAAAAGTTTAAAAATATAAAATTATTCATTTACCACCCTCAAAAGAGGGAGGTAATTGGATAATTTTATATTAACTTAAATACTTTTGGTCCCTATTTTACTAAATGTGTAATTTTGATTCCCTTATTTTATTTTGGGCAATTTGGTCCCCCTATTTTACTAAATGTGCAATTTTGATCCCCCTATTTTATTTTGAGCAATTTTGGTCCCCTTATTTTACTAAATGTGCAATTTTGATCTCCCTATTTATTTTGTACAATTTTGGTCCCTCTATTTTCCAAATAATTTTGTTTAAATAAGCTACTTTATGGCGTACTTTGGGGTACTTTATGGCGTTTAGAAAAAATTTATACTCTTCAAATATGCAAATTTTGTTCATCAATAACCGGTTAGGTAAAAACAATTATTTTCTTGACAAAATTCGTAAAGTGAAATGCTAAACAGCGTGTTTTGGTATACTTTATAGTTGAGAAAAAAATTTAAGCTGTTTGATTACATAAAGTTTGTTCCTCATTAACTTGATTTGATGAAAAATAATAATAATTTAGTGGCAAAACACGTAAAGTATGATCTTAAGTAGTGTGTTTTGAGATACATTAGCGTTACGCAAAAATTTAAACTCTTCAAATCATAAAGTTTGTTGCTCAATAACCGGTTTGGTGAAAAAAAAAATAATTTCATGACAAAATACATAAAGTGAAATGCTAAGGAGTGCGTTTTGGTGTACTTTATGGTTCAGAAACAATTTTAATTGTTCAAATGCGCAAACTTGATGCTAAGCAGTGTGTTTTTCGGATACTTTAGCATTCAAAAAAGTTTAAACTCTTAAAATATGCAAAGTGCGATGCACGGATGTGTTTTTGGGTACTTTAATTAGCATTCAAAAAATTTAAACTGTTCAAATGCTCAAAGCTCATTACTTAATAACCAATTTGATGAAAAAGAAATAATAATTTTGTCAAACTAACCCATTCAGTTCGGTCACTAAAAATCAAAGATATGTTTGCTAATTTTTTTTAGAATTTACTGTTTATAGGAATAAATCATCTCTTATTGTTTGGTTGCATCAATCATTCTTGAGGTTACATATTTATCTTGTAATATATAATATGAAGTTGACACTTACTACCACAAAAACTTCAACCAAATTTACAATATAACCCCATCATTCAACATTGTATAAGTGTTTTTATTTTCTTGGTGGTTTTCATCCTACCCTGCATGATACCTACATGTTTCTCTTGCTATTTATGTTTTCTTCTTTATTTTGGTCATTTTGCATCAACAAGTATTAGAAGCATACTTAAATGGGTGTTTATATTTTTATCTTTATTTTATATTCGAGAACGGTGTTGCTACATTTACTCCACGAGATTTACTCCCGCGAGAACTGCAGCACATTTACAATAGATTCTCCATCGTATTCTTTCTACTTTGTATAACCGCTTTTATTTTATTGGTGGTATTCATCCTACCGTGCACAATACCAACATGTTTCACTTTTTAATTGTGTTATTTTCTTTCTAATCAAGAGTTAAATTTTTATATTTACATTTGAGGAATATGGATTATGTTATAAAAATTCCTTAGACTTTTTCTTCTTATTATCTATGGATGTTCAATTTTAATGTCTTTGTTAATGTTCCTTTTTAATTTTATAATCTTCTTATTTAAATTATAGCTATAATTTAATTTTTATTCATGAGAACTTCAACCACATTTTCAATAGAACCCTATCAAATTCTTTGACTTTGTATACGTGTTTCTATTTTATTGGTGGTTTCACCCAACCTACATGATACTCCACGTGTTTAGCTTTTTAATAGTGTTGTCTTCTTTTCTTTCTAAATCTGAAATATGTTATTATTCTTTAGACTTTTTCTTCTTATTATTATCTATGAATGCTCAATTTCAATGTCTTTGTTTAATGTTTTAATCTTCTTATTTAATTTATAGTTATAGTTTAATTTTTATTCACGATTATTAGACTATATAATTGACAAACCAACACCATTAGCCCGATGGCATAGGTCACCTTGGGGGCCTGAGGGTTGACCGGTGCTTCCGAGTTCGATTCCAGTAGTGGACAAACTTGGTCTTGACCTGTGTGAAATTTACTTCTTGGCACAAGGAGATATTAGTCTTTTATTGAAAGCATTAATTATGAAAATCTGAAGTAACCAACAATTGTCCAAGATAAAAAAAAAAGACTATATTTTATAGTTTTTTTTTTTAAATTCAAGAACAATAAGACTCTTCATGGGGTTGTGGGGGTATATAGTGTGGTAGTAGGGGGTACAAACAAAAAAAAATCTTCTTAGTTACTGCGATGGCTTATCACGAGATTACGGGGAAGAATATCAAAAAATATATCATCATATTACCCACAATATTGTTTTATTCAAACTTGGTCTTGACCTGTGCGAAATTTACTTCTTGGCACAAGGAGATATTAGTCTTTTATTGAAAGCATTAATTATGAAAATCTGAAGTAACCAACAATTGTCCAAGATAAAAAAAAGACTATATTTTATAGTTTTTTTAAAATTCAAGGGCAAATAAGACTCTTCATGGGGTTGTGGGGGGTATATAGTGTGGTAGTAGGGGTACAAACAAAAAAAAAACCTTCTTAATTCTGCAGTGGCTTATACGAGATTACGGGGAAGAATATCAAAAAATATATCATCATATTATCCACAATATTGTTTTATTCAAAAAAATAACCATGAAATAATACATTAAATGTGATCTGAATCAGCCGCCAAGTCAACTACTATGGGTTATAACAGTATTAAAAATTCTCTAAATTATCAAAGCCAATCTAAAAACTTTAAAAACATCACTAAAAATCTAATAAAATCAAAAAAGAATGTTATGTAAATTTTTTTAGATTTTTTTTGAGATTATGAAAAATTAACAAAATTAATAAAAAATAATAAACGATTGAATTTGGGATTTTGAGCTCCGCTGTACCATATCTATTTTATTTTTAAAAAAAAATTAAAATTGCACTACGGATTTATCTTTTTATTAGATAAATCCGTTTTTAAAACCCCTTAGCAGTTTATCTCATAAAAGATAAATTCGTTTTGCTAAATTAACTACAAATTATTATTTTTGACAAAAATTTAACTACGAATTTATCTTTTTATGAGATAAATCCGTTTTTGGCCAATTTTAAGTTTCACACGGAATTACCTTACTTCCGTTGCCCATTTTTTTTCAAAACAGAATTACCTCATCTGACGAGTAGTGCAGCCCAGTGCATTTAGCGGTAGTAAAATCGGTTTAATTTTTTTAGCGGGGTATTATGTATGAGTGTGGGGTACAAAAAACCCAAAAAAAAAAGCTGTGTAAAATAATATTTTTATGATGTAAAAATAGGTTTGAGAGATTAATATAGTCCATCATCAGGGTACTACTAAAATAGACAATCTGATATAATATAAAATGCTTTGAGTAGTTGAGATTGAATCAACCAATATTAAATCTCAACCGTTGGTGAAATTTTATATTTTACCCGATGTTAAATTTTAATGGTTCACGAGTTAGTTAATCTCTCACCTTAAAAGCACGCCATAATAATATTTATATAAAGTGTAATGCGATTTGTTTTATATATATATATACTAGTATAATTAACTTGTGTGTATGTACGCAGAGAAAGTCATTGTTTAGACACCGTAAGATAATACCCAAGAGCACTTGGATGAGATGATAAGATAATACCCAAAAAAAGACACAGTAAGATAATTACTTCAACTATTTTAACTATTTGTATAATAGTAGGAAATTAAATTTAGATTTATATATATATATATATATATATATATATATATATATATATATATATATATATATATATATATTATAATTTTGAGATCAAGTGAAATCAAATAATACTTTAGTAGTGACAACCCATAAATAAAAATACTTTAAAAACTACATAAGTACTAATCAAATAATACTTTAGTAGTGACAATATGATGTATATAATTTGAGGTATTTTCATATTGAGATGTTATTACAACATGAATTACTTATAAATATTATACGATCTAAAATAGTATTAGTAAATAGTAACTTACAAATATATAGCAAATATATCTTTGCATAAGGACATGTAGCTTGCTTTTGACTAAGGTGATTGGCGTTGACAATAGTAGGATCAATGTTCTCAATAAATGCTGTTTATTCTCTCTACTTGTTTTCTAAGTGCGGCGTAGTGAATAGAAGAATATTAAGCACAAGCGTTATAAACTACAAATATCTTGATCGATCAAAGTTGTATATTGATTCTAATTGTATGTGCATCAAAATTTGAATACAAAAATATGTGACAAACATTTTTAATATATAACATTATTTATAAGATGAGAATTAAAAAGGTTGAAATGGATAAAATTACTCATATTTAATATTGATCTTTTACATTGGCAAAGATTTTGGTCTAGTCCCACATGACTTTTCTCTGTTTTTTCCTTTTTATTAATAAATTCGAGCAATCTGTCAGTTTGTTAAAAAAACTCATATTTAATAATATTCTAGTTAGTAAATATATAGAATAAAATCTATGGAATGTGATACAAAATATTAGATGGTAAATAAATATAATATATAAATGTAATATATAATAACAAATATACATGTATCAAAATAAATAATAAATCATATAAAAAGTAGGTAAAAAGTTTTGCAATAAAAGAAATAATAGGATAAACATTATGTAATATGGTCTTTAGTAACATTTAAATTGTGGTAGCTCAAATGGTTAGCATTAGGAGGTGGCGATTGTGAGGAATGGGTTCGATCACGAACACATTTTTTTATATATATTTGAAATAACATCTTTGAGGTGGATTTAATTGGTCTTGACATATTTATTGGCGTGGTGATTAGGTGGATCTTTTAGGTGTCATTCGTTCATGGTTATATATAATATAGATATATATATATATATATATATATATATATATATATATATATATATATATATATATATATATTACATAATACTAGACTTTTACACTAGTCTATCGACATCACCATTTTCATCCGTCTTGCTTCTCATCATTGTTCCTACATTTTGTTTGTTAATTCATTTTCTCTACATCGTGTTCCAATTCTAAACAATTTTTCACCACCTTTATACCAAAAATATCATAAAAAATACATGTCACCATTTTAAAATTTATTATTATGTTAAGGGCCGTGCGAGCACAGAAGCCTAAAACTAGTTATGAACAACATAGAATTTTTGTCTTTAAAATGCAGAACAGAAAATAAAATTGAGTAATAATACTTGTTTTTGTCCCTACAACATAGAATTTTTTGCTTGTAGTCCTTATTGTGTTTGAACTCCTATAATGTTTTATGTTTCGTTCTGGTCCCTAAAATTAGATGCCATTTTGATTTTAATCCCTAAGTTATAGACTAAATGCAGACTAATTCTAAAAAAATATACTCCTATACCGGTCATCACTATCACTATTTTATAGACTAAAAATATATTGAGCCCAATATTTAATATAAATATATCCTATACGGGTCATCACTATCACTATTTTATGTTAGATATAAATAATAGACTAGACATATCGTGTTATTATTAACACATAGAATTAATATAGTACGAGGCTGATTCGTCGCAGCGGTAGAAATATTGTTTATGGATATCCAGTTGTTGGGTTCGATCTCTACATGTATATATTTTTTTGTTTTTCCGTTTGTGTATGTGTTAGGTCTCAACACTTGTCAGTCCGACCATCCGACCGGAAAACAAAAACTCAAAATATAAATTATCTTGAAATATAGTATAAATTATTCTAATAATAATGAAAATAAAATACATAACTCCACTAAAAAGATCCTCCTCAGAAGTAGAGGAGAATTATGTCCTGCCTTATTCCACTGAAATAAAACTTGTGCGTCAATTAAACATAATAATTTGCATAATTTTCCCTATATAAATTGCCCTCATTAATTTCCCCTCAAATTTACACAACAACCTTACGACATTCAAGGCAGAATACGCGATGTATTAATTATATTTGATATAGAAATAAAAATCTAAGGATATTGTTTAAAGATTCGGTAAAAAGAAAATATATTGACGAAAAAATTGTAGCATTCAATGTGATTAATATATTAAATAGGTTGATTTTTAATGGATATTTTCTATTTCTTTTGTCAAAATATAATTAAATATCATCTATTTATAAATTCCTTAATTCCTTAATTTACACCAGTTTGGAAAGAATCGATTTGATACATGATTCTGATATTTTGATTCTTCCCCTTTTTTGTTGCTCTCATCTTTTTCTTTTATTTTTGATTAAACCAAGGTATATTTTATGCGTATGCCTTATTTGTAAAGGCCCAATCGGCGTCGATCTCTTAGGGTTGAAGCCTTTATGTTTTGCCTCAGTGTTTAAATTAGGATTAGGATTCAGAATATAATAAAGGTTCAACGTTGATTATGTTGGGCGATATGAGCATAGTGTCAAAGTTGCATGCATCACCATTAGTGATTCTTTGTAAAGAAAGGAAGGAGAATATAAAAGCCGCCAAATATTCTAGGTATGATTTTGCTACATCTTTTGAAGTTTACTTGGATTCTCTTTCAGAGTTAGGCAATGTTCTCAACAATTACGTAGATCAAGAGTTTATTTTCTTTGATCATTCTTGTGACAACTTGAGTTTTCCTTCTCTGACATTGATTCGGATTATGATTCTGAATCATCATCACATAATAATGAGTTTCATTCTGAAGAGGAAGAAGAATCAATAAGAAGCTTTTATCATCATCATCATCATAGCCCAGAAGTGAAAGATAATGAATCAAGGTACACTTATGATGCTACTTCTCCAGGTATGAATAGAAACAACATGAAAAATAAAAGGGGTTAAGATTTGAGAATACAACAAGTGAAGCACCTTTTGATTTGTCCTCTAATAACACTTCATATCATAATAGTCCTAAGATGGAAACTTCAAGTGGTCAATGGTTTTTCCTCAGCAAGTGAATCAGGATTCTTTTGGAGCTATGCATGAAGATTCTGGTCCCAAGAAGTTTCCATATTTTGCAGAGTCCCAAAATCATGGAACTGAACAAAAAAATGATGCCAATGTCTCATCTATTCCTCCTCCACCACCTCAAGTATCAAGTTGGGATTTTTTATATCCAATTAGCAAGAACTATGATATTCATAAGGACCATGATGATCAAGGTGATAATGAGAGAGAAACTAGGGAAGGAGAAGGGATTCCTGATTTAGAAGATGTTGATGTAGATGAAAGTGATCGAAGTTCAATCGTGTCGGTTTGTTATCAAGAGGAAATGGGAAGTGGGATGAAGTGTGGCGCGAGTAATGGAAGTTCAAATGTTTCAGGGTTAAATTCTAATAATGAAGAGTTTATGGCTTGGAGAGAAATCATTGAGGAAAATATCAAAAGTAACTTGGAGCCTAAGATAACACCGGTAGATAACAGTGAATCTCTTGGAAACAACAGTCGTGTTACTACACCGGTTTCTAGCTGTAGTGTGAGTCTAAAGGAAGCAGTATTGGATATAAAGAATGAGTTCGAATTTCTATTTGAATTTGGAAGTGAATTCTCATCGATTATTGAGGCGGGCAAGGTACCATACCATTCAGAAAATTTGAAGTTAAAGGGTAAGTTCTTTGGTCTTTACTTATGGATGAATTTTCTCTTTTTGGTGTTTTGAATCGACTGATCATTAAATCCAACATTACTAGTATTTGATTCTTTAGATTTTGTTTTTTGATGAAATATTTTAAATTTAATGGTAGTATCAGTATGTTTCTTCCTTGTTGTGACAAATGGAATGAACAAGAAGTTGATCATGATTTAAATCATTGCCTTGCAGCCTTTTCGTGTTGCCTCTCGGCGCAGATAATCCCTTCGCTGCAGACGCGTTCGTACCCTTCATACATATTACACCAGCAAATTCTAAAAGCAAGAGTGTCATCCAAAGCTAAGATGCATAGATTTAATTATCAAAAGCATGTTTGTGGTGACCTTTCATCAACTTTGGAGAAGCTTTGTGTGTGGGAAAGTAAACTTTATACAGAAGTAGTGGTAAACAAATACTAGTGTTTTCATATATATATATATATATATATATATATATATATATATATATATGTCTTCTTTTTGATAGTTTAAAAACTTTTAGTTGGCCTTTTTATTTTTATTTTGCCTAAACAATTTTAATGACAGGGCGAAGAAAAACTTCGAATTTTGTATGATAAGCAGTACAAGAGGCTAAAGAAATTGGATAATAGAGGTTCGAGTCGGTAAGATCGATGAAGCTCTTGCTTCTCTCAAACTTCTAAATTCAGAAATTCATGTAGCTGTTGCAGCTATCAGTATGATAGCTAGAGAGATAAATGTGGTAAGAGATGATAAGCTGTTTTCTGAACTAAATAAATTGATAGAAGGGTATGTTACTTTGTCCTATTTCTTTTATTATTATTAACATGAAATGTTTTATTAAGTTCTGTTATTTTATAATTATATTTACACTATATTATTTCTATAGGTTAATTAGATTGTGGAAGGTTATGAGTACATGTCACCAGAAACAATTAGAAGCTATCAGCAAGGCCAAAAGTCATATACATATATTAGATTCAATGAACAAGAAAAAATCAAGCTCAAAAGCTACTCTGAGATTGGAAAGGATGATATTGAATTGGGGTATGTGTTTTAGTAATTTCATTAACACACAAAAGGCCTTGGTTAAACACTTGAATGATTGGCTAATGAGGTGGATTAACCAAGAAGCAGAAGAAAATGAAGATGTGAATGATCCTTTATTAGCAGATGATTTAGGAGCTCCTTCTATTTTTGGAATTTGTAATAAATGGCACCATGCAATTAACAACATTTCAGAAATTGAAGTCTCTAAAACCATTAGTGATTTTGCTTTACAACTACACCAATTATGAGAAGCTGGAAGAGGAAAAGGAACTGAAAGTTACAGTGAAACAAGTTTTAAAGGATTATCAGCATAAGCTGAAATCCTTTTGCAAGAAAAGAGGCATCAACTCACAGCACTACTCTTATTTTATAAAAATGAAGGCCTCAGAATATTTTGTACAAGAGGAAATTCCATTGCTGAGGGTATCTGATGATAACTTAACAACTTCAAGGCAAAGACTGATTGAACAGAAAAAGAGACACCAACAAGTTATCAAACAAGTTAATGATGTTGCTTCAACTTGTTTCCAAGAGGAGCTTGACTCCTATTTTTAATGCTTTGTGGAGATTTTGTTTGGAAAATCTGAAAATTTATGAGCAGCTCAGACTTCCAAATGCTGTCCCCCATGAATAATAATAGAATAGAAATTCAGGATAACATTTTCTCCAAGTGGGTTAGGAAGTGTAAATAAATACTTTTATCTTATTGATGACCTTATATTTGAGATAAAAAACATCTCATGATTTACTAAGTAATACATTTTGGACTTTTTGATTGTATATCATTTTATGTTTTGCTTTGTCTAATGAGTATTTTAAAAACCACACTTGAAGTGCTAGCTCAGTGGTAAGAGCTTAGTTTTGTATTCTCATGGTGCTGAGTTCAAATCCCCTTGAGGACAGTTGTAAAATGATCATTAGTACCACATTGGTTAATAAAATTTCCCCTTACTCAATTTAAGTTTTTTAAAAAAAAGAGTATTTTAAAAATCAATCATAACGAGCATTTTATTATGAAAATAATATATGTGTTTCTCATTGCAATTGCTAAATGTGGTTTAGGCATTCTCTCGCTATATATAGATATTTGCAAATATATCAGACTGTCTTTTTATATTGTTAAATAAAATTGACAACGTAAAATGTTTCGTTTTTTATGCTTTAGGGTATATATGCTTGATCTAAGAAAACATATGACCGCATAGTGGCAATTCTTCGTTGAATCTCTTGAGACCCTTTAGTTACCTGCTCATATGAGGAGGTTGTTATAATTCAACACGACATCTCTACGGCCTCTTGAAGTGTTAATTGGAATTGTGCCAAATTTCCCTCTTTTGCTTGGCATAAGTGTTGGCCCCAAAGTTGACTCATTCTTGCTTTGTGAATGTTGTAGTGCTCATAGATTAACCTTCTATGGACCACTAACCCTCAAAATTTTATAGTTTAACACATGGAAGCTTCCATCCACTAAAGCCTCGGGTCATGGATTAAAATTCTTGTGAAAGGAGAAAGAAATACCAAATGATGAGTGGTAAATACTAGATAGTTAGTTCTATGAGCATAGATTAGTAAGAGAAAAATACACTACCTTATGTTTTTCTCTTCGTCATTCTTTTTTTTAATTGAATTATCTTCATCATTCTCGATTGGTTTGATTTAATGATTTCAACTATCTCAAGTAGGTAGGCTCGGTTAGCGGTAAGGGATCTAGAAGGAATGCATTAAATGAGTCTGAGAAAGAGATTCGGGTTCAAATCTGAGCCAGAAAACTAACATTCACACACACACATAACAATTGTCTATCTAAAAAAATGATTTCAACTATTTTTCTCACTCTAAAAAAGTCTCTCTCACGTGATATACTAATATACTTCAAGAAAGTGCCATATAATTTCCTTTAATTACGTGAGGCAAAATTCTACAGTAGTACAACAAGGTTACATATTACCAATTTGTTCAATTCTGGCGAAAACCTATATGATGTCTAACATTTCATCCACCCTAACAGCTGTGAGAATACAATATGTACTATAAACATAAGATACATGTGTCACGGTACCTTTTAAGGAAGCCATTGGTGTTCTAGCAGTATGGTTCATATTGTGGAATCTTTCCATAATAATCTTGACTGCAATTACAATAAGTGAGGTCCACAAGCATGATGGCAAACCCTCTTAATATAGGGGATATGAATTGTCGAAAAGCAGCGCTTCATCTCTATGATGAGCCACCATGTTGCCACTAATATGCGGTGGAACAATGGTATTTACCTTATAGACGTCTTGATTTCTGTTGTGGAGGGTATCCTGGCATCCCCATTTGGTCTTTTCTTCTCAACTGTTAAAAAAAAACAAAAATAACACATCCACCATAGAAAAAAGACAAAAGTTAACCCCTGCACCCTTTCCCAATAAATAATAAACCTGTTGTTGCTGATGGGCCTGTTGTGGAACACCTCGTTGCATTGGGATGCCACCAGGATTCATTCCAACACTCATCCCAGGCTGGGATGAGAGATTATAAGCTTGCATTGCATGCATTCTTTGCATGCCAACAACATTCATTGGCCGAGGGGCAGATCTATTTGATACATTCATAGCGGGAACCTGACTCAAGATTAAAAAACATACATATTCATTCAAAAGCATGAAGTGGAAATGTTTCTGCGTGTATATGCTTGTCCATGTCTAAGTATGTAAACATAAACCATTATTTACCAATAATCATAGCAAGCGTTTTGTTTTTTTGAATAAGCTAGCTGGTCATCAATCATATGTTATTACACCAAACTTGAATGGAAATATAGTTTTGATGGTTCTGGCAACATTGAGGTTACAGAGAGGAAGCATATCACTAATTCATCTCCAGTTTGAAGGGGCAGTACTCAAAGTTTGAACCTAAAGTGAACACTATCCTTCACTAGTCTAGTAGTACTAGTAACTGCTCTCTCTAATTTCAAACCTATAATAAGACACTAAAGTAAGTAGAGATTTTTGTAGAACTACCCTTGGATTAAAAGATAAATATTACTCCCTCCAGTCTACAATATAAGAGGAAAAAAATGTGTTTCGGTGGTCCACAATATAAGAAATAAATTGTTTTTAGGGTGTATTGAATGTCAAGTTCCAATTCTACCATCATTTATTGTCTCCACTTTCCCATGTGGTTTAAGTATTACTTAAAAAAAGAATGTTTAGAAGAATAAATTTAAATTTTATAAAAAGGGTAGCTTTGGAAAGAAAATTAGATTTCAACTTTATTAATTGAAAATAACAAATTTTAATGTTATTCATTGGTAGGTGAGATGTTTGGTTTTTTCTCTTATATTGTGGACCGGAGGCAGTATTAACTTGGTCAGGACAATTGCTAAACTACTGAGAGTCTGAGAGTATTACTTTTAGAATATATAAATGTTTTCCACTAAAAGATAGTTCAAGGACGCAGATGACTCATATTCTTTAGTTCTGATATACCATACTCAATGAAAATTCTAAATCTACAAGACTTTACAATATCAAGATGGGTTCAGGAAAACTCAAGTCTGTACGATTTCAGTTTTCAATGATGCAGTTTCAAAAGGATTTTCAATTATCATTGCATACCGGCTGTGATTGTTGCATGTTGGCCGTCCCTTCAAAATCTGTAGTTGTGTCAACTGGACGTGTGGGATAATTCACAGATGCCTCTCCAAGTTGGCAGGGTACAAGTGCACTGAGCATGGATACAGACATCAAATTAAGGCAAATAAATGATATAGGAATATATGCTTAATGAAGACAGCTGCTTTATGATTCATAGAACATAAAGAGCAATGTTGAATAATGTTTGTTTATAAATCTTGCAAACAAACTTTTAAAGCAATGAAAAATAACCAATAATTCCAGAAAAGGTTTTATCAATTATTAAAGGGTGAAAAGACCAAACCAGAATAGTAAAAGGATGAAGAGAAGAAGGAAGGAAAGGCCTTACTTCCGCCCAGGTTAATAGTTCCATTTTGAAATACCTGGCAAACAAAGTAAAATATGTTCAAAATATAATAGCTAAAGGATACAAGGGAACTAGTTACATAACCAATAAAGAAATAACATATATGACAAGGTGTCTTTCCATCAAAAATTACAGCGCCCAGTCCTGATGCAAGTAAAACAATCTTCACATCGAAGCAACGAGCAACTTTTAAGCTTTATCTCCCATACATTAAATCCAAGTCACAGTGATAAAGTAAAACTACATCTATATTAAATCTTCTTACCATGAAAATCAGTAATCTAGCAATGTCTGGAAGCCTCCACAGTGGGAGTGCTTCCCTTATTTAACACCAACCCACATAGGCATTCCCATTGGAGAGTCAAAATTTGTGGTGATTATAAAGAGTGAGTGTTTCTCTTAGTACTTTTCTTCTCTTCCTTTATGTGGGTCCCATTTGGAAATGATATGGGTTATTTATCGAAAATGTATTGATGTATAGTACTATAGTTATTTGTAGGGTCGTCCCGTAAAATTTTAGAGGTGCTAGGTTGAAGGAATTGAGTGCTAGTTAGATACTATTATTAAAAAAATATAATAGTGATGTGTACATATGGGGTCATAAGCACTCATAGTAGGAGTGCCCAATTGGAGAGTGGTCTTACAATTTATACTACATGACAAAAAAATCTTTTGAAAAAAAATTCTCTTAAAACAAATTTTAGTGTTTTTGTTCGGGGCTGTTAATAATAAAATAGGGAAAAAAATTAGAGTAATATTTTGAGAAGCCACTCAAAGTAGCTTCTAAAACAAACTGAAATTACAACACCTTTTGAAATAAAATGTGTTTTTACAATTGTAACCAAATGAAAAACAGCTTCTGGTTATATAAAATCACTAACAAATAGATCGCTCTTTTAACTTAAAAATCACTTTTTAAAGTTTAAACAAGCGAGCTCAAAATTAAGAAGGCAAATCACAAGCAATTATGAAACAATCAGCAGACCAACCCTATAGACACAACATGGCAATTATGTCAATTCGAGTAACCTTTCAATAGTAGGCTACATCAAGAAGATAAAACACGCAAGGAAAAATTATTGTATCTTGTTAAAATTTGAAATATAGAACAATCATAAACAAAATAAATGTTAAATTATCCTTTTCATCATGAGGTATGTAGATTTAGTGCAAGAATAAAAGAAAATAAAATGAGTCTTACTCATGCTCCAAAGCTTGTGCTGCTGTTATGCGCTTCGAGGATCATATCTACGTAAATAACAAGCTATATTATTGTAAACAAAAAAGGATTTTTCATACAAACAGAAAGTCACACACATCACATCAATACATCCACAAATAATAGATGAAATATTTACAGGTTGAATGATACATATGACAAAACTGAACTAAGTCATAGTTGCTTTATTAGATGACTGAATTCCCATTGGCATTTTTAGCATTACAAAAATTAAAAGACTAATCCATTCTATCCCTGTATGGTACGCGAATTCAGACAGGAATAGCAACAGAAAAATGCTCAGTGGAAATGTTTCCCTAGATGGGGGAAATAGTAGTGAAGTGATGGAAACAGTTGCGGTGGTTGTAAGGGTGACCGAGAATAGGGCAACTGCAAAGTGGCAATGGCAGTAACCTGGTCATGGTAGGGACTGTGGGCTGGGGAGAGGATTTTTACATTCCAAAAAGAAAGAGGTAAAATGCTATAATGGTAATTAAATTGGTTATTGATGGTTCTTGATGATGGTAGAAAGGGGAAATCAAACTCTTAGTTTTCTCCCAAAAAATTTGGTTGATCTCTTGTTTTAGGTGACTTTCTTTCATAAAATTAGACAATCGGGATGAAATTCCCCCAATATCCCTTGTTTAAACATAAAGATAATCCTGTACTCTGGAGAATGAGAATTTATCATGAAGTGATTGATATCCTTCTACCTATTTAGTGTTGTAGAGAAGATCCTCAAAATTATTCTCAATATCAACAAACCCTAGAACTTAATGTCAATTACACTCTTCAGTGGTTCAGATGGTAATTCTGACGCAATCATGCAATCTTTATCAAATGAGAAGATTACCAAATAGGTTCAGCAGATTCATTATAGTAACCGTTAACAACAAGAACCTAAAATAATTCAAACAGTGTAGAAAGAGGTAGGGCTAGTTTGAGGCTGATTAACTTGTGTGCCTAAGTAGGAGAACAGCAAGAATGGACAAATACAATAGGTGATGATGATAAAGTTGGAAATACTAAATAAGAAGAATCACAAACTCATCCTTTGCGTATTACCAACTGGACAAGGCAACCAAATAATGACTTATTTAACCTATCACGGTATTATGGAGGGGAGTCACTATAAATCACAAGTGTATAAGGGGAACATTGCACCGTGTTCAGTTTAACATCACTTAAAATTTAAATGGAAAACGAAATACAGCAGTAATTGCAGCGGCATAGCAAACAGTTTCTCAAAAGGTTAGTGGGAAATACTTACTCGAGCATCTTTGATAATAGGTCATACGCAGGACTTTTTGGAGGTAGGTGTACAACACTATAGAGATTAGCATTGTCACTGTTTGCAAACAGCAGAAGACCAGATCCATTAATTTCATGAAAGAAGAAGAAGAAGAAAATATTAGTTACCAAGAAGAGGCAAGGAAAGGAGAAAACAGAGGACTCAACTCATGAAACATATATTTGTATAAGCACATTAATTAATGATCTTACTATTTGTGTCCTTGTATATGCTGTGTATCTTGTTGCCAATGAGGAAGATTTGCTAATGTAGGCCACTTTTCTAATGTAGGATGGCCTGGCACAGTAAAAATATCACTGATGTGGGTCTGGAATATCATCAAAAGAATAAACATCCCTCAGCAGGGAGAAAGAAGACAGTAAGCAAATAATTACCTAAAACCTTGAATATCTTGTCAAGTTGATCAAGCTGCACAAATGAAACAAGGATTACTTAGCATCCAAAACTGATACTATGTGTATGTTTGCTTGCACGGGTATTAGGCCACAAAACGACTACTTTGAAGCTACAAAGGGTAGCTTTGGATTGGACGCACGTTTAATGGCTGACAAACACATATCCAAACGTTCTATTCATCTATAGATCTACTAAACTATAGAATCAGAAAGCTGTAGGTTTTAGCACCTGAAAAGGATTTGGTGTAGCTTTGACTTCTGCACCTTGAAATAGTGGCTTCAAGGTCAACAACTCAGCAAAAATGCACCCCACAGCCCACATATCTAAATGTATCTTTAAGGAAAAATAACTGGACCAATTTCAGAATTAGATCATACAGACACACTCATTGATTATACACAACAGATAAGTCTATCATTGAATTATGTGTACCAAAGTCCCCAACATCCATGTAGATAAATTCAAAATTTTGAAATTAGTTATGCCGTGTCAACCTTTCGGGTATGCACTCGATATTTAGATATGTATAAGATTCATCAAAAGCCATAACTTATTTGGCAATCAATTTCAACTCAAACTAAGGATAGCAAAAGCAACAAGAATGTGCCCAAGGCATTGATAACCTTGCACAAGTCTAACTTTCAAAGTTTATCATACATTCTTTCATACACAAAGTAAAGCATGACACACACGCATCGGAGTAAATCTTAACACACACAAATTAAAGGATACCAACAGCACTGGTATAATGTTTTGCTCCAAGAAGCAACTCAGGTGCACGATACCAAATGGTTACAACGACCTGCATGTTAGTGTTTTAGAAAATCAGGAATCTACACAACAAATATTAATCATTAAGCATGCCATATGTATGAAGAGAATATACATGAAGATTTCTCAAATACGATAGGGATGAAAATGAAAAAGTGTGCTCATACCCCATTTTCAGATAATGGCTTTAGAGGAGCTTGATATATCCTAGCAAGTCCAAAGTCAGCAATTTTAATAACCCCATGCTCCTCGCCATCACCCATAACCTGTTCATAGAAAGCACACTAGAAAAATGAGTGCAAATATAAATAAATAAAAACAGACACATAAATTTTGAACCCAAATGTCTACTTATAGTGGCAAAAAACTAATCATATCATGATAAGGTGGCAAAACTCATACCAATATATTTGATGGCTTTAAATCTCGATGTATTATCCAATTACTACATGAAAAATGTAAAATAATAAGTCAACAAACAAAGAAAAGAAAAGAAAGGAAAGGAACCATCTTGAACTTCACAAAAAGGGGCTCACCTGTGCAGATAGTTCAGACCATTGAGCAACTGCCATAGTAACGATTTAACAGTGTACTGGTTTATGGATTGGTTGACCTTGTCTCTATGGTGTCTTATTATTTCCTGTCATTCAAGAGTGCAACCTTTAACTAAATAGAACAGTAGAACAAACAATTCCTTGCTAACTATATATGTTACTTCCTATGAAAAATTCACAAAACTTTCTGTAACACTCAAGAGTGCAACCTTTAACTACCTAGAACAGTAGAAAAAACAATTCCTTGCTAATATATGTTACTTCCTATGGAAAATTTACAAAACTTTCTAAAACACTGAAGCAACAATAACATAAAATCCATTGCAAAGCCCATAATATGTGTATAAAATAAGATGCAGCAACAACGGCCAAACCTTATACAACTTGCAAACATCAAAATGTGAGAAAATACTACAATAATACTATGCTTAATTACAAAAGAAAATGACAATTTCAAGTCAAGTGCTTAGGTAGAGTGACATGCTAACAAAGGGCATGTTGTACAATTGTATACTCACATAGAGGTCGTGTTCGGCGTAATCAAAAGCCAGATACAGAGACATGTCCGTATGATTGATGTGAACATTCACAAGCTTCACAACATTCTCATGTGTTATCTCCCTCAGTAACTGCAGCATCAAATGAAATTTACACAATCAATCCGAAGCATTACTACCTTATTCATACATAGCATTGAAACAAATATATAAATAACACACTTCCTTGGCAATTCTAAATTAAAAAATAATAATAATAATAATAATAATAATTTAAGCAAGTTCGGTTGCAAACTTCACAACTACCGCGGCAGCAATCAACAAATCGAAGGAAATTTACAAAAATAAAAGTTACCATGATTTCACGGATGGCGGTGGGAGAGACACCATCTCCATCCTTAGATTGCTTGAATTTCTTGATGGCGATAGATTTTCCTCGATTTGTGGCTGACTTAATCCGAGCAAGGAAGACGAGACCGTACGTTCCTTCTCCAATCTTCCCTATCAGATCGTACTGCTGCAGCCACTCTGGTTTGTTGCTGCCGCTGTTGCTGTTGCTATTGGAGCGGTTCCCGTCTCCCATGGCAGCTCCTTCTCTGCGCTTCGTTCACAATCACGATCACGAACGACCCAACCACGAAGCGGAAACCTAAGGCTCTGTTTGGATGTAAAATTCGGATAACTGCTCCTGATGTGTAAAGTACCTTTTTGTTTTCTAAATTCTAATCTAATCTAAAAAAATAAATAAGAATTAATGATAAAGAATTAATATAATAATCTTTATAAATGAAAGTTTTAATAATTGATTTGGTGAATAGAAAAAAGTAAAAACAAGTGTGTGCAAAATACACTGCTTAACGTCAAACACTGTTTTCACAATTGTTTTTACTTTTTTCTATTCACCAAATCAATTATTAAAACTTTCATTTATAAAGATTATTATATTAATTCTTGTTTTCATAATTTGGAGTAAAGTGTTTGGCGTTAAGCGATAAAGTAATTTGGGGTAAAATCTGACTGCTTGCGTCAAGCATGTTTTTTCATAATTTGTTTTCCACGATGGCTTTACTGAATTAACAATTCACTGTGTATAGTCATCTAATGTAGCAGATGATATTATTTGTGGTCAATAATGTTATTTGTTTTGGTTATTTTTTGGAATACATTCTACCAAATATTTTGTTAATTATAATTTGGTTTTACAATAGGAATGGAATATGAGAACAACGTGCAACAAAGTAACAAGAGAAAGAGAGATAGTGGACAATGGTCCGATAAGGAAGATGAAGTCTTTTTTGATATACTAATTGAAACTGTGAACAAAGGTCAAAGATGTGACAGCGGGCAATTCAAAGCACACGTCTTAAACATGGCTAAGATAAAATTGGAGGAGAAGTTTCCAGGATGTGGAATTAAAGTAAAGCCCCCATATTGAATCTGCAATGAAGAGGCTAAGGACAGTTTATGCAATAATTTATGATATGATAAATCAAAGTGGATTTGGTTGGGATAAAGAGAAAAAAATGATTAAGGTGGATAGTGATGAAGTGTGGAAAGAGTATGTAAAGGTTAGTGTTTGTTAATAATTTTTCTCTTTATTGATTCTTTTTATTTTCGATAAGTACATGATATATAATGCATCCTAGGGACCAAAAAAACAAGGAAGGAAAGGAAATAAACATAAGGCTATAGGGGACGGGGACCTAACTCTCACTAACAGAACTGAAAGAAAAGAGATGCTTCAACACTCCTAACTCATAGCAGCAAGTCAGCCACACTCCAATATATGTGATTAACCAAGACCTCTTTAAAAGATGATAGCACGCCAATAGAAAGAAACCAGCAGCTTGATTTCTAAGACATTCCAAATAGGCCAGTAGCACCTCCCTTGGTCTGATTATTTACAGCTTCTGCACTGCCAATAATAAAACCAGTAGCTTGATTTCCTAGATTCTTATCGATTCCTTTTGTTTTGTTTGTTATTGATGATTATTTTAAAAACAATATTGTTTAGAGTCATCCAAGTGCAAAAGATTATCGGTACGCTCCAGTCCTGATTTCTGATAAACTTGCCCATGCTTTTAGAAAATATCGTGCTAATGGTAAAGGAGCTTCTCCCCCTAGTGATGAAGTTGAGGAGATAGATAAAAAAGAGAGAGAACAAAATAATGATGAGGATGTTGAAGTAGACATTACTCAGTTATCATCTGTTAATCAATCACAATCTAGAAGAATGTGCAACAATATGGATGTTCAATTAAAGAAAAGAAACAAGGGAGCAAATATAATTGCTTAAATATATCTGAGTTCGGAAAGACTATAGGGATTTTGCTTGAGAAAAGTTCAGAAAGATTGGGTGAAGTTGCAAATCGTCTAGGAGTTGGTAAAGACGTGTTTGATGATTCAAGAAACATTATGAGTGAGTTGAAGAAAATGGAGCTAACAGAACAAGAGCGTTTTGCTACAGCAGACAAAATATTATCCGTGCCACATCGCTTGCACATATTATGGGGTTGTGATGGCGTTGATCGTCTTGCATTTGTTAAGTCATTGATCTAGTGAAAACATCATCTATGTTTAAGTACTTGACTTTAATGCACTTTGCTTTTCTAGAGTGAGAGTAATTATAAACATAAAAAGAAAGACATTAGTTCTGTTTTCCCTAATACATTAGTGAACATAAATAAATTCATAAAAACCATTTGTGTTTGAACACAATAATCTCTAATTGGGACAACCCATAACATATTGCTAGGATTGGAACATCTTTGAATGTTCATGATATAATATTAATAATAATAATAATAATAAGGCTTAAATATATGATAAGCCCTTGCAAAATTGCGAGGAATCCACTTAAGCCCCTACAAATTTTTTTTATTTTAAAAAAACCCTTGTAAAATGTTGACGTTTTTAAAGAAACCATTGTTGTTAGTTTTACATATGAGTTAACTTGGGTAGCGTGGATGACATGGGGATTGAAACGTGACAATATTGACGTTTTTAAATAAGCCATTCTTTGAGTCATGTCTTCTTCTTTAAAACAACACAACCATTGAAACAAATCTTCTCTCTAAAACAACACACCCTCTAAAACAAAGATCTTCTCTTTCTTCTTACGTTCTTCTTCTTTTTTAGT
The DNA here is from genome assembly GCA_020916435.1 of Oxytropis ochrocephala. Lineage (NCBI taxonomy): Eukaryota > Viridiplantae > Streptophyta > Magnoliopsida > Fabales > Fabaceae > Oxytropis > Oxytropis ochrocephala. The sequence goes on along the minus strand of CM037089.1, from coordinate 12,939,910 downwards.
TCCCATTCATTACTATTCATAGCTTGAACCTATAAAGCTCAAATCCATTTGTATAAGTATATATATGGCTTTGTAAGCTCCTCGACACTAAGATCGCCATTGAGCTAGGCATAGCGAGATATAATCCACAAACATGGAAAACCAATCACGACTTAAAGCCTCGGCTTTAAAACTCAACCCTTCAAAATATGAACTCCTTTATCGTTTCATGCGGTTGTTAATACACAATGGATTCCAAAACAACAATTAAAAGCAAAGAAGGAGAAGAAGAAGCGTGGCGACTATCGAAGCACTTCCTTACCTTAAATGCATTGTTTTGATCAACCACGAGTTGTGGCTAATTTACGATACCCAAATTTTGAAGTTTGTTGGTGGGGATATGTTCAAGTCTATCCTCTGTGATGTGATTGGAGGGTGTGTTGTTTTAGAGAAAGATTTGTTTCAATGGTTGTGTTTTTAAAGAAGAAGACATGACTTCGTGAATGACTTATTTAAAAGCGTCAATATTGTCACGTTTCAATCCCATGTCATCATATGTATCGGCTCAAGTTAACTACTGTTATGTAAAACTAATAGCAATGGCTTCTTTAAAAGCGTCAATATTTTACAAGGGCTTTTTTAAAAAAAAAATGCGAGGGCTTAAGTGGATTCCTACATGATTTTGCGAGGGCTTATCATATATTTAAGCCTAAAATAATAATAATAATAATAATAATAATAATAATAATAATAATAATAATAATAATACATATAAAGAAAGATCAATAATAGAGATAGACAGAAAATAAAAGAATATTTTAAGTGCTAATTTATGTTCCCTGGTTTTGCATTTTTATCTTCCAATCAATTTGGCTTTTAAATCAAACTCGATCCGATCTTATTTTACTTCGGTTTGGATTTGATTGGAGTTTGGTTTTTTATTTTGCTTACAGCGCAAAATAAAAAATATCGATTGATATGTTACTCCACGCAAATCATTGATAAGTTGGTAGTACTATATTTTCTCAATTATTGCGTGGTGATCAAATTTTGTGACGCAAAGAAGAGTTACGCTTCAAATATTCCACGTAGATAGTGTAGAGACTGATAAATTATATATCTACAAAATACTAATCTGCTTGTCACTATGGCGGGAGATTGATTTTTTTTTTCGTTTTTTTTCTTCAGCATGGACCCTCGAAAAATGATGTTTTAATCTGGAGGTTGTTTTGTTTGTTGACACGTCATTGTATGGTGTAAAAATGATGTTTTATTCTGTAGTTTGTTTTGTTTATTGACACGTCACTCTATGGTGTATGTTATTTTTATAACTGAATCACAACAATAAGTAAACAATATAAAATGTTTCATTTATAACCGAGAGAAATTTTTTTAATCATGGAGGTATGTTATTTTCCATCGACTTGCGAGTAAATGAGTTTAGAAAATTTGCTCAAAGACACATTGATCTTCGTGAAACAATTACAGCCGTTAGATGATGATGGGTTTACAAGTCCTAAGGTTAAAAGAAGCAAAAATGATCGAAGGAAACAACTTCTGCATGCAAGTGTTGCTGACAACGCCTCCACCACAAAAAATGCTAACGCTTCAAGAAGTGGAAAAAGAGACAAAAGGCAGAAAGAAATCTACATGCAAAGCTTACGAAGCCATGGTTTGTGAAGAAGATTACATGCATTTGATCTACACTTGCTCCTGCGGATATGACCCAATTGTGGTTAGTATCTATAATCAGTGTTTAACAAAGTTCCTGATTAAAAATTATTGTTGTCATCTTTAATTGTTAAATAGATTTCGATGGACGGATAAAATGCAATTTTTATTTGTGAGCATTTGGTGTTGTTCCTTTCATGGGAGGTTTCTTTCCTTATGGAATTCCTCTAAAGTTGTTTTAGGGATGTACACAGTGCTGGATTTGAAATTGGACTACACTATAGAGAAGGGTATCTATGCTTTTATGAAGGTTGACATACCACTTGGTTCTTATTACGATTGAAGCTTGGTGGTTGGATTGAACTAACTTACCATGATCTACCACATTTGATATCAGAGTTAAGGGGCCAGAACTTCGTGTTGAGTCGATTACCTAGACCCGGTTGTTTACTTTCCTCTGCGAAACTTGATGAACCTTTTCCTTGTTTAGATCGTTTTGAGTCACCTTGGATGATGACCATGCACCATAAATCACGTTTTCACTTTGTCTGCCTGAAGTGGTGGCCAGAATCGATCTTGAGAATTGGTATAATATGTTTATCTTAGTATGTTCAATGTTTAAGATAAGCGTATTTAAATAGATTTACATTGTTGTTAACATTATTTTTTTGCAGATTTTACCTACACTTTTGGTATGAATGGTCAACACCATCACGAGACAAGTCTCACCATCATTGATGAATTTGGCGAGCTTGGTGTGTGTATTGGAATAGTTTCCTAGGAAATTAAGAGTGACGGTGTTATTCTGAGGCATCGTCATGGAGTGTCTTGATTGGAGGAGTGGGTTGGCTTAACCTTGGCCGATTTCTAGCTTGTCGGGGAGGTTATATTCGGGTTCCACTAAGGAATGTTTTGAGGTTATGTATCTAACCTTTGGCCTGTGGCGATTATCGAAAGACAATTATAGAGGCTTGTGTAATGTTTTATATAATGGCAAAGTATATATACATGCGAGGATGACTTCATGTAGGCCCACAGATTAGATTGTAGGAAGCTATGTTTTATTTTGTTGGTTTTTAATGCGGTAGTAAGCACGATTAGACATAAGTAAGTTTGACATGGTGTTTAGTTGGAGTCTACCATATGTATTTTGATGATCCTTTTGTGAAATAAATAAGGTTATATCAATTACTATATTTAGTCTATAAATTTCATTTGTTTCAATGATCACGAATATTAGCAAATCGTGTTTAAGGGAATAAGTTGAGTTTTGGGTCATTATTCTAATTTTGAAGAATTGGCATTTAATTGTGAGTCGTGGCATCACTACTTCTGGTTTGTGCCACTTGGTCTCTATAGCGATGTGTCTCATTTAAATTCACGTCATGTGTAATGCAAGTGTGGCTTAAACTATTACTTTCAACGAACATCATCATATACTTGAGAAAGCGAGAGAATGCGTGTTCTATACTTATCAATGTCAAATTACGATTGAATCCTCGTCCAAAGTTGGATTCACTCATTATTTAAAGGCCACAACCAGTTGTCATTTTGAGATCTCTAAATGAAGTGAAAATCTCATTGATAATATGGTTGAATTGGTTGAGTTAAATTGTGACAAAGGATTTAGGTTTGTTTTGGATAAGTTTGAGGAATACCATGTAGTCTATGATCGAAAGAAGGTAAGCTTCGTAGTTTTAATTGATCTTAAAATCAGTTATTTTTTCATAACACCTGTGTTCTGCTATGTTTGTAGGGAGAAGTTAAATTACCTAGTGCTTTGGCAGCAAAGTGTATGAAATTTTTTTCCTTTGTTCTGCATCTTCTTGATGAACATAGAAACACCTTCCAAGTTAACATGTCTACAAGAAACTCTGAATGTTACTTGACCAATGGTTGGAATGAAATGGGAAAGTTTTACGGTTTAAGAACTGGTGATACTATTACAATGACCGTAATAAGATTTGACAAGATTTTCATCGCTGTTACAAGTCGAATTTTTTGTTCTTCCCTTCTTATGTGTCCACCCAAAATTTTGAGGCTCAACCAAGCACCAGCAATCTTAGGGGAAGATGCATATGACATTAACTACTGCGACCAGTCCATGTACATAGCACGACAACCTCGGGTTGTTGTATCTTTACACATCAAATTAGACAAAAGTGACATAACAACTTCATACTTGGTATGTTATTTGCTATGTTATTCTACTGATTTTTAATAAATAAGTAATGATCTTCATATTTAACATATATTTCTTTGTTTGTTCGTTTCCCAAGATAGATGAAGTTGGATTGAGCCTGATTGACCACTATGGGAAGGCTTGGCAAGGATGTTTAATTCTTCGTTATGGAAACATTTTTAAAAAATATAACCGTGGTTGGTTTCCTATTTTACGAGGAATATGCATTTGCGAGAGAAATGCCCACTTAAGTTGGAAGTTGTTCTTTGAGTGTCCAAACTTTATTTTTTTAATTACGATTAGTTATGTTGGTAATATTGTATGCAATGTTATGTACCATCGAGTTCAGTGCCTTTTATGTTTGTCAAATGCGTGTTGGTTGTATTATAGACCCACTTTAATAAATGACTTTCTTTAATATTAGTTTTAAAGATTAACAAATGATTAAATTTTTTACTCTCTTCTCTTGTGTTTTTTTCAAACCACACCTTATAGTCATTTACTCGAAAAATTGGTTGTACGTCAACAACTCCATTCTTCATCGTTTTCCACCAGGCTTAATTTTATATCCAAGTAAACATAATCATCCCGTGCATAGCATGGGTAATAAAACTAGTTTAAAGTGAATAGTGCCTTCCGTTTTGTACTTGGTGCCAACCTTTAACCAGTTTTGCTTTTTATTTTTTTATATTTAATGTTCTTGATTTTTAATAATAGTATTACTTTTAAGATTTGGAATTCGGACTTTCTACGATCTCTATAGAACTGGATTGTTAATCAGTGGTTAATGGAGTGCAAGAAGACCCCAATACTAATATGGAGTTTGGAATGTTGATCTCTCATTGTAAACACCTTTTGAACAATTACCAAAGTTTTAAGGTTAGCTATGTTAGGAGGCAAGCTAATCGTGTCGCTCAGAATCTTGTTAGGGCGTCCCGATTTTATACTAACTCCAGTATTCATGATTTGATTCCAACTTGTATTGAGACTATTAGTATTAATGAAATAATGTGAGTTTCTTCTTGTCAAAAAAAAAGGATTTGGAAAAAACTTAGATATTCAAATACGCTAAGTTCGTTTCTCAATACCACGTTAGGTGAAAAAAAAATTAAGTGATAAATACACAAAAATGCGATGCTAAGTAGTATATTTTAGGGTACTTTAGAGTTTAGAAAAATGTCATATGTTCAAATATGTGAAATTCATTCCTCGATAGCAGGTTTTTGTCAACCTCGATAGCAGGTTTGATGAAAAGAAAAAACAATGTCGTGATAGAATAAATAAAGTGTGTTTAAATAGTGTGTTTTAAGGTACTCTAGAGTCAGGAAAAATTTTAGATCTTCAAATCGATAAGTTCATTCCTCTCGACCAAATATTTCTTTCCATCTAATTAGATATCCAAAAGAAAACCTTGAAGATGAGCCACTCCAAATTTTGGACCATCTCCAACGATGTTACAACAAATACCACTTCTGCGGGAACTTGATCCACATATTTTGGACCATCTCCAACGATGTTACAACAAATCACGACTACGCGGAGCTTGATCAGCATTCTGATGAAACCATATCATCTTCTTTCAACTTTTATATGTATTACATTTTATTGGTGGTTTTTATCCAAGTATGCATATTCTGTGTGTTTCGTTTTAATTTTTTGTTATGTTGCTGCGGGCGTGCAATGCATTCATTATCAACTAAATTGGTGGCCACTTTTCAAGAATAATCGCTCTTTTTATTTTAGTCTTTCTTTTACTATTTGATTACAAATAGTATCTAAAGAATATATAGAAGGTGACACTAATCATCCAAATCACCCTTTTTCCAATTTCACCACTTAAAATAATCAATTTAATTTTATACGTTTTCTCTTTATATTTTTTAGAATCATATTTTGTATAATTTTTAAAAATTAATTAACTTTTATATTTTTTGTTCTTTAATGAGTCTTTGGCGTCAACCCCATTTTTATGATTAACATTTTGGTCGTTTAATGTTGATATTAGAAGCATACTTAAATTGATGTTTATATTTATATTTTAGTGTTGCTTTTTAGTATTCAATCGTAAATAATATTTAATGAAATATATATATAGAAGTTGTAAATGTTGATTTCTTTTGTTCTTTTTGTTGAAATTCTATGGTTCAACTTAAATATTGTCGTACCAGCACATATGAATAATAGAAATTTTGGGTCTTCGCTTTCATGATTTATGTCTTCTATTTGTTAATGTTTTTTTAATTTCACAATTTTTTTCATCTATAGTTATAATTTAATTTCTATTCAAAGTTATTAGACTATATTTTTATAAACCAATTTGTTGACTCGGTCATTAAGCGACCCTCGACACCGGGAGTGGGTACGATCTTTCTCAGTTTGATTTTCAGCATTATTAACAAATTGTGTGTTGGTGATCACGAAATTTCTTTCACAAAAATTATATATTTAACACAAATCAGATTTAATTTAGCGGACCCCGTATAGGTATTAGAGCTAGTTTTAATAATGACACATTATCCACACGAGAGAGCCAGTGGTGAGATATTATATGGGTGTTATTTTTCATCCCCATCATTATCATCGCATTACATATCTTAAAAATGAATATCACACTGCGTTTTTAAAAAAAAAAAAAAATTAAATTTTACAAAATAAGGTAATTAGGTTATAAAAAATTTCAGATTTAGAAAAAGGTAATTACACAAAAGGTAATTAGATTTAATTTTTTAAAAAAGTTTGTATTTTGCTTAAGATTTACCCGATTTACGATTTATCAAAATATATAAAATGGTAGTACAAATCTGTTATGGGTCAAAAATGTCTAAAAATAGTGAAAATAAGCCGCGTGCTAGTTTTAATAATGACACATTATCCACACGAGAGAGCCAGTGGTGAAAAAAAATTATATTAAATAGCATTTTATTTTGGTGGTACAAAAACGTAACAGCAGTGAGAAGAAAATAAAATCTCTTATCCGATTCATCAGGTTACGTGTATAGAGATGGTTGGAGAACTAGATCCTAATCTCATCCATCCTTACTATTTGCACAATTCAATATCCACCAGGAGTTTCGTTTTCCACGCTGGTTGGAAGTAGTGGCTTAGCTTTCTTCATATCTTCTTGCCTTTGGCTTATTAGTTGCTTCACTTCACTTCATTCTTAATAATAACCGTCTAGTAGAATTTAATATTTTAGGTAGTAGAGACATCAAATTCAGGAGGGAGGAAAAAACATGGCTGCACAAGCTTTGGTATCTTCATCATCTCTTACCTTTGCAGCTGAGGCTGTCAAACAAAGTTTTGGAGCAAGATCACCCCAATCTTCATTTGCTTTCTCTAGAAAAGGCTCCTTTATTGTCAAGGCAGCTTCTACTCCTCCTGTCAAGGTCTCTCTCACTCACTCACTCAATGTCTTCTTGAATAGACGTGTACTTTGATCCACATTTATACTTAAAAAAGCTTTCTCTTTTTGTTATTTCAGCAAGGAGCTGGAGCAAATAGACCCTTGTGGTTTGCATCAGAGCAGAGTCTTTCTTACTTGGATGGCAGGTAAAGTAAATTCCATACTAGTTGAAGAAACATTGTTTAAGCTGAACATAACAATCTAGAGTACAGTTTGAACAACTCAATTGAATCAATGCTTGTTAACATTATGTGTATAAGCTCTTTCTCTAATCAATATAGAGAATATGGTTAAATTGTTTTCTTATATTAGTTAGTAAGTTGTTTCATAAGTTACTTATTATTAGGGAGAGTTTATCAAAATAAGCTGAAATATGTCATGAGTGGTTTTGTGTCCGAGGTGGATTTCTCGCAGTGGTGGAAATTAATGCCGTTTATAGACACCCAGTTGTCGGGTTTGATCGAGTCTTGGTTTTCCTATTTATGTGCATTAAGTCCCGGCACTCCCGGCACTTGCCAGTCAGTGGTTTTGTAAGATAAGCAATGTATGTAGGATAGCAAAGTATTTATGTATTTACTATTTAGTATTCAGTATGAAATTGACTTTATTTGGCATGCATCAATCACTTGCAGCCTACCCGGTGACTATGGATTTGACCCTCTTGGACTATCAGATCCAGAAGGAACAGGAGGGTTCATTGAGCCAAGATGGCTAGCATACGGCGAGATAATCAACGGTCGTTTTGCAATGTTGGGAGCAGCCGGTGCAATCGCGCCTGAAATTCTTGGAAAGGCAGGTCTGATTCCTGAGGAAACAGCACTCCCATGGTTCCAAACAGGTGTAATTCCCCCAGCAGGAACATACAACTATTGGGCAGACAATTACACACTCTTTGTATTGGAGATGGCACTCATGGGATTTGCTGAGCACAGAAGACTCCAAGATTGGTATAATCCTGGTTCTATGGGAAAACAATACTTCTTAGGACTTGAGAAAGGTCTTGGAGGTTCTGGCGAGCCTGCGTACCCCGGTGGACCTTTCTTTAACCCTCTTGGTTTTGGTAAGGATGCTAAATCATTGAAGGAATTAAAGCTCAAGGAAGTTAAGAATGGGAGGTTGGCTATGTTGGCTATCTTGGGTTACTTTGTTCAAGGGTTAGTCACTGGCGTTGGTCCATACCAAAACCTCTTAGATCACCTTGCTGACCCTGTCAACAACAACATCCTCACCAGTCTCAAATTCCACTGAGAATGTATTATATCATATCATCATATGTTGTTACATACTAAGCCATTCTGTGAACATTTTGTGTCATGATGTGGGCTTGTAAGAAATGACATGTAAAAGAACTACTAGAAGTATTCGACATCTTTGTGTAACTCTTCTTTGGTAAATATGCTGATGCTGTTGGTAGAGCTCTTTTGATTCCCACCCTCCACCCTTGTTTTTCTGTTTGATCTAAGAATGATGCTGGATGATCCTTAATTCTTTGCTTTGAAATCTGTCTTTACTTCTGATAAAACATCTTTTATCAAATAACCCAATAAAATGTACACTGTGGTTGATTCTCAAATATTTGATGATTCTCACAAAATTTCAAATCCTTCAATTTATCTCAGTATGCCTTTTTTAAATGTTGCTCGTCTTTGGGAGGAACCGGAAGTGATCCTTCCTATTTCATGTTCTGATTCATCACTAAGGCGAAGCAACATTTAAAAACTCATCAGAATCTTTGCTTGCGACATATGTGCAAGGAGGGCGCTTCTCAACTGAGGAGGATGCTTCTTCGACAACTCCTGCACCTCGGCACGATCTACAATCTTGAGCCATAATAGAATTTGCATGCGAAAGGACACTGTACACGGGCTCCACGACAACATCGGTATCCAACTTGTCTCGAGAATGCAGGGACCGTAATGGCCTCTATCGACCTTCCTCCGACCAAGGCAAGGTAACCACATCATCCACAGGAGAACCATCCTCAACATCGAGACACATCCTGTTCCTCCTTAGATTGTCGCACGACATCCACCGCCATCCTTTCAAAATTGAGAGAAATAATGGAATGTTATTAGCTATAAAAGCGCAAATGATCACTTAGTAGTGTTTAAAAAATCTTATAATCTATTGAAAAAACACTAAAAATTTAGTCGTATTAAACAACTTACATGATCTAATCACATTATAAGTTAGTGGATTGACGTTGTCAAACAGTCTTAATTAAACATATCATCTTTAATTACACCATTTAGATATGGATAAAGTTAAGATTAATTATTTAACACATCTTAAGAATAGAGTTTCTTTCTTATATGATATATGAAGGGTTGTTAAAATCAAACCAAAATCAATATAAAACAACAACCGAAACCCATTCTAAATAAGCCTTAAAAAACCGTTTTGGTTTGGAAGTGTTCAGAAACACACACACACACACACACACACACACACATTATATATATTATTAAAAAATGCCTACTTAATCTAGTCACGAGAAACACACACACACACATTTAATCTCACACATCTTTACACTACGAACTTACTTATACACATGAGCTATCTACTTTTTTGGGTAATAATGGCGTATCAAATTTAATTTTACTACATTTTAAGTTTGGCGATTCGTTTGTGAGTAAAATAATAATCATGTTATTTGTTTATATTGGGCTCCTTAGAGTTAAATTTAACTTTAGATTAAAACATATTTTTATTTCGTTAAAAAGCCAAATAATAGAAAAAATTCAATGCGTTTGATTGGGTTGGGCTTGGTTCAGATATTTTTAAAAAACCAATCAAACCAAACTAAAGCGTGATTATTTTTACCTTGCCTTGAATGACTTTTATGATCAAAATCGAGCCAAAATCGCATTCTGAACACACCCGTATGTATGTATGGGAAAATAACATAGGAGTATTTTGTCATGGAGATAGTTTCAACCTACACGACACTCCTATTTGACCGAGTTGAGCATTAAAGTGTTTTAATAGGCACATTCCTTTCCTCCACAATGCATGGCCTTTAATAAATGATTTCTAACGACCCCAGGCTGCTAGAGCACCAAACCCAACACTTCTAGTTACATTTCCCAAATTCAGGCAATTTTACCGAACCCAAGCTTCGTTTTCCAGTCCTTGCAGAGTTGCAGGTAAAAAAGAACAGCTCATATGAAGCAACATTTTTGTAGTGGACCATTATAACTGTTCAAACAACTCGGGTAGTAAATTGCATTAATTTTGATTGAGTACTACGATACATAACAATAAAGAGGATTATTAGCCATTGTCAGGGCCGGATGCCCGCCCTAAAAAATATGTGAAATTACTACGATACCCCTACTATAACTCAATAACTAAATTAATAATATGTTTTGCAGGATATTCACTAAACTTGTAGTGCGTTCAGTAACTCCCAGAAAAATTGGCTAAGCAAAATTCAACCTCTAGGTGCATATTTGTATTTTACGGTTTGTCGGTTTTGTGCGGTCCGAAAAAAATTCAAATATGGACTTTTGCAAAATCCTTTTGAGGGTATCTTCTATATGTTATTATGGACTCCCAAAAAAATTGGTTGCTCAAAATTCAATTTCTATGATTTATGGTGAATTTATGAAGTTTTACGGTTAAAAATTCATAATAAATACACCGGTTGTCGGAAAATTACCAAATTTGGTTGAAATGTACCTCTCAATAGCCTCTACAATACTGCAAAAGCACAGAAAAAAACTCGTTCTAAAACTCTCAAAAAACGCAAAAAAACAGACTTATGTCTTCAGGGAAGAAAGATCGACTCTGGGATAGAAAACGCCGTGGTAAAGATGCGCTTTCAACACTTTTAACGTTCTTTTCACTTTTTGTCCTCTTGAACAAAAATATAATATTAAGCGCTAATTATTTAAGCTGCCAAAATGATAATATTAAGAGTTGAGCCCACGTCCGGCCATTGCACCATAGAAACGCTTACCATTTCACCACCAACAGTAGTTGTTGTTGATTATATATATATATATATATATATATATATATATATATATATATATATATATATATATATATATATATATATATATATATATATATATATATATAACCCATAAGAAAAATATGTTTTTATGGGTTAGTAATCTTTTTTACTCAATGAATAGGTAATATGTAACAATATAATTTTTTTAGTATACATTTTATTCATATTTTTAATACTGTCACATCTCTTATATTAGAATTAGATATTAAAAAAATATTTAGAATTTTAATATTTGAAACAAAAAAAATTGAAGTTATCTTTTTACAAAGAACTTCAATTGTGCCTCTATGTGGAAAAAATTTACATTTTAGTCTCTTAATTATTCCTGGTTACTGTGTTATTGGTGTCCAATTTCCACTAGCTTTGACAATAACTAATCTACGTCGGGGCATCTCGCTGGCTAATGTACTCGTAAGTCAGTCATTTAATTTTATCTATAAATAATTTTAATTTTTATATATAATCGTATTTGCGTTTCTAAGTCTCTACTAATGCATTTTTGACTTTCCATGTCTCTCCTATTAGCGGTCCACCGAACTTTTTAGTCAAAATCCGTCATTGTCCATTGTCTTAAGGTTATTGGTTAAGAAATAAATAAATATTATTGAAAACCGCAGTACTTTGAGCTCATTTCAAAGTAATTTTCTTCGATAAGACATGACCATAAATGAAATAAATAGTGGACCATTATCAATGCATTTAATACTCTCTCACTTTAGCTCATTTCACGCTTAATTAAAAAAACTATAAATGAAAAAAATTGAATATTTTTACTAAATTATCTTTATCAAATATTTGTGTGTTACCATCAATAATGACTTAGGAGTTACGGTCTCTATTACTCTAACCCTTTCTAATCTTTTGTACTTTTGACTTGTTACACACAAATTAAGGTACAATTAATTTGTACAAGTTAAGTACTAAAATACTCTCTTTGTAGTTATCTTGAGAATATTGAAATCAAAATAAAAGAGTTAATAGTTGTATTGAGTTTCTAAAAAACTCAATAAATGAAGGGTATCTTTGGAAAAGTTTGTTGAATTGTACATTAGATTTTTAAAAGTATTATTGTTTTGGAACAAAAACAAAAGGTCAAAAGTATCAAAGATCAGGAATCGAGGGAGTATAAAAAAGTTTTTGGTACATTTTTTGGTCCTAATTATAAGAAAATGATATATTTTTAAAAACACATTAATTGCTCAAAAAAAATTTATACTCCTATTTAATGTGAGATATAGGTTTACTAGAAAGTCACATAATGGGTATAAAAATTTAAATGATAAAAGTATCTTCTTTCCAAGATTGCCATTTTCATTTAATGATAATTTACACTCCTAATTAATGATAATCTTATTAACTACATCACTTAAATAGGGGTAAATATGAGATTAATTATTTAATACACCTCAAAAATTGTGTTTAGTATATTGTGGACCACAAAAACTTAGATTTTTTTTCTCTTATATTATAGACTAGAGGGAATATTTCGAAAAAGACTTAAATTGCATCACATTTAATAATCTTATTGGTCTTCGTAATTTTTGTAAAATTTTATTATAATATGGACCAAAGGGAGCATGCATTAAAGGGGACAATTAGGAAAAATAATTAATATTACATTGAAAACTGAAAATGACATTCATTTTGAGACAATATTTTTTTAGCTGAAGCGACACTCATTGTGAGACGGAGGGAGTATTAAACAGTTGTGTTTCGTATATTGAAAAATAAATCTGATTTAGTTGCTACACGATGGAATGTGTTGTGTATATACTCCCTCAATTATTTATCTTTGGTGTTTTAACGTTTCTACACACAAATTAAGAAATCATTAATATGTATATCCTAGTAATAAAATACCCTTACTTTTACCATTAATTGCTTCCAAGTTTCTACGTTGAGTTTTTAAAACACTCATTGAATTTTGATAAATAAATAAAAAAAAACACTCATTGAATAATACTAGTTAAAAACACCAACAACAACTTGTAGTTGTAGCATTGGAAGCCAGTGTCTTACTACTACTTGTGATAACCATTAGCATGCATAGATTGTTAGCTAGACATGAAACATGGTGTGAGGTATTGTTTTATTTGACTCTAGAACAAATTTGAATTCCACCCAGTTTAGCAAATTTACTTGATTTCTATTTTTCATACCAGATTCTACCCACCAACACGACAATTAATAAGGCATAGTCAATTAAAAGCACATTGAATTGAACTACTACCTGCTAGAATTCCTCTTTGCAATCTCCGCCATTTCTTCCTATAATTACCATTTTTTCTCTCCCTCCTCATCTCATAACTTCTTCTTCCCTTTCATTTCATTCTTTCCTACTAACAATGGCTTTCCTCAAACGCAAGTGTTTGGTTTACACTCCAGTCAAAGATGTTGATTTAGGCCCTCATAGCACTGAATTCTACCTCCAAGCTAATGTCAAAGGTTCACATTCACATTGCATGCATTTTCATTTACAGTTTTTTCTTAACAATTTCACTTCTTCTGAGAAATTTTAGTTGCCATGCATTCAATCAAAAATGCTAATAATCTTCTCAATCATACACAGCTCCTCGCATGACTGGAATTTTGGTAAAGATTTTCACTCATTTATTGGAATTTCCATTTATTGGAACCTTGTTGCTGTACATTTTGAAAGGAAACAATCTCATTCACCAGGTATATATGCTTGTTCATCACAATCACTTGCTTATTTAAGTGCTTTTTACATCACCTCTTGACAAGTGCTTTTGCAGCTTATTACAAATGCAGAGTTGGAAGAGTCACCACTTTATGTTCCCTTGCATCGTTTTGAAGGTTTGAAAGAGATTAAGGACATTAGTATTTTTTTGATAATAGAAAGTTGATCACTGATTTTGGTTTTTCCTTGTAGACAATGAAGAAAAAGAAGTTAAATGCTTAGATCCTTCTTTATCTCCATCACAGAAAGTTCAACATGCAATAGATTGCTTACCTATTATATCTCAAGCAAAAACATGCAATGGAATACATCATTCATTCAATCGCTGGACAATAATGGATTATTCCAAAGCTTATAGATCAGGGGAAATAACACCGCGTTTGGTATTTCATTTTTTTTCATATTCTTTTCAATATGCTTACTACTTAGCATGCATGCATAAAGTTATGGATAAAGATTACTTTATACAGGTTGCAGAACGGTTTGTTGCTGCTATTGATGAATCCAGAAAAACTTCACTTCAAATGGGATTCTTTATTAACTATGATGTTGATGATATACTAAGACAAGCAATTGAGTCAACTCTTCGATATCAAAGAGGTACTTCATAACAACTCAAGTTTCAATTCATAATTAGAAGGCTTCTTTCAACCAACGTTTTGAAAAAAATCGAAGCTGATGTTGAACCGGCGAGGCCTCCGGGTCATGGTTCAATCGCTCAAATCCGGATAAAACCGCGTTGAACCGCTGAAATAACCGAATCTTAGAAGGTGTCGGGTCATGGTTTAATCAGTTCAACGTTCAGTTGGTTCAGTTTTTAAAACACGGTTTCAACCTTTAATTGATGCCTGATAAAACTCATAATCATGAATATTTGTATGCATGCTACTTACCTTTCTCATACTCAGTTCAGAATTCAGATACTCATTTGATGCAATACTATTTTTGTAGGGCAACCAATCTCTGTGCTAGATGGAGTTCCTTTTGCTGTCAAAGACGAGATAGATTGTTTGCCATATCCTACAACAGGTAGCGTAATGTGTTATTATTTTCTCAGGTGTGATCTATTTGTATGAAGAATTCACTTGAGCATAAAAAAAATGTTGTCCTAAAGGAGGTACAAAGTGGCTGCATAAAGAAAGGCCTTGTAAAGATGATGCTTGCTGTGTTAAGCGTTTAAGATTGTGCGGCGCCATACTTGTTGGGAAAAGCAATATGCATGAGCTTGGGTCTGGAACTAGTGGGATAAATCCACATTATGGGTAAGAGCACCAACATATGTTACAGTCATTCACATTTTGTTACACCTTTGATGTCATCTGAACTAAATATTAGGGATTTTACTTTCTAGGCCTACTAGAAACCCACATGATAGGAATAAGATTGCAGGAGGTTCTTCTAGTGGATCTGCTTCTTTAGTGGCAGCAGGACTCTGCCCTATTGCCCTTGGTGTTGTGGGGAGGTATTCAATTTATGTTTAAACACAAAAGACAAAGATAAATCTATTCTAGTAGTGCACATATACTGATAGTATGTTAGTACATACAAGAGAAAAGTTGGTGAATTACTATGATATTTGCACCTTCTCAGGATCTGTAAGGATGCCAGCTGCTCTTTGTGGTGTTGTTGGTCTGAAACCAACTTTCGCACGTATACCTCATGATGGGTGGGTATTCATTTTTGTTTGATCATGTTTAAGACACTGAGGGTTGTAAACTTGCAATTCATGGTTTAAAAGAATTGTCCTTTGCTATGTTCAGAGTTCTACCCCTAAACTGGACAGTTGGGACGGTTGGAATACTAGCAGGCACGGTCGAAGATGCATTGATTGTGTTAGTAATCCTATCTGTGATATTGTCTTTTCAAGGAAGTTTTAACATTGGTCTTACAGCATCTATTGTTCCTCCATTTATAGTTATGCAGCTATCTGTGGCGAAATTCCATCTCATCAGCCCTCCAATGTATTGGTAAGGAGTTAGGACTTTGTTTTTCCAAATTAATGATTTTAATCATTTACTAGTTTTCCCATGTTTCAAATAATGATTTTGATCATTTGGTAATACTTCAGACCAAGATAAACCTTCCACTGCTAAGCTTGACAAAGTCAATATCTCCAATCAAGTTGGCAAAATTTGGAAAGGTTAGACTCATTTTTTTTCAAGCTATAAAACATGCATTATGATTTCCGCATATTGAAAAAGTAGGCTGTTCTAACATCACTTATGTTCTTTAACCACTACTTCCATCAATTAGTGGTTTGATGATTGTAGCTATGATGTCAGAACATGCTGCTCCCAAGCTCTGCATAAGCTTCAAGATCATTACAAATGGAAGGTATTGCAAAATATAATAACAACTATATTAGATCATGGTTCAGCTGTTACTTGCTAACCTGCTATTTTATTTTTTCCATACATACAAGATTGTAGATGTCACCATACCAGAGATAGAAGTGATGCGCTTAGCACATTATATAACAATCGGTTCAGAATGTTCGACTGCACTTGATCCTTATAAAGAAAAGTATGTCATCTTATAAATTCTTTGCTTTCTTTTCCCCTTATTGCCTTATAGATTGAAGAGCATGTTTCTGACATCACGTTATTACTACTACCAAAGGGATTTTGCAGAATTGGGATGGGATGTAAGAGTAGCACAAAGCATCTACGGTGCTTTCAGCGGCATGGAGTATCTTAAAGCTCAAAAAATTAGGTAAGCTATGACCTGATTTTCTTAACCTAAATGATAAGACAAATGAGGCAAAAAATTACATTCTTTTAGTGAAGTGAAGCCACAGTAATCACTATGAGCTTGAACTGAATTGGTAAGAAGAGTTTCAAGATATAATTTAATCCTAGAAAATGCAGTAGCATAAAAAAGAATTTAGGATGAGAACTACTTACCTAAGAGTAGTTGAAAGAAAATTACAAAATTGAATTCAAAACAGAACCTATTGATCTGCATATAGATGACGTTGAACTTCTTGCACCAGCCTTCTGATTGTTGTTCTTTAAATGTGACCAGGAATCGGCAACTGCAGTTTCACAATAAAATATTTGCCGAAGCAGATGTCATTGTCTCGCCAACGACGGGGTTCTTCCCTCTTTTTTCTCTCAATTTTCACATAACTCTAGCAATTTGCTCTTAATTATCCAACATATTTATGATATTTATTAATAACAGTGTCACTGCATATCCGATTCAAGATGATGCCCTCAAGACCGGTGAACTTGATTACGTTAATGGAGGTATACATACATGAAATTCATGAAGTCTGCATGTTATTGAAGTTGTGGGTATCATTTTAACTGTTTGTCATTATTTTCAGCTGCACTTGTTCGTTATACCATAGCAGGAAACTTTCTGGGACTTCCTGCTGTCACTGTCCCTGTAGGGTTACATAACATTCTTTTTATACTCTTATGTAGGGTTTCATTCTTTGGATTTGTATTTTATCTATATCTATATGTGTGTTTGATGCTTGATATATAGGTTGGGTACGATAAATTGGGATTGCCTATTGGTCTTCAATTTATTGGAAGGCCTTGGTCTGAAGCAACACTAATCCACTTGGCATTTGCAATGCAGGTAACATTATAGAATTATAGAATATTGTGTGTGTGTGTGCTGTGCGCGTGTTTGTAGGAGACTATGAATGTTTCCAATATAATTAGTGAACACGAGTCTTGTATCCTATTAATGATCTCGTATTGTTGTGATATCAGGCTATCTGCACATCAGAATACAGAAAGCCAGAGATTTACTACGATCTGCTAAGAAGATAAAAAGGAAGAACAGTAGCAATAGCACATTGTTTCCAGCTAAAGGAAAGCCTTGTAGTTGTAGGTTGTTTAAGCTATTAGGATTCTGTTTTTTTCTTTTAGTGGATTTCTTCCATTATTATTAACAGAACTTGATGCCTTTGATGCCAAGTTTCGGTTTTGTCCCTTTTTTGACAGAAAGTTTTTACTTTTTACCCTTATTAATCAGTTCCATCGGTTTTTGCCTCATTTAGACATGCTTATTTTTTTCCCTTTCTCCTACTAAAAATATCGGCTACTTTGTTTCCTATTGTGGAAGCTTTTATATTGTTTCTTTATAGTTAGGTAGCTCCTTATACTACTTTGCTTAGACGTTTTAGTTATAGTACAGTTTTTCTGCTTTATAGTTATCAAATATGTTGTCACAAATATAAGGGGATGTTAACAACCTTAAGAATAATTTTGTAAGTTGCACATATAGTAGAAGTTGATTTGAAACAGTTAAATGCCGACACTTCAAATCACAGTTGAACAATTCTAACTGTAAGCTATGAAAATCTGTCCAAAAAAAGTGGAAGCTATGAAGAGTCAGTTGTAGGGTGGATCATCCGGACAGATGATCGTTAGAGTTTTCGAGTGCAACATCGATTGTTGCTAGAGTTTTCGAGTGCAACATCGATTGTTGTTAGAGTTATAGATGATTTTTTAAGTACCTGTTCATGTGGCCAATTCATCAACAGTGATTATAGTTGGAATATGGGATCGCAGTTGTCTTATTGTTGAATGAAGCAAGTAGAAAGTTTTCAAGAAAGTTTTAATTCCAAATTTAATTGTGCAAGCAGTGCTATATAGATATATGTACACCTAAGTTTGAATAATTGTAAAGCACATTTACAACTTTATATTTTCTCTACTTTTTCAGTGATCTCCTGTTCTCTCCTTACGCCCTTGCTTCTAGGATAGAACATACCAAAACTATTACTGCTTTTTCCAAAGGGAATAGATGGATTTAACGAAGCTGGTAATTCAGAATCTCTTTTGGGAAAACTAAAATCACTAGTATGTAGTTTCAACTGCTCACCATCATCTTGGGGACCTGGTGTAACTTCACCAGTTAACTCCATAGTGTTCTCTGAATCAAGTAGGAAGTCTTCCAATGTTGCAAGGGACTTCAACTGCAGTCCAAGAGATTCAATGGTTTTCCGGCACTCGGAAAATCTACTAGCAGCCGATGCTAGTTCCTTCTCCTACATCAAATGATGTGAAGATATTTATATTATATGAAAAGACTAAGTATAAAATGGTTAATGCTAAACATTCAGATAATTATCAGTGGTATTTATAGCTATTTAGTTATCAACCATATTCAAACAAATCTTCTAGAATCTCGAGTCTCGCGTGTTCAATTTTTAACCAAAATTTAGGCCTAAGCATCATGCAATTGAGGATGTCTTAAAGAAGGCTTAAACTGACCTGCTTTAACTTTAACTCGCTATCAACACCTTCCCAATGCAGCATTTCAGTTTCTTGCTGTTGTTGAGTTTGCTTCATTCCCAAAAGCTCATCTTCCAACTTTTCACACTTGGCCAAATTCTCTGCAGAAAAAGCTCGCTCTTCCTCAATTTCTTCCTCCAATGAACAGATTTTTGAAATCAATGCTTCTACCTCAGTTTGAGCAGCTCTGAGTTTTGACTCGGCTTTCTCATTCGTTGCTCGGACTGCGTCTAGTTCTTCAAATGCTTCTTCGTTTGATTTGTTTTCAAGAGCTAACTGAGTTTGAAGCTCTAGTACCTCCAACTCCGCTTCCTTTATCCGATTTTGTGATGCCTCAAGCTGTTTTTGGCATTCATTTAAATCCATTTCTAGCTCAAATTTATGTGACTCCATTTCCTCTAACTTCTTTTCCAATGCAGCATTCTTTTGAACCAATGCTTCCACTTCAGCATTCATTGTGTCTGTGCCCTGGCCAACATTAGGTTGGTCTGATGCATTGCCTACCACAAAGTAACTGCTTTCACTTTCAGTATCTGGCAATGCAGCAAGCCTTTCCATTTCGAGGAAATCGTCCATTATATTGATCTCAGTTGAATGGCCTTTACGATTTTTTCCAGTGGTACTTTCATTCTTAAATCGATCCAATTCTGTACCTATAGCTGAATAATGGCTTGGCTCACCTTCATTCATCTCCCAGCCTCCCAATTTGCGCATATCACTTTCAACTACCACTAGCCTTTCTCCACTATCTGATGTGCTATCTGTGACAGACTCTACACAAACTGAAGAAGCAGAGAAAGACCTGTGATCACTGGTAGATAATGCTTTACGAGCCATGGATTTCAGTCTCCGGCACTCAGCTTTAAGCTTAGCTACCTTCTTCATACTCTCCAAATGTTGCTTGCTTGCTGCTTCAGCAGCTTGGGTGCTAAAATCCCTTTCAATGGTCCTAAATTCTAGTTCCTTGAGTCGAGACTGTAGTTCGATTTTAAGACTTGAATTCTCCCTCTTCGTATCCTCAAGCCTCTGGCGAAGATCAGAATTAACTGATGCAGCAGCATCTTCTTTAGCTGTTTGAAGTTGAGCCTCTAGCTCAGCAACTTTCCACTCGAGCTCAGATTTTTCGGATTCCCAGTTATAAGAGTTATTTGCAACAGCTTCGTGGATCGTTTTCTCTTGCTCTTCTCTAGCTTGTCGAAGTTGCCTCGTACAATCCTTGAGTTCCCCATTAAGGTAATTAACTTGGTCTTCAAGAACTGCATTCTTCTGCTTTGCATCGTCAAGTTGTTGTTTGAAAGTCAACACTTCATTTTCAGCCTTCTCCCAGCCTAAATAAAATCAAAATCCAATATAGAAGTTTGTAGTTCATTAATTAAGGATAGTTCAGTATAATCACTAGATCATGTTTAGATAATTTTAGATATTCATTTTCATAAACCATAATGAAGTCAGCACTTGAACAAATGCAACAATTAGACCAAGAAACAACACAGTCAAATTGCAACTACTCAATGGCTTTATCGGTAGATAAACTTGTCTGTCAATGCCAAATCAAGAAGAAATACAAGATGGACAAACAAGAAATACCTGAGACAGCTTCTTCAGCAACTTTAGCATTCTGCTTTACCATTTCTTCTTTAACACCAATGTTTAAGAGAGCAGCGGATAATTTTTCTGTTAGAGTCTGCACATCAGTAACAACCTCTTCATTTGATGCAGCCATAGACGCGGCGACTTCTTGGGGAGATGGAGCAGTTTGAGCGGCATATACCTATACAGCATGACAAACACATTAAATTCATAATTCTTTTGTTTCCAACTCAAAGAGCTCAAACACAGTGCTACCAAGATTAGGTCCCCTCCTTCTTGGTTCAATAATACAAAATAAAGAATGTAGACATATGTGATGAAACAATGACATGACAACATGCAAAATAGAAGCTAACAATGCATTGTAACAAAAAAAGGAGCTACCTACTTGATCATCAGAGAATCTTTGTGAATGAGATGACATTGATTCAGAACTCTCAGATGACTTCCTGCACCACAACCAACTCCTTTGTTCCATCTACACTTCAGACAAAACAACACACCTAGCTCCTTATACCCTCACAAAGCCACAACAAATTCATCGGTGTTAGTAAAATCCCAAAGCCCCTTAATCTGAAAAGAAATATGAAGTAGAAGCTGAGAATTGGATCTGGGGCAGGCTATTAACAGTTTATTGAAAGGAATGAGATGAAGCAGAAAGAGTTTGCAGATTCTGCTTTAAACAAAACCCAGCTGAACAGGAAAAAGGAGATTAAAGCCCACTGTGTTTGACTAAAAGAAGTAACTTGAAAGTTGAAAAGAAATGAGAAAGTGGTTATGAGAACTTTGCTTAGAATTCACTTTCGAATCCCATCTACCTCGGTTTTAACGTTTATATACAGCAAAAGGCCTACCATTACCATTACAAAGACTCCCCAAATTCACGCAACGGAGAATTGGGGGCGAAGAATAGAGAAAGGTCTATCTATCTATCTTCAGTATCAATTAAAAAACTGCAAAACAAAAGTGGAGTGAAGACAAGGGAATGAATTGGTGTCTGAAAAGAGTGTCAGAGAAACAGGAACTGGGGGGATAGAAGGAACATCATGGGACCGTGTGGAATCATGAGGATGATGAGTGTGAAGGTGGTTTGGAAACAAAGACAATAAAAGTTCACTGCTTACGTTTTTATCTCTACTACTTAGCTTGAAGATGTTTGTTGGAGTTTTATTCAAACAAAAGACGCGTTGTTCCCGCCTATTGGTCACTGCCATTAATTATGTCATAATTTTTTTCCCTATTACTGCTGCTTTGCATTGTTTGTTGCTGGTTGTGTCTTGTGCAATGCAAACTGTGTGTGGATACGATATTTTACTCTTCTCTCTCTCTCTCTCTCTCTCTCTCACGCTTATTTTCCTTTTCTTTATTGTCTTTTTGCTCCCTGTTTTGGCGGCGTTCATTCATACGGAATCGGATTCCATACAATTGTGACCGTGTGCAGTGATGCAGTTTGATGCATCTTCATCGTCCAATTCTTATCAATCACTCGTTTGTATTTTAATATTTATATTTATATTTATATTTATTTTGTCATCTGTTCACTTAAAATACACACAATCTAACCAACACCGTTCGTCAGTGGCTTTATCTACCTCAAGACACGAGGGATCGACTCGGTGATCTAGTCTCAGGTTTGATCCCCGCAGTGCATAAACTCGGTGTTGACCAATATGAAATTTAATTTTAAGCACAAATCGTTGGGACACTTCATTGTAGCCAACAATGATAGTGCGAATTGGCCGGTTCACACAAGCTCACTCTATGAGTGTACATAATCACTACTCCTATTCTAGAAACTGCATGACACAATATCATAATCTCAGCGTAATACACACACACACACACTAGATTCCTTCGACTAAGTTAGAAATGTAATGAATTTGTCACACTCAATGGGATTTGATAGACCAAAATGAAAATTTTGATTATCTTTTTCATGATTACAATTTGTGCATGCACTTGAGATTTTGTAAGAATCTTGGAAATGTGGATTCTACATAGAAGATGAGCGATTCTTGTAAGTCGGTTGGATAATAATAACTCATATCTGCGTGTTTTCTACAATAACAACTGCATCAATTAGGGCTTCTGATGGGGGCTAACCCTGGGAAGGTTTCCACTTGGAACCACATGCTTCAAGTCTTAAGAGGAAGGCTTCAAAGTTGGCAACATAGGTCTATTAGTCTAGGTGGGAGAATAGTCTTGATTAACTCAGTCCTAAGTTGTATTCCTATCTTCTACCTTTCTTTTATGAAGATGTCAGTGGCAGTGTGGAAGGAGGTTGTTAAGCTGCAGAGGGGCTTCATGTGGGTGGAGCTTTGGGAGTGAAGAAAACCTCGTGGGTCAAGTG
The DNA here is from genome assembly GCA_020916435.1 of Oxytropis ochrocephala. Lineage (NCBI taxonomy): Eukaryota > Viridiplantae > Streptophyta > Magnoliopsida > Fabales > Fabaceae > Oxytropis > Oxytropis ochrocephala. The sequence goes on along the minus strand of CM037089.1, from coordinate 12,916,755 downwards.
GTCGGATATTTGTAAACCAAAGGATGGCAGTGGTTTGGGGGTCATGAGGGATCTCTGAGTAGTTAATGCTTAACTGTTAGGCAAGTGGCGGTGGAGGCTTCTTACCAGGGGGATACCTTGTGGAGGAGAGCATTAGTCTCAAGGCATGGGCAAGACATTGGTTCGATGGCCCACTTTTTTCAGGTGAGTATCTCTCCTTCTGCATCAGTGTGGTGGAAGGATCTTTGTCGCATTGGTGGTTCGGGGTCTGGTGTGACATCCGGGGCCGACGAGGGCGGGGAGTGATCGCCGGTGCCCAAAAAGGTGGCATGGCAAAGAGCGGCTCCTGACAGCTTCAAAGCGAATGGGCGCGTGAATGAACCGAATACACACCGGAATGAGAGGATCACGAGGTTGTGCGGTATGGGGTATCATAGTTGAAGGAAGGCTTAAAAGAATTGATTTGGACTACCTATACCAACAAGATGCATCTTCTTTTCGGGAGCCCTTCCCATAAGAACTCCATAGTTAAGCGTGTTTGGCTTGGAGTAGTAGTGGGATGGGTGATCTTCTGGGAAGTTTTCCGGAAAGCATGCAAGTGAGGACAAAGCATGCTGAAAAGACTCGTGTTGGTTCGAGGGGGCAATCGACACTTCTGAAAACAGTTTGGGATGTTACATCCGGGGGAGGGGATTGGATCTCTAAATACACTGGGATGAAAGTAGGTGATGGCAATACAACTTTATTCTGGTATGATATTTGGGTGGGAGACACATCTCTTAGGTCCAGGTTTCCTAGGTTCTTTCCAGTGGCTAGTGACCCTAATGTGTGTAGTTCCTGTGGTAGCTGGTTAGGTGGGTCTGGGTTGGGGCTATCCCATGAAGGCGACAGATGTTCGCTTGGGAGGAGGTTATCCTTGGGAAGTTACTTCTTTTACTAGAACATGTGTTATACCCCAATTTTGTCCGTATTCTTTTTCTTGTTCTAGTTGTTTATTTCTAGTAAGGGCCTTATTCTTTTTCTTGTTCTAGTCGCCTATTTCTAGTCGTTTATTTTTAACGCGCCCATCTCTTTTATTTTTGTCTAGTCCCAGCGCAGTCGTCAAGTCCGGTTCGTTTTCGTCTTTATATTTAGTCTTTTTCCTGTTATTATTTTTCGTACTTTGTTCACTTAATTTATTTAAGCACTTAATAAATCTAAAATTGTCAAAAAATCCAATTTAATTTAGTTTACAATTTAGAAATACCGTAACAGTCCAAAAAATGTCAAAAAATAGTATTTAGTTTAATTTAGAAATTAAGAGCACTTAAAAGTCCAAAGAGTCCAAAAATACAAAAAAAATCATAATACTAAAATACAAAAAAGGGGAATCCGAAAATAATAGGAAAAATACAAAAAAAAATATACAAGAGGTGCAAATAGAATTTTCTCATTCTCTCTCAGCGCTAGTTGAAATTTGAGATCTGATCTGAAAAAACCAAAGAAAGTCAAAATTAGTCAAAGCCCAAGGAAACAAAATTAAATGCTAAACCTAGAATTTTTAGTATAAAAGCAGGGGTTAGACCTCGATCAAAAACAGATTTAGTCTGAAAATCGGTAAAAAAAAAGGATTAGGGTTTTACATTGAAACCCTAATCACTAAACAATTTATTCTAGATCGAAGCGATGAGAGAAGAAAACGATGCTTGATCGAGAGGATCACACACAACAACGATTGCGGTGGTTACCATTGTTCAAAGCAGAACCACGAAGCGGCGGTGCCACAATACGAAGCGATGGTAACGCTTATTTATTCGCGATATGATGCACATAAAGAAATGAAGTCTATGTGGATGATATGATCGCGAAAATCCAAAAGCGTGAAGAGCATATTGTTGTCTGCTGCGAAACTCTTTGAGCACTTTGGGAGGTTCAAGCTCGGACTAAATCCGGCCAAATGCACTTCCGGAAGTAAGATCGGGGAAGTTGTTAGGATTAGCAGTAGTCGATCGAGGAATAGAGTGAGCAGCTAAGTCCGAGCAATTCTTGAAATACGACGCCTAAAAAGCTGAGGAAGAGTTAGTAGTTTCCTCGGAAGATTGAATTACATTTTCGGTTCATATCGACTAACATTCACTGTAGGCGAATCTTCAGAATTATTACTGTAAGCCAAAGTCGAGAAATCGACCAGCTCATCCGAAAGCCTTTGAAAATCGAAGATATCCTAGAACGCCCGATCTTAATGCCACAGTGCGGTCGGACCTCTCTGTTATGTATTTAGCGATTCTGAAACGGTCATTGATGGGTTGTGTCTTAGGGAACGCGGAGACAGTCCGGGAAGAAGGAATATCTTATCTATTACTCTAAAGCAAAAAGTTCTGGTGAGTCACGAGACCGGATACTCGTTCTTTGGAGAAAGCGTGTTGTGCTTTAGCACTGGTTGCCACGTCGTTAGGCGATGCATGCTAAGCCCAGTAGCGACGGTTGGTGTCTAAAATGGACGCAATCAAGTACATATACGAAAAGCCCGCACTCCACGGGGAGATCTGGGAAATGTGGCCGTCTCACTGTCCGAATCGATCTTTGTATGTATCTGCGAGCAATCAGAAGTAGATACATTGGCTGAATACTTAGCATGAACCGTTCATTGGAAGTGCTGCAATCAATACGATTAGCGATTCAGTGGATGAGGATATTAGCTTGGCCTGTTGGAAGAAGGAAAGTCTCCAAAGCGATGAAAGTGGATATGTCATTTGATGGTGCTTCCAATATGTGGGGGCACCCGGGAGTGGGTCATTGCATTAATTTCCCCAGCAATGGCTCAATACCATTCACGTATTTGAGTTTCTATGCTGTAATGCTAATTGAGTATGAAGCATGTTGCTTTAGGCGATTCAGCTGACCCTGGAGTGGAAAGTTAAAGGACTCGTGTATCTGAGGACTCGGCTTTGGTCATCCATCGGCTAGGGGCGATTGGAAGCAGATTCAAACTAATTCCTATCGCGATCATATTCTAGAGCTATGGTGAAGCAATTTGAGAATCTCTTTACGCTATGTCCCTGGAAGAGAAAATCAATTGGCCAAACCTTAGCAACTTTGTCGTTAGATGTTCGATATCATGGACAGACAAAGTCTCACATTCTGAAGATACAAAATGCGTGAGCTACAGACCGCATCATTGCCGTTTTACAATCGAAGAAGAACAAACAGATAAACCTTGGTATTATGACGCCGAGCATTATATCACAAGCAATGAGAGAATATCACCTCCAGCATGATAAGAGAACACTAAGAGGTTATCAGTGGGTTTCTTTTTGAATGGTGAAGTGCTACAAAAGGAATCATGATATGGTCACTCACTCTGGATGTGTAGTAAAGGAAGAAGCGAAGAATTATGAAAGATGTCATGGGGATCGCCGAGAACTCATTCTAGCGGGGCATCTGTAGCAAGAAAGATCTTGAGGGCTGGCTATTCTTGTGGCGACAATGGAAATGATATTTGATTCGTGAGGAAATGCCACAGTGTCAGAGTTCTGTGACAAGCAACGTCCATACCACCGGCATCTCACGAATGTTACAGCCACCGGCTCCTGGCCGTTCTCGATGTGGGGAATGGATGTCCATCGGCCCATCGAACCTAAAGCATCAAGCAGGCACCGCGCCATCACCATGGATTCTTTGCTCGATTATTTCACGGAGAATGGGTTGAAGCGAAAGCTTCTTATACAAAGTGTGACAAGATGCGTGCTGCCAGTTTATCGAGTTCATAAAGAGTCGATGCAGTGCGTTACGGTCTCCCCTGATAGAATCCATCACGAGATAATGGGACCAGAAGCGAACAACAAAGTGATTAAGAAAAAGGGTTGTGCGGCGACTTGGATACAACACCATAACTCCTCCGTCTTGAAGCCAAGATGAATGGGGCGATCGAGCGGACGAAATAAAACGTCCGAAGATTGTGCAAAAGATGGTAGTGACTTTCAAGGGCGGCATGAAATGCTCCACGCTGCTCTACATGGAGTCACAGAACCTCGGTCACTTAACTACCAGGAAACAGCACGCGGTTCTCACTGAGTGTGCGGGATGAGGCGATACTACCACGCCGAAGTTGAAATACCCTGCATCACAGTGCGATGATGACGAGAATTAGAAGAGCGCGAATGGCCAGTTCGACTAGATCGATTGAACCTCGTCGATGAGAAAGAAGGTGATCGCGTGTCATTAATGCGTAGGCGATTATCGACAAAAGGATGAAGAGCACTCTGAATCAAAGGTTAAATCTGAACAATTTCAAAGAGGGAGACTGAGGTGCTCGAAGATCTTTACATCCAAAAGATTCCACGTGAAATGGACCCACTTCTGCACGAAGGCCTTACGTGGTAAAGAAGTCATTCTGCGGAGGATCACCCCAATTCTCACAAATATGAATGAATGAAGACTATCAATCTCTGACCAATTACATGTGATCAAGAAATACTATGCACTAAAGAAATTATATGAAAAAAAAAAAAAGAAGAGAAAAAGCAGAGCAGCGAGAATAAGCTCGCTAGGTAGAAAACAGAAAAGAGTGGCTTCAGGCAAAAGTTAAACGATTGGTGGTTAAGAAAACCCCAAAAGGCAATCCGAGGCAAAAATTAGAATTCGAGAAGTTGGACCAAATATCTTGAAGATGGAACAACATTTACGAAAGTTGGATTAGCGATTGGTCAAAAACTTGAATATGGGTATCCGACGATGTTACTTCAAAGGACATTAGCCACGATAAATCTGCATGTATGCTTGCTCTTGCTGTTTCTTTCAATTCGGTTACGATGTAATCTTTGGTCGATTGTGCGCCTGCGTATTTGGCTTCAATATTAATATCAAACCACTCCCATTCTCTTTCATTCTCCTCATTTGAAATGATGTTTTTTTGATAAATGATCTTGAATTGCTGAAACATGCCATAATCATAAGCATTCACGATCATTACTGAAATTCTTGAAAATCCACGAAAAGATGCATCTCTCATAAGCGATCCACAAAAAATGAACAAATGCACTTGTCACTTCAAATGAATCAACCACGCGCGGCATGCTCCAGTCTTGCGTCTGAAATATGCCCGGATGACGCCATTACTCACGCCCGGGAAACCAGGAGTTGATAGAAGCGATCAGGAGCAAAAAAAGTATAAAAAAAAAAAAAAAGCGCGAAAACATCATTCCATCTAAATTACATCGTCCATGAAATACCATTCGCCAGACACCTTACAATACTCGCTATGCCCATACATCAGGATACCTTGTGGAGGAGAGCATTAGTCTCGAGGCATGGGCAAGACATTGGTTCGATGGCCCACTTTTTCGGTGTGAGTATCTCTCCTTCTCATCGATGTGGTGGAAGGATCTTTGTTGCATTGGTGGTTCGAGTCCGGGGAGGGATTGGATCTCTAAAGACACCGGGATGAAAGTAGGTGATGGCAATACAACTTTATTCTCGCATGATATTTGGGTGGGAGACACATCTCTTAGGTCCAGGTTTCCTAGGTTCTTTCCAGTGGCTAGTGACCTTAATGTGTGTAGTTCCTGTGGTACCGGTTAGGTGGGGTCCAGGTTGCTAGAACATGTTACTTTATCAACGACGACAGATAGTTGGGCCTGGTTTCCGAATCGTTATGGACTGTTTTGGCGTCTTCTGCCTACCATATTCTCTCTTAGTTGTTGTCTCATGTTCTAAGGTTGTATGATCATAGGTGCTTGCAGTTCTAAACGTGATTTGAAAGAGTTATGCTCCATCTAAATTCGTTGTCTTCTTTTGGCAGCTCCTCTTGGATAGAGTTTCTGTTCGGACTAATCTGTTTAGCAAAGGGGCGATTTCAGATGTCGTAGCCATTTTTGGCATCATGTGCGGGAGTGTTCAGGAGTCCTCTCTCCATCTTTTCTATAGGTGCAGGATCCACATATGTGATTTGGTATGCTATTATTAGCATAATAGTAGGTTGGGTTTTGATTTTGTCATGTAGCAGGACATTCCATCCTCATTTCTTTAGTTCATACATGTTGGCGGTCCATCTAGGTGTAGACGTGGTTTGGCGTTCATTTGACATGCAATTCTTTGAGTTATTTAGGATTTGAAGAACACTTATATATTTTCAAGAGACGTACCTAATTTTGGGAGATCTTTTGATCAGAAAAAAAAAAAAGCAAAATTAGGTATTTTAATATTATTTTTTTGACAAGTGCCATTCTAAAATCTGAAGAGTTTATTAATTGTTTTTATTTTCGTGGTTAATATTGTCCAATGATATCTACTAAGGGTTTACAGGGAACCACTTACCTAGCTGATGGATCATTTTAATTTTATTATTATTATCGACTAAAACCAATAGCACAATTTATTGATCCATAAACAAATAATTTGAACCTTTGAGGGGGTGGAAAAAACAAAAGAAAAGAAATAAATGACATATTAATTTTTGAGGTGACGGAAGAGAGAGGAAGAGGGAACCCAACCTTCCTCCGGTGTCTTGTTGTGAATCGTGATTAGACAGCCAGGAACAGAACGCAAAAGAGAGATAGCATGTGGGGTATAGTTTAGTGTAGATTCATACATTTAGCGCGGTGAGAAATTAAGCGCGAAATAGAAGATTAGATTACAGTTATTACAGAATCATGAAGAAGACAAAACGTTCTTCCAAGAAGCCCGAAAATGGAAACGCCAAACCTTCTTCTCCTTCTTCTCAACCGCCACCGTACATTACGCTCTCTTCCTCTTTCTTTCCTTTCATGCACACGTCCAAATCCACTATCTCTCATTATTATTGTTATTATTATGGAATTGAATTTTCCATGGATTTATGTTTTTATTTTCTTCAATTGTGGCTATTTTTGTTAGGGATGATGAAGGAGAAAGGACGGTTAGGAAGCTTCGATTGTCGAAGGCTCTTACCATTCCTGACGAGACAACAATTTCTGAAGCATGTAGACGAATGGCCGCGCGTCGTGTTGATGCTGTTTTGTTAACCGATTCCAGTGCTTTGCTTTCTGGAATTCTTACTGATAAGGTTTCTAGAATTCATTGATGATTTTAATTATTTTTTTGTGTGGAATGTTTTATAACATTATTATTATTATTTAGCTTTAATTTGTTGCGTATGAACGTTGTGTTTAGGATATTGCTGCTAGAGTCGTTGCGGAGGGGTTGCGACCGGATGAAACACCGGTGTTGAAAGTAATGACACGGAATCCTATTTTTGTGGCTTCTGATTCGCTCGCCATTGAAGCTCTTCAGAAGATGGTTCAGGGTTAGTTAATTAGCTAATTTGTTCTTTCTTCCTCTTTATCTGTTGTTATTGGACATTAGGTTTGTCAAATTAGGATATATAAACTAAAGATTTAATTTATATACATAATAGGTGTATATGTGTTTTACACTATCTACCAATTACGGATTGACACATCATTAAAAAGAAATTAGTCAATTGGTAACCACTGATAAGTCAATTTGTAATCAACCATTCCATGAATTGTGATTGGTTGTGGTTGTAAAAGCCTATACACTGTATGTGTACATAAATTAAACTCATAAACTAATACATTTGGATTTGGTGAATTCTGCTAATTAGTCTTTTTTGGTGTGTGTTTTTTTTTTTTTAAATTGTGTTAAGTCATGTATTTTAAGTAGATTATAGATGTAGTTATTGGTATCTTATGTAGTGGTTATTTTTCTGAAAGCTGTTTGTGGTGGTTATTGTGAAAGGGTAATAATGGAAGAAAATTTATACATTAAAAAAACAGTTATGGAGTAGTAACTTTCTTTATAGAAAGGTATAGATATACAAGGATCAGACATGTCCCCTGTGTTAGCAGTAAAATTTATTTGTAATGTTGTCTTGGTGAAGATAACTTGTTTGGTATGTGAATGTATTTTTAGTGTGTTTATCTTTCCTTCACATAGTTAAGATCCTGGGATGGAGAGTATTTGCAATTAAGGTTTGGTTGTTTCTTATGTCACATAGTGAAGTCTTCAGGAGCCTGTTGTTGAGTGTGTCTATAAACATGAATGGTGAATTTCAATTTGTTTGTGTTTTGAGCAAAGTATAATGGAAGCTGGCTAAATATGGAAATTATGGTTGAACAAGCAACTTGGGGCCTTAGAGTTGGATGATAACTTTATCACCTCGAACTAGTAACTATGTGCAACTTTAAAGTTTACACTATTTACTACATGAGCTTAAAAAGTAACTAATTGTTCATTTTCCGTTTCTGTATTCTTCCTCTCAATCTTTGATTCCTCAAATTTTATGGCGCTTAATTTGTGACTTCAACTTTGTTAGTGATTTTCTTGGGGCATGTAGTTGCTCTTGACTTGACTAGATGCAGTATGTTGAAAATATGGATTTTTCTTTCGTTTTTAAGATTTGCTTTCTTCTCCGTTTCATTTTCTTTATCACCTTCTCCAGCTCACATCTGAAGAAAAAAGGATCTGTGCCTACTGGGTGGCAACAAAACCTTTATCTGTCACCCGAGGCAGACAGAGTAATTAATGTTTTTTCTTTCTGGAAGCAGCGCCTTGATTTATTTCGTGTCTGTTATGGGATTCTTTCTAACCTTAGTTTCTGTTTGTGTTTTATTTTCTCTTTACTCTTTATGCTTCTTTAACTAGTTGATAATGCTTGAATTCAGTTAATAATTTTATTAGATTGTTTACATATTGCTAAATGGAGTCATAGTCTAGAAATTAAATCATTAAGTGAAAGATTTAATTTGTTTTTTTCCTCTCCAACTGACAGGTAAATTCAGGCACCTCCCTGTTGTGCAAAATGGTGAGGTCATTGCGATGCTAGATATCACCAAATGTCTTTATGATGCCATATCTAGGGTAGAGAAGGCCTCTCAGCAAGGGAGTGCCATTGCTGCTGCAGTTGAGGGGGTGGAACGCCAGCGGGGTGGTAATACAGGTTGCTCAACAGTTATCTCTATGCATACATTTTATGCACTGCTTGTACATGAACTTATGAATTGCTTCTACTTGCATGGGGTACATCTGGATCTATATATGATACAACAGCCATGGTTGAGTTCATAAATTGTATTTATTAGTCTTACGGCATAATTATCTTGGGTCCATCATGTAAAATAGCGAAGAAATTGAGGAAAATGTAATGTAAACCATATAATTCAAGCAAGGTGGATGAAGCCACAAAATACTTCGGTCTTCAGATCTAATTTGGGACTGAAAAATACCACTAAACATTAAGTAAAAAATGTATTCCACACTTATAAGACTTGCAATGTGGTATGAGATTGAATGTTGGGCAATAAATAGTCGACAAAAAATTAAGTTGAATATTTTAGAGATAAGAATGTTAGAGTGGATGAGAGGACACATAAGACATGCTATGGGATTGGAAATGAGAACAGTAGAGTTGGAGTAGCACCTACTGTGAAAAAATGGTAGAGCCTTGTCTTTAAATGATAGGGCATGTGTAGAGGCTCTACTAAGGGTGGTAGATCGTAGATTGGATAGAGGATTGTCCAATAGTTAGCAGTAGAGGGAAATCATGGAAAGGCCAAATCATTAGGAAGGATTTAGATTTGTGTAATTTGTATTAAAAATGATTTGTGGTAGAACTTATTGGTGCTATTTAATCTATATAGCTGACCCCTCCAAGTGGGAAAAGATTTTGGTTGTTGTTAGAATCTATCTTTATGGTTTCCTCATAAGATGACTTGCTGTTTTTAGTTTTTACAAACAAAACTTGCAGCATTTTTATCTTTGTGGCTGAAAATATTAAACAAAGGGGCTGGCAGTACCAAAAAGGTTTGGGAGAGTTATCAAATTAGTGTTTTGGCTCACTATTTGTTTCATTTTTTTCTTTTAATGAGGTTATATTATTCTCCTTCACCCGGTCAATTCACCCTCCTTTCACATCCAATAAATATATCTTATGTTAAAGAGTAATCCATGTGTATTGTTTATGACTTAATCACCTGTGTGGTTGATTGTTACTAAGCTGAAACTATAGTTTTTCACTGGAGAAGCTGAATATTTTTGCCAGAAATTCCTCTACTTTAATTAAAAAGATTTAAAACAATTTTATGGACTAAGTGCAGGTGTTGTTTCTCTGCATATTTATCCTTCAATGACATACTTTTGAGGTTAATTTGTAATACTTTCTCTATGAAGTTTAAGCAAAGTAGGCGGAGTACTCACAAGTAGTAAAACTTTGCAAGTTTTGTTCCCTAAGACTTATGACTTCTCGTAGTAGGCTTTGAAAGTATTGAAAATTGCCGTACTTTCCCTTCTTGTAATGATGCTGATTCTTCGTTTCAATTTCACCCTCTTGTCAGCTCCAAATGCATTCGTTGATACATTGAGGGAGCGCATGTTCAAGCCCTCTTTGTCAACCATACTTGGTGAAAATGCAAAGTAACTTTCACATCATATTTTCTTGCGTATTTATGCATTCCCCAGGGTTTCTTTTTTGTAATGGTTTTACGAGATTCCATAGCTTTATGTATTTCTAGGGTTGCCATTACATCAGCATCAGATCCTGTCAATGTAGCTGCAAAAAAGATGCGGGAGTTGCATGTCAATTCAACTGTGATTGTGATGGAAACCAAGATTCAGGGGATATTGACGTAAAATCCTTTTCTGAGGCTTTATTCTCTTCCTTTAGAAATCCATGTCATGAAATAACATACTGCATGTTTTTAGATCAAAATCTCCTTAATTGATACGTTTGAAATGCATTTTGGACAATTTTTCTTTTGTCTTATATATTTTGTTTTGTAAATCTGTTATGCAGTTCAAAAGACATTCTTATGCGTGTTATGGCTCAAAATCTTTCCCAGTCGACCACCCTAGTGGAAAAGGTTGTTATGGTTTTATTTCTCCTGTCTGGTGCAAATTTTGCCACGTATTTACAATTGATTTGATTTTCTTCTTTATTCTCTCCTTTATCAGTATCACTATGTTTTTGATAGGTGATGACTCCAAACCCACAATGTGCATCACTAGAGACAACAATTCTTGATGCACTGCATATGATGCATGATGGGAAGTTCTTACACCTTCCTGTGCTGGACAGAGGTTAGTTTTGCTTTGTCAATTGCATGTGTAGTTTATTACATTTTTGTGCTGAATATTGCTTGTTTCGCAGAGGGAAATGTTGTTGCTTGTGTGGATGTTTTGCAGATAACTCATGCTGCAATTTCTCTGGTAAAATGTCATGTTATAATATTTTTTGTAATATGTAAAAGTATTTGTGCCTTTTAGACTTGAGAATTATTATAGACACTAGATACTACTAACGCCAGTATTTGAGTAATTGGTGCATTTGGTAAAATTAGGCTATTTTCCAGAATTAGCAAAGTTTGTGCAGTTTGGTAGTCTCAGTAGATGTAATGAACCAGCAATCACTTTATTCCCTCCTGTTTGATCATAATTAGCTTTTTATAATTGTTGAGCGTCCACTCACCTTATATAATAATAATGAAGTATGATCTTGTATATTAATAGCTATGTGCATTTCTGTATGAACCTATTAAACCTTTGGTAGTATAATACCAATGCTAGTGTCGGGTTTCTTTGTACTTTGTAGGTTGAAAGTAGCTCTGGAAGTGCTAATGATGTGGCAAGCACAATTATGCAAAAATTTTGGGACTCAGCTTTTGCTCTTGATCCTCCTGAAGATTATGACACTAATAGGTACTTTGGCCACGTCTATGTTGCTTCAATATATGTTTTGTTTTGTTCTGTAAGTATTCATATATTTTTTATCGCAGTGAAATTTCTGGACTATTGACTTTGGATGGGGGAGACACCACAAAGTCTACATATCAATCTGCAGGTTTTGCAAATTCATTTACTTTTAAATTTGAGGATCTCAATGGTCAAGTGCATCGATTCACCTGTGGTGAGTGACATCTTGGGGCAACCTTTTCTAGAACTTAAATATCTATTTTTTTTCTCTTCTTGTAACACCTTGTGAATAAAACCTGGACCACTTAATTTTCACCTTTTTCCTACCCTGTTTTATACTTGAAAGAAGAACTTACAAGTTACAAGTATTGGCCTCTGCCTTTTTTGTAGGGTCTGAACATCAAGAGGAGCTTGTATCTGCTGTCATGCAAAGAATTGGTCCTGTTGATGATGGAGAACACCCTACACTGTTGGTGCGTGTTACTTAGTTTGGTTTTGTCTGCTTTTTGGTCGTACTACATCTATTTAATATGATGAGATACCTATTTTTTCTTCCCTTCCAGTATGAAGACGATGAAGGGGATAAAATTATTATTGCAAATAATAACGATCTTGCCGCTGCTGTTGGCTATGCTAGATCTGCAGGACTAAAGGTGAAGATATCTGCTTTTACTATTCTTTCAATTTGATGATGTTGGCTTCTGTGACTGTGGGTTTGTTTTAGATGCATTATACTGATTGAAGCAAGCATCTTTGTATTTCAGGCTTTAAAGTTGGATTTGGAGTTTGCTAAACGGATAAAACCACAGACTGATACAGCCACTAATCAGAAAACCAGTAATTTATCTCTCCGCTCTGGTATGTTTGCAGGTGCTGTTGTTGTAACAAGCATTGGTATATTGGTCTACTTGAAACGCTCCAGACATTGATATGTTTGCCAGTTTGTAAATAAAACATGCAATAACCACACTGCATAAATTACCAAGCTCTACAGTAAATTAAATACTTGCTGCAATGCACACTGAATAGGCGAATGATTCTCTAATCGCCATTTTTCTTAAGTCTCTGATGTAATTGCACCTAGTAGGCTCTTATCTGTACAATTGAGTATCTCTTGAGATGAAGTCATGGCATGCAATAATCAAATGTCAGGATAATATATCAACTTCAATATTGGAATATCTGCAACTTTTGCAGTCAACTATCGTGGTTATACGCTAATGTTGTATCAGTTTTAATTCTTAAAAAATCATTATGTTTTCATATGAACTTTATGATCTCTTTAAAATAATACGCGTTACTAATCTCTTTGAAACACCTTTTTATGGTGTGTTGTTCTCGATTATATTTAGTGAAAAGGTTTTTGAAAACCTATGTTGTCATTTCTTCAAATATATAACATTTTCTGTCTATTATTTTCTATACACTATATGATGATAGGTGATCACATCATTCATTTGCTTTCACCCTCACACAAGAGGCTCTTACAAATTTCGATGTTCGTCAACACTCTTACATCTAGCAAATATAATTTTATTAGCTAACCATTTTTGGTATAGACGTTCACGTTGGAGAACCATAGTTAGCTGCTGCTTATATGCAAATATATACAGTACTCACTGAACATTCTATTTTTCCCCCCACTAGGAAACTATTAGTTCTTCAATAGAGATGATTGATTTGTCAGTGCCTCCCACATCTTTGTTTCAATGAGTGTGAACTAAGATGAGCAAATCTGCCGGTAATAAGCATCCACCAAGTGTTTTTTACGGAAAATAAGAAACATTACACTCAGAATAGTCAATCAGTGTTAGGGCATACCTCAGACACGATTTGTTTGATCGTGATAGTTAGTGAGGGAGGGAGGGGGGGTGGTTTGGAATGTTGGCCATATAAATTCACTTGTTAACCCAAATGAGCCTAACATTTTTACTTCTATACCTTTGTTTGATCGTGATAGTTAGGCTAATATTATTAAATGAGGCTAACATGAGCTAAATGTTATCCTCCTCCATGATAGTAAAAACAAAGCTCCACATATTGAAAAGCTACATGAAATCCCAGAGAAACAAAACTGTATGGCCGAAAAAATAACTAACACCATGGGAAATTGAATTTCTATTTAACACATTAGTTTTTTGGGGTAAGTCAATTTTGTCCCTAAAATTGTTTGAGATAATTAACGTGATCAAATATTTTCAATTTTTGAAAATCATTTCAAACTTTTCGTTAATTTCATAGATCAAAGTCATCAAACAACCTCTATAATTTAACAGACTAAATTTGCGCTTCTTTCTACTTTCTATTAAGTGAATTGCAACTTCATGCAATTGCTTTAAAACACTAGAAGCTTCCAAAACTATGCCTCCAATATCAATCCAAACTTGTTGACCACAATAGGTAAAGTAGTGACATATAGGGAGCATGATATGCACTAATGTAAGAGTCTACTCTCATAATGTTGAAACTTCATGCAATTGCTTTAAAACACTAGAAGCTCCAAAACTAAGCCTCCAATATCAATCCAAACTTGTTGACCACAATAGGTAAAGTAGTGACATATAGAGAGCATGATATGCACTTAGAGAGAGTGCTAGCAACACCCTCTTTTAGACACTCTCTTAAACACTCACTCTATGATTGGTTAGATTTCATGTGGTCTCACTAAATTAATGGGTCCCAATTCCAAAGTGGTGGGACTCACATGAATTTTAACCAATTACAGAGTGAGTGTTGGAGAGAGTGTCTAAAAGAGAGTGTTGCTAGCATTTCTCTATGCACTAATGTAAGAGACTACTCTCATAATGTTGAAACACAAAGGAAGAATATATCATTCTTTACCACTAAATCAAAAATTTGATCATTAAGAACACAATTAGTATTAGTATGTATTACAAATTGTACCAAATAGCAATGAAACAACCTTTGTCAACATCCGACCTTCCAAATACAGCCATCTTCTGCTAGTGACTGGTGTACACAATACTATAGACATTCGAAACCCACCAATGCCGCCAAATCAATAGGGGAGAAATGCTTACCGTAGCTATTCAAGAAAAATGAGGTACAAGTACGGCCTGAATACTTGCTAACCACAGATCATCAGAAGCTGGCTAGTGGTTTCTACAAATACTTTCTTGCAAGGGCGCGGACTTTTGTATCAAAATGTGATGACGCGATCCGGGAGCCAGGCAAGTATAGAGGATTAAGAAGAGTCTGCAATTTCCCACAGATGCAAATAAAGTTACTTGTCTCTTACTGGTTTAATATTTCAAAATCCATTAAATAGAATAAGTTTACAAAAAGGTTTAACTCAAGTATCTACATGTTTATCATCACAATCAAATCAAGAGGACAATTAGAAACTTCATCTTCTCTTGTTGATAGTTGTGCTTCCAATCATAGTAGGAGTAAATAATTTTGTTATTTTGTTAGTGTATAGTTTGATAGTTAGTTGGTTAGTCGTTCGATAAGCTACCTCTATGCCTTTGAGATTTGCTCTCATTCTTCAAGCTCTCTGGCTATGGCTTCCTTCCTTTTTCCCCTCCTCTGATTTCTAACATGGTATCAGGGCAAAGTGCCAAGCTTCTGCATGCTAGCAGATCCAACATCCATGGCAGCCACAATTCGATCCCTTGTTGTGCAATGCCATCCTTGACTCTCCGGCGCTTTGATGGCTTACACTTCAAGAGCCTCAAATCTGAAGTATCTTCACTCAAGTTCAATGATCCATAGCATCTCCGATGCACACTTTTCAGCCATCAATGGATCCACCGCCTTCCTTGATCCTGCCATCCACTCCACCATCACCATCACCCCCCCCCCCCAAATGGTACAACAACTCGAAATATGTGGGTGTGTTCCTGGTACCACCACACTCCACAGCACTACCACCATCATCAAGCAAGACTTTCCTTTCGAAACCGCACGTTCTCGTATTGCCAATGGCACAAACTTAGTTTTTCAATTCATTCACTCATTATGCAAAGTCTACCTTATCGATTCCCATCAACATCTCCTTGCAAACCTTGCCATGCCCACTCTTGAGTTTCTTGTCAATGCCTTTTTCAATAGTCTTTTGATGTTATCATCAATGGCAAAGACACTGTCTGGCACAAAACCCTATATTGGAGAAAGAGCATCTCCTGGGCAAATTTCTGGCTCTCTTGGAACCGACATCTCTCTCCACATTTCCTTTGAGAAGTTTCTCAAATCAATGCCCTCCAACGTTGATCTTATCAGCCACACCCCCAAAATGGGCCCTCTCCTTCTCAATGATGTCTTGATCCTCACCATCGACGAGCCCCTCTGTGAGTGGCGTTTTCCACTTTTCACACAAAAGCCATCCAAAAGCTAAAATCAACTTCTACAGTACCCACAACGTTGATATTTTCCACTTTTCCATGGACCTATGGAACTGATCTTGGATTAGGCCCAGCTATTTGTGGTGGCTTTGCTAGAGCAAGGAAGAAGTCTAGATGTAGATGGGGGTATGGGTTGGGATCCGTGTGGGTTTGCATTTCGGCCACTAATTTGAATGGGCCATGTTGGGCTCCTTTCCAGACTCGAGTTGGCAAATTTCCTCATCGTGAGCTTATGGGAGGCTATTAGGAGTAAATGATTTTGATAGTTTGTTAGAGTATTGGGTGGGTAGAAGTTGATTAGCCTCCAATATGCTAGCTCTATATGTAGAGCACCTTGCACTCAATCCAGAATCAATTTTCAATATGATTCCTTTTGAGATTTTCGCTCATTCTTCAAGCTCTCCACCTATGGCTTCCTTTATTTTCCCCATCCAATTCCTTACAATGTCGTCAGAAAAAGGGAAGCTGAAAACCCAACTAAGGGAATAACCAATGAGAACTAATTTTGAATTCTAAACACGATAGAATACTGGAAACTCCTGTTAAGACTTTGAAATGAAGTTTTCATGATCTAGTTCAAAACAATGTACTAGGGGAACAAATCTAAAATAATATGGTTAATTCATCATCAGAAAACAGTCAAAATAGAATTTAGCAAACTTTTATCAAATATTTAAAATACAGCTTTAATATTCTTGTCAAAATAATGTACCACGTATATACTAGTTAACTAGGCGTGCCTGTTATGGGGAAATATTGAAATGCTAATTACTACAATAAGGAGGGAACGTGTAGAACATGGTTAGTTTAACAGTGATAAAACTAGGAAAAAAATATATTTCAAGAGCTATTACTGTATTTTTATTTCTATTATAAAAAAAAAAAAAATGCTATGAGAACTGTAAATATGAGTTCAATTCAATCATGATCCCGTTTGAAGAGAAGGGTTATATTACAGAGCAAGAAAAGGAAGATTGATCACCTTAATGTAAAGCTCATGCACCTCTTGGAAGAAGCTCTTAATGCCATCATCATTACGAGAGTCATGAAGCAACATAAGTCGGGTATGTATGACAAGTCAAGGAAAATATCCCAAAAAATCTAAATGAATCAAGATACATCTTGAAACGAAGTTTAAGAATTCTCCACTTATGGCTCTTCTATTTTGTACCCTTTCCAGTAACAAGAAAGGGAGTAAAGGAAAAGGGCATGTCATAACCATACCATTAAAGAAGTAAATTGAATTAAATGGTCTTTAAAAGTTGGGTATCAGTACTTCATTTATTTGAACAAAATAAGAATTAACCAAAAATGGAAAAGCAGTATAAATTTTGTATCTCAACTATAAAATACTTCCATAACATAAAGGATATGACCCGCTGTGACATACACTGACACCACGAGTTCGTTAAACCTATCCACCGATTTCAAGTACCTACATCCACAATGCTAAGGATCAAGATTCTCAAAAAAATATGACGGGCACAGAAAGACAATCATAAGGCCAAAGTTTATATATTTGAAGTTGGATTATGTATAAAACTGAAAATGCAACTCACATAGCACTAGTAGTCCATGCAAGGTCCTGTACAACATCAAGAGCAGCATGCAGGATAAATTGATGCAGCTGAGCCGCATCCTCCCTCTGTCACAGGGTAGCATCAAATTGTAAAATGATGTTGATTTGGTGAAGCAAACAAAGAATCCCTAGTTTTCTGACCCTCTAAATAAAGCATTTACATAAATCAGGCATATAATGTAAGTTGAATTCCCCATAGCAATGTTCAAACATGCATGATTTGGTCTCTAAAATCCCACAAATTAATTATATTGATGCATGAGTGGTCAAACCAACTTAATAATCACTAAAACCAATATCAAACAAGAAGCAAGTAAAAAACCAACAAAAAATATCCATAAACCAATTAAAGTTGAACTTTGCAAAAATAAATAGAAATTAAAGAAAAGGATTATACTTTAGCAGCTACTCCAACTTCAGCTTCATATATAGGAATATCATTTCTGCTAACAATGATGAAACAAGCAGTAGTTGCCATTATCAAGATCCTGTCCGAACTGCAACCATGAAAATACAAATACAACATAAATATAATATTATTATCACTATGGAAAAACAATCAAATTCAGAGAAAATGAAAATTTAAGAAGAGATCTAAATTCAAAATTGAACATATAACGGAAATCAAACCTCTAATGACAGTTGGACGCGATCAAGGAACGATGAATCGATCGAATCGAATCGTATCAGCCAATGCGATAAATATCCTTCGATTCTGGAGTTGCCGAATGGAAACTGTGGAGGAAATGCGATTTTGTATAGAATAGCTTATTTATTAAACTGGAATAATAGTGTTTCAAAAATACGGATTAGTGGATCTAACACGCATGGATTCTGAAGAATTGAACACTGCAAAATCCTATAAGGAATCGAGGAAGAAGATGAAGACAAAGTTCATATATATGTATATATTCGTTATTTAGACAAAATTATTTATGTTTATTTAAAAAAAAGAGTTTAATTTATATACATACCGTATACTGTGTATCAGGTTTTACGACCACCACCAATCACAATTCAAAGACAAGTTAGTTACCAACACTTAAAAATTAAATTATCTTTTTTCATTCACCAAAAACAAATATTTTTTGGTGACAGAATTATTTTTATAAATTGGCCTTCTACGTGAAATTAAAGAGACTAATCTCTTGAGCCGGGTAGGACCACAATGAGCGATAAAACTCTCTCCCTCAAGAGATCTCGAGCCGAGTAGACCACCATGAGCAGCAAAACTCTCAAGAGATTTAATACATGCCCAAGACTAGATTCGAATCCAAGACCTTATTTAAACTCGAAGAGACTCTACCATTTGATCCAATTGCTTTCGGTATAACTGAAAATTAATTTATGTGCAAATGATTGAATTATACACAAAGTTTCAAATGTGTTTATTTAATAACTTAAAAAATACTAGTTTAATTAAAATATAATAGCCTGATGAAGTTCAAATAGTTTTTAGGTGTCTCAAGTAGGTACATCCAGTATGTGAGACAAAAGACCTCGAAAAAATAGTTTTTTTTAAGTTGTATATAATTTATATACTTGACCTACTAAAAGATGAATTTCAATTCAACAATGAGTTCAAGTTTAGTTACTCTCCCTTGTATAAAGATAGGGAAATGCTCAATCTTGCGAATTATTTCCCTTGGTCTCACTGCGAACGGTTTTCATTGGTGGGTCGTCAACATGTATGCTTGTATGGTTCCCGTTTTTTTCGCTAGAGTTGCAGTGTAACAATTACTTTCAGCCACAAATACCTTTTTTCGCTGGTTTTTAATTCTATATAGGGAACACATATTTGATCTAAATATCTAAGAATATACATCTTGTAGAGTCTCCATTTGTGGGGCCTCTGTGATTTCCTCCAAAATCCCCTCTCTCTCTCTCTCTTTTCCTCCAAACCCTCGACCCTCTACCCCCACCCCCTTTTACTCTCTACTACCCTCTTTTTTCCCTTTTTTCCACTTCATATTTTTATGTCCCTTCTCTCTCTCTCTCTCTCTCTCTCTCTCTCTCTCTCTCTTTTCATGTTTTATATTTTAGTGGTAATTTACGATTAAATAGAAATTTTAATTATTTATATAGGCAAAATTTGCACCTCCATAATCAAATTTTTGGAATCGAACATTAATTTCGTAACAAGTTATATAAAGTGTAACGCTATACAGTGTACCTTTTGGGTACTTTAGCGTCTGAATAAATTTAATTGTTTAAATATGCAAAGTTTACTCCTTAATAACGAATTTTATTTTAAAAAAGTTAATTCTGTATCAAAATATAAAATTAATTTTGTGCCAAAATATGTAAAGTGTGACACTAAGTAGTGTTTTTTGGGTTGAGTTAGGATTCAGAAATAAATTTAGATTGTACAAATATACAAAGTTTGTTTCTAAGTTCTTGGTTTGGTCGGACCAAAAAATAATTTACTGTCAAAAAACATAAAGTACAAAATTAGGTAGTGTTCAGGTTTGGCGTTCGGAAATATTGTTTAATATATATGGGCTAACCATTTATTCTAACTTTAACACAAATTATTTTTTGTTCGACAATTTGTTGTCCAGTCCTACTACGAAACACTTTCATCTTTTGCAAATATATCGCCATATTTATTTGTGATGATCCGAGTTAAAACAACATCTCAATAACTTCTATCTCTGCTTCTAAAATTTTCCATAAAATAACAAAACTATTACAATCTTTATACTATAACTATTTTTACACGTATGCCATTTGAAAATTTAACTTTAGTTTCAAAATAATCACGCCACATAAGTTAAGTTTTATTTTTAATATAACCTAAATCATCATTGTCCTCTCTCCATAACTCGAAGATTACGTTCTCCGTCCCATCTGACGGCCACCGCACTACTAGTGTACTAAAAACTTATATCTTTTTGCTTACATAAAAACAAGAGGGGGTAATTTTGTGTGTTTGACATGATTACTTTGAGTCTCTCATTCACCCTCTCGTGCCATCGATATGTCCTCATGGACTTCTCTCATTTCCCTTGGTTACCTTTGAACCAATTTATGAATTTTTACCTTTCGTGTATATCGAACCTTATTCCTAAGGAATAAGTTCCAAGATTTTTAAACACCCAATACCTTTCCTCAAACCAACCAAGTCCGAATTGAAATATGGCAAAAATCAAACAAATAGTAAAACCAAGTGAATGTAAAAGAGACGAGATGAAGATTATTGGAGGATCATATGTTACTATGAGCAAATTCGTATACTAAAACCAATAGTTACCAAAACCAATTTATGTCCAACTGTTTAAGTTTTGTAATCCACTTTTTAGTATCTTGATAAATACATGGTTTAGAATCAGATGCTGAATTGATCTCACTATCTACATGATCAATTCTCTCACCCTTGCCAAGGGTGTCCTGTCTGCTTCTTTTTCTAACCTTGAGGGACAAAAGATCAGAAACCTCACGTAGTCCACCCCACTTTTCCAAAGCACGTGCAATATCATAGCGCCCTGCACGTTCAAATGACTTTCTACTCGGCATATACGCAGGGTCTATTCCCCAACTCCTTTGAAATCGATTTATCTGCATGAAGAAATAAATTCCATTCTGATATCATATCACATGCAAATATATAGTTCAAAAATTGAATATTTTAAATTCTCATGCAGCCTACCTCTTCTCGCAAATTCTCAAGATCGTCCCAGTAACCCTTGGGTTTGCGGTGCTTGTAAGCAAGAGAAAGGTTAAATATCGATGCAACCTTTCTAAACCCACCCTTGCGAGTTATGGCCTTCTCAATATCCACTCTTCCATGCAGACGAAGTTGCTTCCTCATTGGCATAAGTCCTTCCTGTCCATGTTCTGCAATGAATTTCTTGAGTTCAGATTTCAGTACTTCAATATCCCTCTGTAATCCTGGAACTTTAGGTCGTCGTTGAGATGAACATTGAACATTGCAGTTCGAAACTTCCTTAGCTGAATTGAAGTCTTCATCTTTTTGAAAACCGGTTTGATGGGATTCTGAACATTCTGATTTGTTCCTGTTTTCAACATAGTTTCTTATTGCAGACAAGTTTGATGGGAGATCTTTATATATGACCTGAAATAATAAACAACTCAATATTTCATGGTTTAAAATAGGTGATTTACCTCCAAAATATTCATTTAACAATTATGAATGTATCTGGTTTCCACTTTAGGCATTCAATGCGGCGCTAAGTTAAAATGAAGGAGTGAGAAATATTCTTGGAAAATAATCTAGGCATATTTTAAAAGACAAACCTCCTCCATGATGGCTTCAGACAGGAAAGTATCTTTGCGCATTTTTAACTCCACGGAGTACTTTAGCAGTGTATGATGATTTCCAAGTTGCTCAAAAGTCCATTTTCCTTGGAAAAAATCGAAGTCCCCTTCGACCTGTTCAAAACTGATCTCCTGTTGTGGATATTCACACAAGTCCAACACAACACGAGCATGAAGCACCATATAAAGCAGACCTTTACACCCTTCCTGTATAGGAAACAAACTAGTTTATTAGCAGCTATGACGTTCTTTTATGATTCTACTTCTTTAACATTGCCACATTATACCTGAAGAATGCGGACATTATTGTTCTCTCGCGATAAAATCTTACTGGTTGCTAAATTTGGAGCTATACTGCAATAAATGATGCGTAATCAAGTTAAGAAAATGAAAGATTAGATCAGGAAATTTTCCTCCATGTTTGCAATAAATGACTTACTCAGGAAGAGTTTCATAGGCAGTCAGAATATTCCAAACAACGTGAACTGGAGCTTTAACTGTTATGCTTGCAACAACACAGCGATGAACACCTCCATTTTCCTTCACATCAAAATCACTTTGTTAGTAACATTGACTATAGTACTATACGGATAGCTGATTCCATTGCAAGAATCAAGGTCACCTCATTAAAATTAGTACTGATAAATTACCAGAAGTTCATCGAATCTGCGAAGATGAACTTCGTCCACCATAGACGGTCTGTCAAGTCTGCACACTTTTCCAAAGATACCCCAGTTGCTGCCCACCTCACTCGAAGATGTAGGGAAAGAATCAGACACCGATCTGGCAATTTCTCTTTGGATCTCTGCAATAGGCTTCTTATCACTTTCAGACATAGATGTCCTGTGCAATTGATTTTCTGGCAGTGGAAGTTTATGATATCCCATAAAATTTCTTTCAGCTCTGTAAGCCAAAGCTTGTAGGTTCACTGGAAGATCAGATCTGATAAGCCTTTCTAAGAAAATAACAGGGAAATTGAATCTCGGTATCACGTAAACTTCGTAAGATAAAATAGCTGTTGATGACCTGCATACACCAGAATTTATGTCTAAACTAGAAAAGTAAAAAGGTAATGTAACCAATATTAATAAAAACAGTACATGCGAAAAGAAATAGAAGATACTATATATCCCTTAAAAAACCCACTTGAATTAATACTCTAAACACAAATTTCCTTATATATATGTCAATGTCCAGCAAGTTCTAATTAACAGTATCTAGCAGAAAGATCTATAGGTGAAGGCCTAACTAAAATGAAGCCTCTTCATTAATCAGAACTTCAAGTAATGCTATAATATTAATACTACTACATATACACACATATGAAAAAGTACGTAGATTGGAGGCAAGTGTATGACTAGTTAGGAAATAAAAACTAGAATACAAATGGTATCTTATTCTTAGGTTGAGGCAAAGTTGGTCGGGAAATCAAGGCGTGGAGAAATAGAGTCTACCTTGTTCCAGATTTGACTGACCATTTTCCTTCGAACTTGTTAAAGTCCCCATCAGCCATAGAAAAATGAAGTTCTCGATCCCATGGCTGAAGCATTAGAAGGAATGAAAGAAGCAGTTAATAAGCAATTATTAAGAATAACGTGTGGTGTGGTATTGAAAGAAAGAAGGTTACAGAATAGATGAATTCTTGAAGATCCAAGACAGCACGAGCTTCAATATGACAATACATAGCCCTTTGGAATCCTTTTTGCTCTAACCGAATCCTTCCTGGATATGGACAAGGAATTCTCCCACTGACAACAACAACAACCACTTTTTGTTGAATATGAAAAGTTGAATTAAATAGATAGATAGATAGATAGATATAGGTACCTCCAAACAAGATTGGGGATGAAGTGAGCGAGATTGTCATAATCAGTGAGAGCGTTCCAAACGGATTGAGTGTCAGCATTAACGGAGATTTGGGCGCTGATTCTGCGTTCCCTCCACGAAATAACATGGACCTCACACTCCACCACCTCCTCTTGTAGCACAGAGTTTCCATCTTTGGCGTTGAAACAGTTGATGTGAAGAAGGGAAGTGGGTTTAGTTGTGATTGAGGGAAGTGGAATGTGATGAAAGAGAGAGCTTATCCTTTGGAATGGGAATGAGTGGTACTGTGTCTGTGTGGCGGGTTTAGAGAAGAAGCGCGGAGATATGGAGTTGGTGGTGCTGCTGCAGCTGATCATGGCTTATATATGACTGAGAGAGACAAACCATCTGATGATATTGTGGTTTGGTTTCATGATCAAACAACTACACTACACTACACTACAGAGAAGGAGTGAGTGAGAGTTTAAAGATTCTTCTTCTACTTGTATTGTATTGTATTGTGGCCACCAATTCTATTCCCTGTCGTTTGGTCATGCTGCTTCCAATCTGTGGTTCGTTTGGTTCCAACCACAGACAGATTGAATGGATCAAATGACGAAAATAACCATAATATCTGCTTCTTTGCTTATTTTTTACACCCCCATCCTTATCACTTATGCCCCCATACTCATAACGAAATACCTAATTTATCCCTTTCATCTAACAAAAACCCTAACTTCCTTTCATTCCTCACAGTATATTCGTTTCAGCAACCACAACGTTTTAAACGCTCTCTCGATCGATGCATTTACGTAAATTCGTTTTACAAAAAATTTCACACCAAATTTACGTTTGACACGCGAAGACATGCAAAGATTTCACTATGGATTTACGTTAAATCCGGTGGTATCAAAAAGTTTTCAAAATGGATTAACGTTAAATTCGTTGGTTACGAAATGCAGAAACAAATTTACCTTTTGCTACATAAATTTGTTTTGGTTTTGAAAAATTTCAAAACGGATTTTTGTTAAATCCATTGTGTTATTATGTTAATTCTGTTTTGTTTAATTAAATTTTTATTTGGATTTCTTGCAGTGCCTTACATTAGAGTGGGTGGTAGAATTCCACGAAATTCACGAGGACCGATTTTGTGAAGGATGTCAGGGTCACATTGGCAGGTAGGGGTGAATCGGAAGAAACTTTGATACGTACATGGACTCCGGTAAGAAATGCCAGTCATGTTTCTATTTTGAGAGGGCACTGCCCCTATGGACCAGTCGGATGCTAAGCATGACATGGCTGAGGCGTATCTAGGTTTAACGTGCCTTCCAACTTTTTAAATTTTGTGTTCTTTTTCTCTAGTTTGCTTTGAGTGGTTTTGGTCCTAAATTTTTTTTCAATATGGCGATTTTGATCTCCATGCTTTTTAATTGCACTTTTTGGTCCCTAGCTCAAAATCATGGATTTTAGCACTTTTGGTTACTAAATTTTTTGATTTTTGGGAAAGTGGTGGATCAATAGTGCCCAATCTACAAATTTTGTAGGACCAACAATGCAATTAAAAAATATAGGGCCCAAAATTGTTAATTAGATAAATTTGAGTGACCAAAATCATCCAAAATAAAATGAAGAACCAAAATCGTCAAACTAAACAAGCTTGTTAATTTCGTATGCCTGCTTATCTAGTATTTCGATGCATATATTTGCTAAAATTTCATGATGTGCCATCAACTCTCTTAACTTTACTAAAGTTTGTTAAGTATATGAAATCAACAAAATAACGTCACTTCGAAATTATATATAATTCTCGGTCAATAGTATAACAAGTAACAACCTATGCAATAACATACACATGATATACTAACATATTGATGGGTGCATATATATATATATATATATATATATATATATGGCGTCATTATGATACAGTAAAAACAATTAATCCAGAGTGCCGTCAAAATATTGTGAATGCCACCAACAACACCCACGGGACCGAGACATTATTGTGTGTTTGCATGAGACAGAAGAGTGTGTGTGTGTTTTAACATGAATGAGTCAAGGTGTTGAACGTTAGACAACAAGTGGAACTAACAGTACATAGAAAGAAGATTGAAGATGAGATTGATAGGATGGGGGGACGCATACAAATGGGTCGACCCGTCACTTCTTCTTCAACTCTCTCTGTCTCTAACGCGTCCACATGATCACTGAGTGTGAGTGAGTTGAGAAGACAGAAACACAATACATATGCATGTGCTTGTAACTCAAGTTATCTCGTTGCTAGCTAGCTGCCTTTTTCCCATAAACCTTTTATTTCTCTTCATGTATCTATCTGTGTCCGTTTGAGAATCTTCTTATGCATCACTCAAAATGTAAATGAAATCATTTACTTATTATGGTACCAGATTTCAGCACTCAACCCTACCGAGTTCAACATATACAAATAATAAATACTAGTATGCCCATTACCATAATTCCTACAGTATTAGCTTTGAATTTGTTATACTGTGTATCTATGTGTGTTTGTTTAAGATTTTCATGATGACCATAATCCACAGGTACGTAGAAAATTAAGGTGACAAAAATTAGGGAGTACAGTAACTTTTAGATTCCATTATTTCAGAATTGAGGTCAAAATAATCTACTAATCAACACCCGAGAACTTTGTTTGCCAAATGTATACATGATTTTGTTGATTTGTTTGGTTCTCTCCTCTTAATAGAGTTTTTGCCAAACCTAATATTAAAACTTCATACTTTGGAGTGGGATTCGAGCCAATTACCGCTCACACTAAACCTTGTTGGTATCTTGTCTAAATACACTATGTTATATACCTAATTTTTAGAGGATATTCAAATCAAATATTGATCATGGTCCGTTCAGGGTGGTTGTGATTTTTTGGTTTTTAGTTTTGAAAGTCAATTTCAAAACCAAAACCTGTTTGTGTAAAATGAGGCTGAATTGGTTTTTTCTTAATTTCAAAATAGTTTTTCCATCAAAATTCAAAACTACAAAAATAGATTTTATAATATTTGTTTCATCTACCTCTGATCATCAATATACCTGGCCACCGTCAACTACCACTCCAACCACCACCAAGCACCACTGATCATCGTCAACCACCACTCCGGCCATCGTCAACCACCATTTTGACCACCACCAACCACCACTTCGACCACCGCCGACCACGTCAACCTCCACTTTGGCCACCACCACTCTGACCACTGACCACTGCCAACCACCATCGACCACCATTCCAGCCACCGTCATCCACCATTTTGATCATCGCCAACCACCACTTCGACCACCGTCGACCACCATCAACAACCACTTTGGCCACCACCAACTACTACTCTGACCCAATGTTATTAAACTCGACCCGGAGGTCGACCCGAGCAAGTCATTGGGTCACTGGGTCAATGGTCGGACCGAGGGGTCACTAGTTGACCCGCATGACCCGTGACACTACTAAAACCTTGTTAAAATTAGGCATGTTGTATATTCACATATTGCAGAACTATGAATTTTTTTACCATACAACAAAATTGTCCAAAAACTCACTACTCATTCATCATTGAAAACAAATAAAAACCTTAAAGTTAAACCCAATGCTAAATATTGAATTCAAATTAACTAATAAAAATAGGCATGATGTGTATAAATTGATTAAATTCATGCATCACAGAGTTATGAAATGTTTTACCATATTTTAAAAAATGTCTAAAAACTCGTAAAATATTAACATAACTAACTAACTAACTAACTAACTTATTTAGTATTAAAAACATTAAATGTTAAATAGATATATAAAATAGGTAGAGTGGAATTTGTTAGAAATAAAAGAATGAATGGTCTAAATATATTGAAATACACAAGATAACAACATAACATTGTTGCCCTCGATGGTTAGTTAGCGCCACAAGATAGAGAGGAGTGGGTTCGAATCCCACTTCTAGCATTTTTAGTAAGCATTGCGAATTTTCTAAGGGGCAAAGGCGCGGTCAACGCTGGTTTGACCGGCCTCGATGACGCCATCACCGGCCCAATCGCAGATCCGGCCCAACATGCGATCCGAGCCGGTGAAGCCACCGGATCCTTCGGCCGAATCGGCCCGACCGGCCGGTCCGGTCCGGTTTTTATAACACTGCTCTGACCACCGTCAACCACCACTCTGACCATCGTCAACCACCACTCTGACCATCGTCAACCACGTACCACTCTGACCAGCATCAACCACCACTTTTACCACCACTATCAGTCTATGAACATCGCCACCACTCCGACTACTGCCGACCACCACTATCAGTCTATGAACATCACCACCACTCCGACTACCGTCAACCACCACTTTGACCACCATCAGCCACCACTCTGACCACCGTCAACCAACACTCTGACCACCGTCAACCAACACTTTGACCACCAATAACCACTGCCGACCACTGTCAACCACCACTTTGACCACCACCACTCTGACCCAAGCCAGACACCACTCCGACCACCATTTCGGTCACCGTCAATTACCACTTTGACCATGATCAACCACCACTCAGACCACCGTCCCCATTATTAACCACCACATTGAACACCACCGACCACCACTCCAACCACCACTCCGACCACTGATAATCACCACTCTGACCATCATCCACCACTTTGACCTTCACCAACCACCACTTCGACCACCATCAACCACCACTTTATGTTTATGTTTGAAATTGATTTTGATTTTTGAAAATTTCTTAACTGAAAACTGAATTTGGTTTTGATTTCTAAAATTTTTAAAACTAAAATAAAAACTAATTTTAGTTTTTGAAAATTTCAAAACATAAACCATCCCAACTTGGGCTAAACTTTTCCTCGAAGAGAAATGCATAATATATAATATATATTAAAATATAAGAAAGTAAATCTATGACACAAGGTTGATTAGATACTCTTCTTTTTTGGGGTGGTAAAATTACATCACTCCTTGCATGTACTACGAGAGTAAATAAATATGAAACACTATTTGTTTTAAGATAAAAATTGTTTCTTCCTTGGCAGAAGGGGGAGGGAAGAACAGTTGAAAAGAGTAATAAATTGCTGATGAAACTATCAACCATAAAGGTACGCAATTGTTTCCCTTCTTTAAAGAGACCACCATGTTAGCAATGAAACCTTCCCCGAGTAGCTGTCTCTCTCTCTCTCTCTCTCTCTCTCTCTCTCTCTCTCTGTGTTGTGTAGTACTAGTACTACTCTTTTTCTCTTTATCTCAGCAGGGGCGGATCCAGGAATTTAAAATAGGGTGTTCCCTTTTATTCAATTGTACGATTTTACAAACAAACAAAAAAACAACGATAAAGTAATGTTTAAAAAAAAATCAATTATAAAATAATGTTCCAAAATAAAATACCTTTTAATCCAAGTCTAATTGGATTTTCCTTTTTATCATAAATGGTTCAGTGGTTATGTCTATTGTTTGGTGCCTCATGGGCATGGGTTCGATTCTCTTGAAATTCATTTTTTGTGACCATTTCTTTTATTATAAGAGGACAAAATCTAAAAACTGAATTACTTTTTGAAAAATGGTTGTAGAGGGAATCGAACCTTGTAGATAATGCTCCAACTAAGAACTCTATCCGCTACACCAAACAACTATTTGGTTAAAACATGCGCAAATTTATTATATATTTAGTATCCGATATTATAATGTAGGTACTTTAGTAATTTTAGATGAATTTTTGGGTGTTCCCGGGAATACGGGGAACACCCCCTAAATCCGCCCCTGTATCTCAGTTAAGTTTCATTTCATTTCCCAAGATATGTCAGATAGTCGTCATTTACTACTCTCTTCCTCTTTTCTCTTTCACTCACTCTCTCCATCTCACTTTCAAAGATCTCTCTTCTCTCTTCCACCTGATTTTGCTGATCCCAGCTTTTCCAAACATAGTTTCTGATTTTTCAACAACTTTAAAAGCTCCTTAAATACATTACACTAAAACACACACATCTCAGATCTCACACGTACGTAGTACATGTATATAGAAGAGAAGATAGTAGAAGCTTAGCATAACGTTAACACACCACTGGCTTTCTCTCTCTCTCTCTCTTTTTTCCATGTTTGTTTAGTTTGCATCAGCATCAGCTTCTACATATATACAAATATATCATCATAATAGAAACATATCTAGTCTCTAGGAAGAGAATCCAAGCCCCACCCAGCTTCTACACTATTTCAATTCTCTCGTTAACTGTTCCAGCACATTATCTCTCATCACTATGTTTCATTTCATTCATCTCGATCCTTCATAACCCCCTTCCCCCTCCTCTACTCAGCAACGTGTACTGCATGTCTCTTTATTACTCATTCATCTCTGGCATTTCACTACACAACAAAACACAATAAATTCAACAGTTACGTTTCATGAGCTATACCTATAGCACCTCACATCATATCATATCATATAATATAAATAAATGTAATTATTTTAATTCAAATAATAATACAAGTAGAAAGATCTAAGAGTGAATCTATATTCTTACCCTTTACTACTTTTTATTGCTGCATTTATTTACTTGGTAGTAACTGTTAAATTACCTTACATGTAGTACATTTTTGATTCAGCTGATTGATAAAAAAATGATGATGCACTTTTGATTACCACGGTAAATAGATAGAAAGGTTCCCTTCCCTATAATTTTCACCAGGTTAATTCAAAAAAAGTTGATAGGACTACTGTTATGGTTTGAAACCCTAGAAAGACCTAGCTAGAGGCGGAGTTGCCGGTACTGCACAAAAAAGAGAGAATTTCACATCTGATAGGTTTTCACTGTACATGCTTTCACCTTTCTTATCCACGAGAAATGAACATACGAGGCTTGATTAGCCTATTTATTAAATATTAATATAATAATAATTACATTCATAATTTCTTGTCTTTTGAAATGTGAATCTTAAATACATTATAATTGCAGAAAACTAGAGGGACTTCATTCATCACTTGGGGTTGGTGGCGCTGGCACATGCTCGGTGACTATGGTCTTTGTCTCCTTCTGATGAAGATTCCTTCATGAGTGGTGTTTCCTGAGAGAAAAAAACAAAAACAAAAACAAATACAAAACGTGTGTTTGTTTGATTACCTGCAAACATTCCACACCACGTTATTTGGGATTCCGATTCTAAAACCAAACACGCTGTGCATCAGATCTAAAATGATTCAAGCATATAGATATAAAAAACATATATACATAATCATTTTCAGTACTCTTCAAGCTGAGCATGAAGCTGTCATAGATGAGTAACGAATGCATGGAAACAGTTCTAGATGGTAAGCAAGCACTGCAGTAAACAAAATTGAAGTTGTAATATTTCTTGATAAGAAATGACAATAAACATTTAACATGATCATTAATTCTCTAATTAACCTTGCATATTAGTAACTGCAAATTGATCAAAGAGCTAGCTTTCTCATCTGGAATCTGAAAACAAAATAAATGCAAATTAAACAAGCCAGAAAAGCAAAGTAGTTAGCATGTAGTAGTATAGATCAACGAAAAATAAAGCTTAAAGAAATGAAACTGATGAAAGCCTTACCAAAATGGTGATGATCTAGATAAAAAGTAGATGGTAGAAGAAGAGTAAGTAACAAAGAGCAAATGTTGGCTGGGGGGAATGAAGCCTGGTCCGAGAATCATTCAGGATCATCAGATCAGATCTGATCAGATCTCATCCATCCATCCATCCATCATCCATTCAATCCTCGAGCCAGACAACATTCCTCTCAACCTAACCTTTGCAAAGAAGCAACAACCCAACCACACCTTAGTGAAAGATCACACACAGATATGAAGTATACATATTTGAGGGGAATGAAGCCTGGTCCGAAGCCTTCTTCTTATGTATATCATCATCACAGAGAGAGATGATATGAGATGAAAATGTAGAAGGCCTCGAGCCAGCCAACATTCCCCTCAACAGTACCCACACACCAACACAACTGAACTCAACACTATGAAAACCCTAACACAGATATATCTTCTTATATAGACGGCACTGACACTCACTACACTAATTAGGTTTTACAAAACGGCGTTTAAATTATTCGTAACCGCTATGGTCAAAGAAATCAAAAACAACGCTCCACAAAACCAAACAACGGCACCCCCGCAAAAACATCTGAGGCCCCCCCACACCCAACCACTCTTCTACCCTAGTCAGTAAAAAGCAGCCATTTTCTTTCATTTCCTATGTTAAATGACCTGTAAATGCCGGTGAACAGACCTACCTGTTACCTGCTACCACCAGTCAAACACACACAACAAGACAAAACGAGTTACCTTTAAATGCCATTCTTCTTTCATCATTACCTTATTATTATTTTTAGCCTTTTCATTTCCCTACTTTCTAACTCTCCTGTAGTGTACCATCATATACCCGCACGCCCACACCATCCACCCCTCTCACTATTTATTTTTATTTTTAATGAAAAAATTAGCATCTAGTCTAGTATTAATTACCTTTAATTTTAAATCTAGAAGATTCTTAATGCAATGAATTTAATTTAATTTAATTTTGGATTAATTTAAACGTAAATTTGAGTCTGGAAAACTGATACATACATACATTCAAATACAGCTAAGTTTTTGTACCCAAAAAAAATACAGCTAAGTTTAGTCAAAAAGTGTTTTAACTTTTTAACCACCGCTTATTATTTTACAATACATCTACTTTTTCTGCACATCGTTTTTTTAACGTACGTACATGGGGAATTTAAGTTGCAGAGAAGAGTCAATTAAAAAGCCATTTCGTCATATGACTTGTTTATCCGATCAACATAAAAAGTCCCTGTATGCTATGCTATGCTATGTTCTCTTCTCCCGTGCCAGCAAAGGTAACTGTGCCACTTATGACTTGTGAGGTAGGTTTACACATGTGTAGACTTGAGTTTTTAATTCAGTTCAAATGGGGTTTTTAAGTTGTTTTTTGTGGCAATTTAGATTCTTCAACAATGGAATATTGCGAGGATGTTATAAATAATGCTTATCTTAGCCTATAATTGACCAAAGATGTTGAACTACACGATTCACCTCAAAATTCAAACACATAAAATTAACAGTTTGATTTTCGTAAAAAAATAAATTCAAATTTTAATTGCCGTAAAAATTAAAAAAAACTCACAATTTGATCAAAATTAGTAACTGTTTTGGAGTACTCTCCATAAAAGAGAACTACATAACCTGGTCTTGTCATCCTTAGACCACTGCGTTAAATGCCATTCGATAAGTTCCAATGCAGGTTGACACCTTAATTAAATAAAAGGACTTTTTGTCTCAAAGACTCAAACAACAAAATGATCCATTCTTTTAACGAATTCAATTTTAAATTGAAGAATTGTTGTCGGATGAGTAAAGAGTCCCAATACTTTCATTCGAATTGGAAAACAACGATGAAGAGAATTTTTTAGGCTAAAAAAAGGGGAAATAATCCTTTGGTGTTATTTCTCTCATTTTAAATCCTAATCATTCATTTATTCATTCTTAGGCTATGTTTGGTGCTAGTGGATAGTAGATTTTACCAGTAGATGACAAATAAACATATTTGAGTAGCGTAAAACATTTTTTCAATAACATTTTTTAAAACACTATTTATAGCGTATATCGTCTCATTTTTTTTCTTTCATTCTTACCATTATTTTTCTTAAATTTCCTTCTCTATCATCATTAAACATTTTGTATTGATTAAATAATTTAATCATTAATTTAATATGTCATTTATATTTATCAGTCAGTTTAACAACTAGTCTTAGAATGTGGTTTAGGTCTAACTCAACCCCACAAAATCGGCTTGTAAGGTGAGGAATGCCACCTACTTATAAACTCTTTTTCAGGTCATATCCCATCCGATGTGGGACTCTTAACACACCCTCTCACGCCCAGGACTGGACAACGGGAGCGTGATCCGAGTGGCCCGATAACGGGTGACCCAACGAATCTTGGGTTGGCTCTGATACCATCTTAGAATGTGGTTTAGCACTACAAGAAAAGTCTGATTTAGCCACCAACATTTGCCACAGACTTTATTCCGTCGGTAGTTTGCCACGGACTTGCGACGGATATTAATTCGTCAGTCGTTTGCCACGGACTTGCGACGGCCATGTATAAAAAGCAAGAGGCGCGAAGTTTCCCGCTGGGGTTTGCCACGGGTTTGCCACGAACATGTAAAAGGCCAAAAATTTGCGACGGCAAGTCCGTGGCAAGTCCGTGGCAACCCAATGATGAAAATAAAACACCCCGATCCCTAAATCCCTAAATATCAGAACGCTCTCTCTACCTCACTTTCCTTTCACACCTCTCACGCTGTCACTCTCTCATCTTCGCCGATCTCACTCTCCATCTCTCAAACCCTCACACACCCGTACCCACTTCTCCCTCAACCTCCGTCTTCTTCCACTCTCCTCTGCCGCTTCTCTCGCCCATCGCTCTCTCTCTGGGTGGTGGCAGCCTTGCATCGAAATCGTGATTTAAAACGTTTCTGATATCTGCGATAATCTCACGCTCAAGGTTGGTTTATTTCATCTTCTCTACGTTTCTGATTGCTTCGCTCGCGTTTCAGTGAGGAACAGCTTACGAAACCGGTGTTAGGGTTTTCAAAGAAACGATGCCGAATTTGTCGATTGTGAGGGATAAAGAGAACAAGTTCGAAGTGGTGTGGAAAGATAAAGAGTCGATGAGCTTGAACTGTGGCGATGTGCATGCTTCACGCCGCAGAGATTGTCCATGGCTTACCCTCACTGCTCGTCTTCAATTCCTCCTTTAGGTGGTGCTTTTGATTATTCTTCTAATGCAGGTGAAAACTTCATAATTCCACTTTGATGTTTATTTTGTATGAGGATTTTTATGAAATTAGTCCAATAAAGCTTCAATTTAGTTACTAAACTAACGTTTTCTTTCCTAGTTAGTCAACAAATTATATTAAAATAGTAAGCAGGCTCAAAATTTTGTTAAATCACAAATTAATTCTTGAAGTTTTATAAGTAGTCTCATAGAGACTAATTAGATGGATTCCACACAACTTTAGGGATTGATGGGATGGATTTTACAAACTTTAGGAACTAATGGGACGTATTTTACAAACTTTAGGGACTAAGTATTATTTTCATTTAGCTTAGGGACCAAATAGGTGAGTAGTCGAGGCTATCTGTTGGGGTGACTCCCAAAACTCTTAGGCTTCCCAAACCCGGGAGGTTCTTCTCTCAGCACATGGATCACCCTAAGGCGTTTACAAGGAAAATAACATGGAAAGCCATAAAAGGTATGATTAAGTAATATGACTACGAACAGGATTAAAGTTAAAACTTTTTCAGATCATATTCATGGTATTGGTTTCCATATGATATTGCATTGCATACTTCCCTAAAATCTCAAGTACCTACCTTAATGCTTTACTTATGAGTATGATTTTCTGCTCTTCCACAAGTTGAAACAAAGGGGTGTCTATCTTCTAGTTATAATATGATATCTATTCCAGATTGCAGTCGAGAGAGGCTTGAATTCTCGTAAATACTCATTCAATATCAAGCAATACAAGTCTTTATACGCACCAATCAATACAGATTCTCATCGTCATGTAAAATTTAGTGGCCCTTTCTTCGTATTCGGTTTTGCTTAATTTATCGGTTTTGGTTTTATATTTGTGGGTGTTAATTCCTTTTTGTGGAGTCATCTTTTAGGTGCTGCATCTAGCCTATTTTTGGTCCCAGTTTATGCTTTACTACTACTAGAAATGTAATTACAGTATTTTAATTGCCTATTATTTGCACCTTGACCTTGATGAGTGCTTGTTACTTCTAGTCTATTTTTGGTCCCCGATTTATGCTACTACTAGATGTGTAATTCAAGAACTATTTTTTATACTGTCTTTACATTCTTATACATCAATCCACGAGATAACATATGCTACTATCCGCTTCCGTGAATATATCCATAGGGTTGGTAGAATAAATCGTGGGAAGGCGAAAAGGAAATGCTTTACTTTTCCTGATTCCTGAATAATTGCAATTTCTTTGCTATTTGAAGGTCAGATTCTCTCTTTTTCATAGAAGGGACATACTTAACTAGATGCTTCTAATGTAAGCTCTTGGTGTAGCTTAAGACTTCCAATACATTTGAACTTGATGAAACCTTGTGTTTGTCATTCATATGGAAGTGTATAATATTATGTCTGGATAAGTTCATGTATAATCATTCATCTCTTCGAATGCTTTTGATTTGAATTACTGTAGCATGTGATACTGAGTCATTCTTTGTGTCCCTTAGTGTGATGATATTATTGTCTTTGTGTTCCTTATTAGTGGGATGTGATGTGAAATATAAGAAATATAAGAAATTGGGTGCTATATTTTGAGCTCCTTAAAGTTAGTTTCACTGTGATTGTGTTGATTAATGACATGACACCTACTACTTGTTGGTCTTGCTCTCTCCTAACTTGATTATGACATTTTCTTTTGTTCTTCAAAGATTCTATTGAGTCTAGCTGTGAGTTTTTCCTGCCTTATCTTGTACAAGGATACCAGACTTTTTTGATATATCTATTTTATCAAACCTGGCTTCTTTTTGCTAGTTTTCTTTTAATTTAATTGCATTTTCTACTTCTGGAGTAATGTAATTTGGGATAAACAGAGGTTTTAATCCCTTTTCTTTTTGACAAATGTTATTGGCTCAATATTGCTGAACTTAATGATTATCCTTGTTTGGTTATTGTTGTTTGTGTTTTATTTGCATGATGATTTATATGATTTGTAAAATCCTTCTTGTACAGGGACTTGGCTGGGGTATTATTAGAATTATCTAAGGAGTTCAACATTGAAAAGTTTCTTGTTGTCTTTGTTGGATTCCCGATTGATCGCAGTGAGAATTCAATGACTTTTGTTCGGAGATATATGTTTTAAGTCGTATTCTATGGAAGCTAGTGTGTTGTCTTTGATTATTACACATTTTCGATTCTTGAGATGAATACTGTCAGTGAGCTTTTGCGCCCTTGATAGAAAAGATCCCCATAAATGATTCTGCTTCATCATGTGGTCACCAAGATCCTATCAACTTGTGTGAAACTATCACAAAAAGGTTGCGAGTCAAAGATCTTTGATGCCGTGTGTGTTTCGATTGTGAATCATAAACATTTACCCACTTAGATTTTGTCAATTACTCGATTATCATTTGATGCCTAGTTCACAACCTTGTTTTGTCAAATGTCAATTAGTTGGTGGCAAAAAAGGATTCTCGATTATTGTTAATACGAAGTATTCTTCTCGAACTTCGTGGAGCGGTTCATCATTTCCTTGTGTTTCTTTCGAAGTTTTACTTTTTCTTTGTTTGCACCTATTGTCGAAAAAGTCGATCTTCAATAGTTTGAGTTTTGAACTTGTTGAACAGATAACTAAGCACATTCTGCAGGATCATTTGTTCACATTCTTTGTAAATGGAATTTACCTCCCTTATATTGATTAGATGCGGTCATCATGAATCATTATCATGTAGGTCGTAGGAACTCCTAGCTACATGTGTCCCGAGCTCCTTCTGGCGATATACCTTATGGTTCTAAATCGGATATTTGGTCCTTGGGTTAGTACTGTGTTATGATAATTTGTTCTTCATAAATTTTCTATTCTTGGTTTTTATGTTGTGATCTCTCAAATCATTATCCAGATGTTGTATATATGAAATGACAGACATAAGCTTTGCATTCAAAGCATTTGTAAGTTACTTTTCTAATTTGAAGGATTTATTGTCTGTATCTTTTCTTTGAGGAGCATATTTAATACTTTCATTTCTGCTCTTGGATGAATCAATCATACAAGCTTTACTTATCAATTTGACTATTAGAAAATGATATATTGTACTATTGATGACTGGTTCAATGATATTTGTTTTAGCTTCTGTTATATATATAGATATGTATCCAGGAGGTGGTTGATTCCATGATCCCTCATCAGCTGGAATGCTGGTTTGTAGGGTTTTATGATTTATAGCCTTAAGAATGTTTTGAAGTTTACTATTTTTTTTAAGAATGTTTTGAAGCTATTGAAATAGTGGTTAATTTAGTGTTGCTTGATTGATAGCAAGTGTGTGTGGCCATATACACGAAAGGCTTTCTGCCCATGCTCTATAAGTCATGAGTCATGAGTTCTAACATAAGTTTGCTCATGGTAAGTTGTACATATTTTGATATTCTCAGACTTGTGTTGATGTTCATCCAATAGTTTATTTCATATTAACTTGTAGTGAGTAATTTCTGCTCTGTGTACGTGTGTGGTTGTTTCTGGTTGTTATGACTAGTTTTACCATCCTCAATGATTCTTGTGACTAGTCCTCCTTAAATGTATGTTTTTGATAAGTATAACTTTGAATAACTCTTTCTAATAAGACTTTTTAATTGTAGGTGGAACATACAAGTGAAAGGGTGCAAAAATGGGGTGGGCAAGTTGGCAAGAAATTAACATGAAATTAAGTTATTTGGCATTTTAGATGATTGTATGAGTTCAAGTATCATAATATCGTTTAAACGAGCACTCTGTTATGCGATCAATTTAAGCTTTACAAATTCTCTCAGCTTAAATATATGTGTTATGTTTATCAGTTTATAGAGTAGAACTTTGTGCACAGTTGTCATACATCATAGGATCCTAAGTTTGTATGCATTGTTTTCAAATTTTACTACTTTTCACTTTAATCTTGATGATTCGAATTTATTTATCTATTCTGTGTTTTATGTTGCGTGTGTTTCAAAAGTGCGATCGTGCAAAAAAACATTTGTGATATGATTGTTCAAAGAGCCTTCATGACCAAATGAGTTGTACTTGTTAATCAGGTAATGAATTCGTTCGATTTATACATATTAGTGGTTTAATTTATATTTAGATTTATTGATACAAAACCTTTCTTATTGTGCTTATATTGATACATTGGGCTTACTGAGTTAACTATTAAATTTATGATGAGACTTCTTTTACAATAACTTGACCGATGAGGAACGAGCTAGAGTACATGATTACAACTTTGACCATCCTGGTCAGTACAATTATACTTCTTAGTTTGACATTATTAGTGAATTTATTTTCATATTAAAATATTATAATGGATGCTCAGGCTTTATGTTGGTGAATAATAATATCCAGAAAATTGACAGGCTAACAAGATAAGGAAAACATACATAATATTTTATTTGATTAATTAATAAGTATGTGAATGTACTTGTGACTAGTCCTCCTTAAATGTATGTTTTTGATAAGTATAACTTTGAATAACTCTTTCTAATAAGACTTTTTAATTGTAGGTGGAACATACAAGTGAAAGGGTGCAAAAATGGGGTGGGCAAGTTGGCAAGACAGTGGCTTCTGCATAGGACTGCACATATCTCCCACCTCTATTCTAGTCAAATTCGGAGTAACATTTGATTTGCTAACGTGTTCTTAGTAAAATTAGGGCTAGTGGTCTCAAAAGTTCCTTTTGTCCATTTTGCATATTGTAGAAGTTGCTATCTTTCCATTAGGTATAGGACATAATGTTATTGTACAAGACATAATCATTTATTTTACTAATTTAGATTTCCAAGTAAGAGATATTGTTTTTAACAAGTTGTTTTAATTCATAGCTTCATTTATAAGTATAGATATTCGGATTATTTGATTATAGGTTGAGAGTATTTGATTATAGTTAGGTTGAGAGTATTTGATTATTTAATATATATAGATATCACTATCAAACAGTATTTTGGATATATGGTTTAATTTTTTTTTTGTTTTTTATTATTAAAATTTGCGACGAATTTGCCACGGAACTTTGTGACGGATTTGCCACAAAACTTTGCGACGGATTTGCCACGGAAAAATTTGCCACGGATTTGCGACGGAAAAATTTGCCACGGAAAATCCGTGGCAAAGCGCTTCATGACATTTGCGCTTTGCCACCAAAATTTGTCCGTCGCAAATCCATGGCAAATGGTGTTTTGCCACGGATATTTGTACATTTGCCACGGAAATGTCCGTGGCAAATTAACGATTTTCTTGTAGTGTAGGCCTAACTCAACCCCACAAAATCGGCTTGTAAGGTGAGGGATGTCACCCACTTATAAACTCTTTTTCAGACCATATCACATCCGATGTTGGACTCTTAACAACTAGTTTTACCAAAGATTTAATTTGCTATCAGCTATCTTATTTGCTATCTTTTATTTTGTGGTTTAGCCTTAACTCAACTCTACAAAACCGGTTTGTAAGGTGAGGATTGCCTTTTGAGACCATATTTCTAGTAAATGTGGGACTTGGTGTCTTCCAATACACCCCTAACAGGCTAACACCCAGCACTATTGGTCTTGGTGAGTAGATAATTATGGTGAGTGTCCTGAAGGATCTAAGATAGGCTTTAATTAATACCATCTTAGAATGTGGTTTAAGCCTAACTCAATCCTACAAAATCGGCTTGTAAGGTGAGAGTTGTCATTTGAGACCATATCTCTAGTCAATGTGGGACTTAGATTTCTCCCAATAGTGATAGGAGAATTCAATAGTGAAGATTAAGAACATAACAGTGGCAGATTAGTGAGGGCAACAAAAATCTATAATATTTTCATCTAAGAAGAACTAATAGGCTTTTATGAAAGGCACAATATCTCGACAAATAAATGAAAAAAAAACACCAAAATCTGATGTATTTTGTTCCATTGTGTGTACTTATCATTAGATGTGTAATAAAATTAGATGAAAAAGTTAGTACCAATTAATTCTTTCTTTTATGTTTTATAACTTTTTTCCATCTATTTTTTTTAAAAAAAATACTATTCATAGGGGAAATCACTTAATTTTTTATGGTGGCAAAGAAGAATTGATTGAGTATATATATTTCCATAAAACAATTTTAAGTCATCGGGGCAATTCTCCATACTCTAGTACTTGTATATATGCAGTAACCTACAATTTTGGTCTAGTGGTTTAATCTGCCTTAGGATATGGGGTCGACTTAATGTTTTTGAATTCAATTATCGTAGTGGATAAACTCAATGTTGGCTAATTACTAGTGCAAAATTTGATCCTAAACACGAGTAAATATTGATTTTTTGTTGAAAGTGTTGGGACACTCTGTAAATAGTCAACAATGGTCCAAATAAAAAAAATACTTGCATCCGCTGGTGTATAACTTCATTATTTTTTTAAACATGCAAGAACAACCCACAACCCTCCAAAAAAAAGCAGGGTGGGAGTACCTAGGTGTATTTAATTTAATTTCTAGAATTTATGTAAAAAAATTGAAATTCATTTGTGAAACTACTCATAATTATAAAAATCATTTTACGTAACATTAATGAAATGAATTACTTTAAAGATATTTTTCGAATGATAACATTAAATATAAGTAAAACAGGACATATTATTTGAAAGAAAATAAAAACTTTAAACAAAATTAAAAGCTTATTTTGAAAGGAAATAAAAACTTATATGACCAACATGAAACAAACATTTTGTCAAAAATTTTTTTTGAAACAAACTTAATCTTTACAGAGAAACAAATACAATGGCTTCAACCCTAGAAATTCAAATCTGTATCTAAAAAAAAATTACCAAAAAAAAACTTTACACCCTCAAAATTGTTTTCCATGGTTTGACATAGATTTTATCACTGTGTGAGGTTTCGCCCTACACAAACAATATGGCAGAGGAATCTGAGTCACAATTGTG
Source organism: Oxytropis ochrocephala (assembly GCA_020916435.1). Taxonomy (NCBI): domain Eukaryota; kingdom Viridiplantae; phylum Streptophyta; class Magnoliopsida; order Fabales; family Fabaceae; genus Oxytropis; species Oxytropis ochrocephala. The sequence continues at coordinate 12,875,374 of CM037089.1, read as the reverse complement.
ACATTATGAGTTGAAGCTGCACGAATAAGAAAGGGAGGCGTCACTGTGAAATAACGCCACCGATGTTGCAAAATTGGAAGCTTTCTTAAGTTATAGATTTAGGGTTCGTTTGATGGTCAGGATAAGGAGTCAGAATATGATAAGTCTATCATATCTTCTATCAGTCTCGTGTATGTTGAGCCAAAATAATATGATAACTTAATTCTATAAATTATTGTATCTTGTCTCTACAGTTAAAATCTTATCATGAATTAGAGCTAAGTTAGAAACCGACATGAGAGGATAAAAAAATAATATATTCATTTATGCTTATAAATTATATTTTAAAATATAAAAACATGAAAATACAAAAGAATTGATACAAGTGATAAAAAACAAAATTATTATTAAAAATATAAACTAAAAGTAGAAACATAGAAATTTAATTTTTTAATAAATGAAATAAAGTTGCTCAAAGGTAGGATTGTCATTAACATAGATCATATATCATATCATTATTTATTAGCTTATCTAAAATATATAATAGAATAATATATGTTCTGTTTATATCTAAAAGAATAATAATAATATATGTTATCTAATTTCTTATGAGGTGTTGCACACTAAACACATGATGATATGATATTACTTATCATGTCTATTTCATATCATACCTCTATCCTACTCTATAAGATATTCTGATCATCAAACAGATTCAGGGCTCATTTGGTGGTCTGGATAAGAAGACAATATATGATAATCCTATCATATCATGCGTCATTCTAGTGTATGTTGAGCCAATAATATATGATAATTGAGTCATGTGACTTATAAGTACGCGAATCATATGGTATACAAAAAAGTTAGCGAAAGGCTAGAATGATTTAAATAACGTACAAACGCAAATGAAACCTCCTGCCGGTCGTGTCCCAAATAACATTTTTGGTCTTTTATCTTTACTCTAGGTTTCATTTTTCTCCTTAATTTTGTTGTCCTGTTTTAGTCTCTCATCTTTCATTTCTGTTTCATTTTGGTCCATCAAATGTATATTCTGTCCAATAAGTTAACAGATGTCACACTGGCAGTTAACTGTTGATGTGCGGTCTCTAAAAAGAGAATTTTAATAATAAAAATAGCAAAAAATATAATATTAAATTAAAATTTACTAAAAATAATAAAGTTCACCTTTGGATGGGGTCTATTTAGATGGTTTTTTCCTGCCTATATTTAAGTCCGGTGGGAGAACTGTTTCACAACTTTTAGAGTTTAATTTGGTAGTAAATTATTATTTTTACGGTAAATGATTTCATTTAAATGTAAAAGGGGAAAAATCACAAAGCACCATGAACCCGTTGTCCTGTGCAAGAGCGATGAACAAAGGGGAAAAATCACAGAGAGTGAAAGAGGAAAAGAGTTTTCACTTACAATGTTGAAACTTGTTTTGCGGTGGCGTCTTCCGTTACGACAGTCGTGCCGCGCACAGAGCTTGTGAATCAATCGCGCAGAACGCTACTTAGGGTTGTGGGAAGACCGAATCTCTACACATTGGAGTTCCTTGTCACACATCATAGGCTTCCTTCTCCAGTCACAGACTGAAGAGCGAGGGTGATTGAAAGAACAGAGCGATTTTGAGCGATTAGAGTGTGAGGTCGATGACCATAGTAGAAATTTGTTCAAGTGAACTAAAAAAGCAATGAATCTATGCGAAGCGAATCAACTAAACTATAAAAAAGCGAATCGTTCATTATAATTATAAATCGAATCGTTTTTTAAAACCACGCTTCATTAATCGAATCATTGAAGCGTTCAACTAGTTAATCGCCCAAATCGTGAATCACTGAAAACAAACACTGCTAGTACTTTGTCTAGCTACTCCAATGAACAAACGAATACAATCCAGATTCTTCCTTCACTTTTACGATTATTAAATAATCGTGAACTTTCCAAACTGTGAAACAGTCTTGCACCATAAAATAACAACTATTTTTATCATAATCTCTGTTTTTGACGTGTATTACGTTAAGAAAAAATTAATCACTTCTCACCATAATCAATTATCTTATAGTGATAATTTTTCAATTTTATTATTATTATTATTTTTCAATTTTATAAACATGTCCATTACAATTTTGCAAGTTGTTAGTTCACTGCAGCGTTTCAATGATAATTCTTCCGCAGCTTGGATGAAAAAGAAAAAATAATACTTTCTTTTTAAGTGCAATATTTGATATGTAAAATAAAAATTAAAGTTAGAGGAGAATTTAAGATACAAACGCTATATTGAGCCCCTTATAAATATTCTTACTGTAACCGTTTTTTTTTGACAAAATATTGTAACCGTTTAAAAATACTATAATTTAACAGTTTAAAAATACTACAATTTTAACAGTTTAAAAATACTATAATTTAGTAGTTCAGTAAAAAAAATGTTAGAAAAAATTTGATTAACAGTTCGGTTCGGTTTGAGTTACAAAAAGTTCATTATAATGTGCAAAAGACTACTATTATTTTTAAAAAGAACACATTTTGGATAGTTTGGATAATGCATGATTTAAGACTTAATGATTCGAAGCGATTGAGTTTAAAAAGAACACATTTTGTAATAGTTAATATATTACAATGTTATGGAGCTTGTTTAATTTTTGTGAGTTGTAATAGTTCTAGACATATATTACTATGTTACAATGTTATGGAACTAGATATTACGATGTTTGGTTAATATTAGTTTTTATTTGATTTTTGAAAAGTGCAAAAAAAAACTATTATTTAAAAAAACGATTTCGAGCGATTCGGATAACGATTGAGGCGATTCGACTTAACATTTGAGACGATTCGGGCTTAATAGCTTTAAAAAAGTAGTCCGTAATTGAAATTCGATTCAAACTTCGAATTGACTGAATCAACTATTAAGATTGATTCGGTTAATTGAACTCTACTAACATTCGATTCGATTGGGTTAGCTGTTTTAAATCATTGATTCGATTGATGCATTTCAGGCGCTTTGCTTAAAAACTGAACTATGAACAGGCCTAACCATAGGTGCAAATCTGCGATGAAGAGATTCTGAATTTTTACGGGTTACACTTGCCCTAATTTCTAATTCTAACCAAAGGGTTTATGAATAAATGGGGGAGTTTTTGAATTGTTTTTTTTCTTAAAATAAAACTAAGAAACTAAAGGTAATTTTAAGTTGGAGAGAAGTTTTTTTTTTGACTAAAATTGTAGGGAGGGAAGATTTACCGCTCATGTTTCCTAAAAATAAAAGTTACAACTTAAACTAGACTTTGACCAAGCTAGTTAGAGACGGAATACTGGAGAGACGGATTTTTCTTCCGTCTCTAACAATCTTTTGACTTTGACTAATAACTTAGAGACGAAACTAGCGATGGATTTTATTTGTTACGGACAATTCTGTCTCTATACTCCGTCTCTAAATTAAGGTTTAAAGTTATAATAATTTATAATAAGTTGTTAGAGACGGATTTAGAGACAGAATATTTAGTGACAGACATATTCCGTCTCTAATTTTCGTCTCAAATTTGAAAAATTCTAATTCTGTCTCGGACAAACAAAATCTGTCTCTAAAGGCGTCTCTATTAGAGACGAAAAAAATTCCGTCTCTAAAATCCGTCGGTATTTGAGATTTTTCTAGTAGTGTTTGTTGAGATTGGGTATAACTCTTTTTTTTAATATAAAAAATATTCATTAATTCAAATTGATAGATTACATCGATGATAATACAAACTCAAAATTGCTAAAATCATAAAGGACGAATTTGCGAACAAAGTCGCAACACATAAGTTAATGACATAAAACGACAAAATGGCCTACTAATGTGACAAAATAAAAGTCACCAGAATACTCATGCCTCTGGATCTGTAACTTTGAGGCCCTAGTTATGGTTGAATCTGTAATAGGCCGAAGTTGATATGTCGATCTAAATCAAACGAACACCGCAACAAGACGAAAAATCAAAAAGGTACCGCAATAAGATGAGAAATAAAAAATGTCGCACCAAGACGACAAACAACAATAACGTCGCACCCAACAACCGACAAAATTTAGAAAAAACAAAATAGAAACTAGATCTATGTCATAACTCATACTTAGATTAAAAAGACATAAGAACGATTCAGAGGGTTGATTCTAAGTTAAAAACTGACCTAAAACTACCCTTTTAGTGATGATCTAAAACGAAGACAAGAGTGAGAGAAAATTGAGAGTGTGTCTTTAGTGGTGGGCAGGGGCGGATCTTGGTATGAGCTGACGGATGCCACAGTACCCTCGAGATTTTTCGCAAATCGATTCATATACATGGTATAAAGTTAATGTTAGATGGTATATACTAACTATTTCACTAAAGATGCATACAGATGCGGTGTAAAGTGGTAAAATGCTAAGCTAATGAGCTTGTATTCGGCAGTTTGACTCTCTCTAAAGGCATTTTGGTATTTTTTTTTTGTATTTTATGATATCAAGTGTATTTTTTCCCAAAAAGTGCTGAAACCAAAATTTGAACCATGTACATTTAAATTGTGGTAAATGATAAAAACCAACTGAACTCCATAGATAACTATTAAAATATTAGTGAAATATTTTATATGCATTATTTAACTTTTCGGTACCCCAAAAATTATTGTTAAGCTCCGCCACTAGTAGTGGGTATAACTCTTTTAAAATTATAAACAATCAGAATCATAAAAATGAAGTGATTGAATAGAGTGTGCCTTTAGTGAAAAAATTAACCAAAAAAACAAAGGGTATTATTTTTCGTACCCCCAAATTCCCTACCACACCCCCATAATTTCCCAATTGGACAAAAATACCCCTACTTTTTCCCAAAAATTACATGGTTTTGTTATTTTTTTTTCGAATTACCTTAGAAGGAGGTAATTCCGTTTTAAATATGAACCTAATTATCTCACTTGTATTTTTGAAATTCTTTTCGAATTACTAGGTAATTCCCAATTTTTAATATTTTCTAATTACATTTATTTTTTGAATATTGGTGTAGACGATCGAAAACGTAGCGTAAAGAGTCTTTTGACCAACGTAGAACGAATAATTTAGGCTAAAAATCGTGGACAACATACTCGATCGTAATGAAACCACAAACCATTAGAAAAGAAGGGACTTCTTACGGGACTACAAATTTCAAAATCCCAAATTCCATCGATAACGATTTTTTTATTTTTCATAGTCTCCAAAAATCTAAAAAATGGTTTTGTTAGATTTTTAGTGGTGTTTTTATATTTTTTAGAGTAGTTTTGACTATTTTTAGTAGCCTTTTAGTAATAAAAATTAAAACAAATCGTATATATACGCACCGCCTGGCCCTGGATTGGCCCGGATGCCCTAGATGTCGCCCCGCTCACCTACTTCACGTGCTTATTTTCACTCATTTTTAGACATTTTGGACCCATAATTGTAACTTGTACTTTTATTTTATGTTGGTCATTTTATATATTTTGACGTATTGTTCGTATCATATTTCAATAAAACGAAAATCTTAAGACCAAAATATAAACTTTTAAAAAAAAAAATTAAAAATTTGAATTACCTTTTTAGTGTAATTCAAATTTTTCATGATTATGAAACCTTTACCTTTTTTAGAGTAATTCCAAATTTTAATTTTGAACCGGAATTACCTTATTTTGAGGTAATTCAAAAATTTAATTTTTTTTTTTTTTTTTAAAAACACAGGGGTATTATTGGGATTTATGGAAAAATGGGGGTGTGGGAGGGAAACACGGGTGATAAGTTCATTCTGTCAGCTTGTCCAAGTTTTACATTTAATTAGTTGCTGTACGACACTGGTTGTGTTTGTAGGGGCCTTTCTCAACTGTGGTATTGAATATATGTATGTAATCCAACACTATCATTTCAAAAAACAGTTTGGAAATGGAGGAGTGAAAGAAAGAACAATCACTTCAATTAATTTCCGGAAACAAATATTTTGGTCCCTAAATGTATAATGTGATACATGTGACTCTTTAGTAAAGTTATTTTACTCCTCAATTGTGTCTTTTGATAGTTATTTTATAGTTTGCAAAAATATTTTTTTGATTTAAATATGTTTTTCGTCTCTACAAATATAGCTATTTTTTAAATTAGTCCCTGCAAAATATATTTTTTTTAAATAGTCCCTGCAAAATAACTATTTTTTAAATACGTCCCTACAAAAAGTTTACTTTTAAATTAACCCTTGTAAAATTTTAAATTATTCATTTTGGTCCTTGCAAAAAGTTCTTTTATTTAAAATAGCCCTTCCAAAAATTAAAACTATTCATTTTGCAGGGACAAAAATGAATATTCACTGCATTTGCAGGGACTAAAATGAATAATTTAAAATTTTGCAATGCCTAGTTTAATAGAAAATTTTTGCAGGGACCAAAATGAATAATTTTAAATTTTGAAAGACTATTTAAAAACAATAATTTTGCAGAGACTAATTTAAAAAATAGTTATATTTGTAGGGACGAAAAACATATTTAAACCACATTTTTTTTGATCATTTTATTCTATAACATTACTAACAAAAGAGACATTTATGAAGTGTTTACAAATTCAATACATTCAGAAATTATGACAATATCTCTTCAGCATAACAATTTTGACATTTATTAGTTGAACTAGATCTTACGGATTACGAATTACGTTGGATAATTTTCTAAAGAAAGCTTGACTAAAGAAAGAAATAAGTCCCGAGACCCCTTCTTCCCTTTTCCCGTTTCCAAAAAAAAAAAGGTAATTGATCTAGTAAAAAAAACAAATGCAGTGAGTACTACTGTAAATGAGAATGCAGTTTTATTAAATGAAGGATAGCAATAGCATCATGTCGATGATCAACGATGTCCTCCGTAGAATACGTCACGGGAAAGACATCAATTAGGAAATCCTTAAATCAGAAGCGTTGAAATTGGAGATCGAGCGGTGGTAGGAGTGGGACCTTTAGACCAGACATGTTGGTGTCAGCGGAAGCGAAGGACCGGAAGGAAGAACCCAACTGACGAGGAACAGATGCAGATCTAGCTGAGCTGAGCTGCACTCAGAAGACATAGTCATTCATCCTTCTTTATTACGAATACCAACACAACACAACATTCAACATACACCCAACCGATCCTGTTCCCATCACATGATGCATACACTACGGACATCTTCACACCAACACCACCCTAATAAATGCACATACAATTCCAACACAATTTCACACTCAATTTTTTCTTCCTCCACCTTTTAACCAACCCTCTAGTAAAAGTTTTATTATTCTAATCCGATTGAATTAGAAGAGCCTAATATAGATTGTTAACACTGAGCAATAAATATATCAGTAGTCGAGTGGTTAAAAGCATTACTGACGTATTTAGGGTTCCCAGTTTAATTCTTGTGATGATCACACTTTTTTTTTTTTTTTCAATTATTTGTATATTTTTTTCAAAAATTAAATAAAAAACTGCATTAATCAAGATGTGAACTCAGGACACTAAAATTGACATAAATAACTTTAACCACTAAACCAAACAAACTATTATGAATACATAGTCAATTTTAAGTTATATATTTGTTACTATTTTGGCCTCCTCCAGTGTTTTTGTTAAGATCCGCCACTGCACACGAGTGCTGTCGTCAGTGGCTGAGCTTCTCATGGGTCCAGCAGAGCCACGACCCACCCATTAAAAAAAATTCATATAGGAAAAACTACTAATGTACCCTTACTTTAAAAAAAAGTACACACAAATCTTCATCCTCTCAATCTTTGACAACACATCATCTTTCACTGCAAAGACTTATAATACTAAGAAATTCTTTAGTAATCATTATACAACAATGTAATGATTAGTACATATTAACCAATTTAGTGTTTGTGCGGTGACTAAACACAATTTAGTGTTTATCTGATTACCGAATTTTGTCATTGATCGAAAAATGATTATTATGTGCATTTAGTAACCATTACTAAGGAATTTCTTAGTACTCTAAGTCAGACTCATCTTTCACTTCTTCTTTCTCATTTTTTCTTCTCCAACGCACAGAGAACCTAGAAGAAGAAAACCAGCAAAGTTTCTCTCTTTTCCTCAACTGTTCTTCTTGTCTTTCATCGTTCATCGTCATTCATCGCTATTCATATTTTCTTCTTCTTGCTCGTCGTCATTCATCGTTGTTCATTGTCGTTGCTCATCGTCGTTTATCGTTGTTGTTTTTAGTCGTTCCTCGCCGTCAGTTCTTGATTTCTCGTGATTCCTCAACACATAAGTCTCTCTATCCTTTCCTCAACTGTTCTCGTTCATCCAAAGGCCCACAATTAGATTGTTGATTTTGGGGTCTGTTTTCATTTTTTCAAGTTATGCTACTGTGTTTTTTTTTGCTGACATTATTTATGTGAGTGTTAGTTCTCGACTTCTCGTGATTCCTCAATTAGGTATTGATTTTGGGGTCTGTTTTCAAGTTATGTTATTGTGTTGCTGTCATTATATTTGTGAAACAATTATTTAGGTTATGTTTGGCAAAAAGTAGCATATAACGGATCAACTAGCAGATAGCCGATGAACTTATAGCGAATAGCGGATAAGCTAGCTGATAGTGGATAGCTGATAAGCTAGCGGATGACAAATAAAATGTTTCGTAAAATTAACGGTTAAACTAGCTGATAAAAGTAAAATGACATAAAAGAACATGTTTAATTAATAGTTAGAATTTTTAATCAATATAAAATATGGCAAAAATGAATTAAATTATTTAAATTTATATTTTAATAGTCAAATTTTTATATTTACTTGAAATTTTAGTTTACTTTTTTACTTAAAATTAATAATAGTCAAATTTTTTTCACTTGGTAACCGAATTAATTTATTAATTATCAAATAATTTATTTTAATAGTGTAATTTATTTAGAGAAAAAAATAAAACTAAGCTCATGATATTTCTTAGTTTCATGATAAGATGACAGTTAAAAAAATCTATGACGATAAAAAGGAAATGAAAAAAATAGAAAGAAAATGAATATAAGGCACAACGCAAGAAAATAACAGGTGACTTACAAAGGCATCAAAAAAACATTGAAGAAAAACTAAAAAAATATATATATATATATATGAGAATGTATGGTATAAATAAATTACTTTACTTGATTTAGGACATTTTAGAAATATAATAATAAGGGTAAAAAGGTCTAAAAAAAATCAAACGCTATAAGCTATAAATTCAAACGCTACTTGAAGTAAAAACACTATAAACTACTCCAGAAACGCTATAAGCTACTGCTTGCCAAACACCTCTAATTATTTCCATCTGCTATCCACCGGTCAAATCCGCTATAAGCTAGCAGATTTGATTTGCCAAACATAGCCTTAGAAGTAGAAATGAAGAGGAAAGCTTATACAGGGAGCTAATATTGATTTTATTGTGTTTCAATTGATTGTGTTGCTATATTGATTTTTGTTGATATTAAATTGTAAAAATGAAGAGTAGAACAATTGACGACAGTCTGACTACTGTCATATAATATCCATTTGTTCCCTCCATCTTGCAAGCATAAAGACTAACTGCAATGTAATTTGGAAATTATCTCACCGCCGTACCAAGCTACTACTACTAGATTCCCCATTCCCATATGAACCATGCTTGATGGATACAATGCCTTCTGGCTTCTGTGGCGTATTGCAAAACCATACATCGATGAGGATGTCCATACACAACATACCAAGGAGAAGAGGAACCGTTATTAATTATTATGCTACAAAAGCATCTACGCCTAGGGTGACAATTAACATGATATGTAGCCTTATACGATTGCATCACCATAAGCATTTACCTCTATTTCTACGTTAAGTAGAACTTCCATCACTCATATCAGCAAAAAAATAAACTTAAAAACAGAATATATTTGTTCCGGTCGATAAAAAAAGGAAGCATTATTTGCATGTGTTTGTATTTGTTTTCCTATGAAAAGAATGATACAATACAACAACGGATGATATATATACCTCACTTAAGGCATGCCGCAATTTCCTGGAGCCTCTTGGATATGTTGGAAGGCGTATAATTTGTAAATAGGGTGATGTATGGATGATACACTGGGTGTGTTTCGCACTTTTTTGGGGATTTTCTTAATGAGTTACAGATAATTATGAATTACTGGAGCATCCAAACAAACCTATGCATACTCAAGTATAGCACCTGTATGATTGAAACCACATGAAACTTGCAATGCTTTCACGTCTTCTCCAAAGCAAACTCTTGTAGGATTTATATAATCCACATCACTTCCAAGACCCTGAGTTGAATATAATATTGATAAATAAATCACGATTAATTGTATAATGTGTTGTTACTTAAAATCAAATTTTTGGTTCCCTTTTTTCATCCTTGTCTTACATATCATAGAGTATGGCGTTTCAACCATTGTCATGACCTACTCTTGATAAACATAAAAATACATGAAATCACGAATTATATGAGAAGGAGAAGCGCACCAATTGTCCACCCGAAGAATGTCCAACTTCAGAGAAAGTTCCATTGGAACCTCCCCAGCCCCATGTGAAGACTCTTCCTCCTGAAACTCGATGAAAAAATTCAGGATAAATGGCCGTAATAAAATATCTTTTTCTTTTGCAGTGACGTTACAGTAGAACATCAAGTACAAGTCTTCCAATTGAGAGTATGCGAAAAATTAAATCAACTCAATAAAACAAAAATCCATAGAAGGAAAAAAGAAGCAAGTTCATCCACGTGTATAAATCTCACCTAAAGAGGCAAGAAACCGATTGATGAATGACTTCTGTTTTTTTTGACCAAAATGAATGACTTCTAAACTTCTCATTCCTATTAAGAAATTCAACTAGCTAACAGCCTATTTGACAAGTCTAGCAGTATACCTTGAAGATGGAGCGAACACTTTCTTAACACGTTCTATGGCTATGGCTATCAGTAGAATCACTTATTGCCTATTATTGGTCGTGTGTGTGCGCATGGTGTGTGACAATTCCAAAGGATATGCTTTCACCCCAAGAGATATGAAGTGAATTGTAAGGGTATTTCAACATCCTAGCATCACAAGGACGGCAAACTACAATTATACCACGCCAACAGCACTGTTCAATCATTTATGGTAGGTGTTATATGTTTCCCTGTATATGAATTCTCTTCTATAACATAGTGAATCACAGGTTTGATGCCTAGAAAGTTATTTTCTCTCTTCCACTCTTTAATACTTCGCCATGAATGAGACTCCTAACATCAAGCCTTCAAACTCAGTCATAATTTCTTCCTGCAAGATAATGATGTACTCTTACATTCATTTCCCTCATTCTTCTGAACACATCAAGTTCTTTTCAGATAGTTGCTAGAGGGAAACTACAAATGACATTCTCGATATTACTTCTTACTAACTCCCATAGTATACTATCAATCAGTTCAGTACTTCATTATTCTCGTAAATGAAATTTTCTCTAATCATGATGACAAGGGATTCCTAGGCTTCACCCAACAACTATGAAGCACTGAAGCTTACATTTCCTTTTGGTATGTTGTATGAGTTTTCAGTATGTTACAATTCATACAAGTTGTATCTCGAGTCGATACGAAATTAAACAAAATTGATACTTATCTTGGTACAAATATCTTTTGCTTGCACCTGAATCACATAATTAATCCCAATTCGCTTTGTTGAATCTCATGATTCATGAACTTTACTGAATCTTACGGTACGAATTTGCAATGCTAAAATGTCTTAAATTTTTTTTCTTGAGTTTTTTCTTAAATGGGATATAATTAGCCAAAACCAATCCTTCAAAATACCGTGCGTCAGATTGACTAACAAATTACACTAGCACACTATCTTTTTGCTCTGCATTCCTTCCTAAAATGCGCTTCTTTTAATCTTTCTGCGGCACTAAAAAGTGCTTCACGACCTCCATTCTCCTCTGCTATTCTCTGTTTTTTGCTATTTAATTTATGATTTGAATATATTGAATTGTTTTGAAATCCATATATGATATATGAGTTTGTACTTTTTAGCTTAGTTCTCTTGCTTTACTAACCAATGTCATATTTTTATTGATCATGAATCTCACGATTCATAAAAAGATACGATTCATGATTCAGAAAAATAGGTATTCCAATTAACGATACATATATCGACTTGATATCCAGATACGTATCGAATACCAATGTTCTTGGTAGCTTTGCTTCATTGACGTCTTCTCTGTCTTGATGAAATTATTCTTTAATAATTAAAAGAGAAAATAAAAGCTTTCCTTCACATTAATTAGCAAGAAAAAAGTAATCTGTTAGGCCCTTAAAGACCTATGTTAGAAGGAACAAGGTCAATAAATGAATTAGTTGTTATTCTGATTTGTTATTCTGTTATCATAAGTAGTTAGTAGTTATAGTTTGTTATTAGTTAGTTAGGTTAGGTGTACACCCTTGCTCTGGCCCTCTAGTATTATATAAGGAGGGCTATGATTCGGGTTGAATCATCTTTTGCATTTTATCAGTTAGAATACTGGGTGAAGCCAGTGAGGTGCTAGTTGCATCTTTGTACTTTCCTTTTCTCCTATTTTTTCTAATAAAATAACCCTCTAGCTGATCTGGGTACCGTCCCAATCTACTAGAGGTTCTGTAAATGTTGCTGGAGGCTAACATAATCAACAGTAAGGTAATTATTTTTGTTCTTTTCTGTGAAGACTAACTTACCAGAGATGGCTGCTGTGTGCTTCCAACCACAAGAAACCTGGCTAACAGAAGACTTCAAGAATGGTCCTTGAACCTTTTCAGGTAGATGAATGGCATATGAGGAACTGGATAAAATGATTTCAGCAATCAAAACATTTGAATGCAGAAAAAAAAAGTAATGAAAATGACGAGTAAGAAGGTCTTAGTATACCCAATGCCTAGGCAGCCATTTTCATTTGAACCCCATGTATAAAGCTCTCCGGAATCTAAAGAAAAATTCTAAATAGAATGAAGCAGTTGACAAATATCACAAATCAACACATGTTTAAGATCATAAGCTGATGAAATACTTGTCAAGACACAGATATGATAGCCACCGCAGGCAACTTCATCAGAGTATGGAAGTTCACTAATCAACGATGGTTTTGCTGCGCTGCTCATCCCCTTCAAGCGCTGTGAATATTGATTGAAGAAAATGTTTGTCATTGCAAGTAGTACATGAAGGAGTCAAAAAAGTTGCTACAGATTGCACCTACCAATTTGTCAATCCCTTTCTCTCCGAATATAAAAACAGAACCATTTTCTGCAACAATGTTTGCATGAATGAAGAGCAAAAACCAAGGATTAATTCCCAATGCAGAGTACAACCAAATTATACAACGAGAAAGTAGAAAAAATAAAATATTTCATTAAATTCAAGTACCATCTGTACACGCCGAACTCAGCATCCCAGCAGCTACATATTTTACCTTAACATATTCAAGAATGGAGCCAAAACAACATAAGTCATAAATTACAAGTTCGAAGCAAATATATCAATCTTAAATTAGAAACAAAGCATTCAATTTAACACCACACCTTGATTCCTTCAAGATCCTTTATAAGCCTCGGGGTGTATTCACTGCATGATTTCAAAATGTGTATCAATATAGATACACAAAAATTGAAAATATGGTAAGGTTACAAGGAATCTTAGTCAAAGCAACTGTGTACTGAGATTTTCTCCAGTATATCAAATATAGGCCTCAGGCCCACTTAATTTCTAACTTATAGATTCTTCAGGTATATTGCGAGTGTAGAATATACACCCCATTTTATAACAGGGCCACGCGCACCTACATGATTCAAATAGGGTAAACCTACAAGCATTTTCTCCTTTTTAAATATTTTCAATTTAAAATATTTAGCGTCATGGGTTCTTATAATGTGGGCCTGGTCCAAACATGGAGGCTTTAGTTTAACAGGCTGTATCTGGCCTTTTAGGGTTGTTAGCATATTCTCCTATCCTCCACTGCTAAACCAGTTCCACGAACCAGCAAACAACCTTAATGAACCATCACCCCTGTTAGTCTTGATGGGTAAGAAAAGTCAAGTCTACAGAATAACTAAATAATAACACAAGTATTTTTTATTTGTTTATTGACCATATACTTTTAGGATAATAATAAAACCTGAGTTAGCTGAGATGGGAAGATTCTGAACGTGGACGATGGATAAGGTTATAGACTTGTCCATAACCATAAGCAGGTCAAAAAAGCAGCCTAAATTTGTCTTGGCTTTACAAAACACTTTGTCCATAAGCAGACAAAATAGCTCAACTACACAAATATCTTGGTCCAAAAACTAAAGCTTAACAACATTAAAGCAAAAAACTATATATTCAACAAACAAATCAGCAAATTCAGCAACACAGATATTTAACTAATATCTGACAACTTTATCTCCTCTACAAGTTCCAGCACATCTGAATTAGGAATTTATTTTTTTAGTAGATATTTTTTTGCTATTAACACTCAAGTGAAATTTATTATTTTTTGTTAGAATTGAAAATAATAAAAGAAAAAATCTGGCCATGGGCTAGCCCACGGGCCAATGGGGCAGCCCGGCCCATATATATGATTGGACCAATGGGCTGGGCCAAAAAACTTACCGTTAGTTTTGGGCCTCAATTTTTAGAGCCTGGCCCAACCAAAAAATTGGGCCTTGGGCGGCCCATTGGTGGGCCAAAATAATTAAAAGGGGCATATTGATAGAACTTCTGCAACTCTCCAATGCATTGTGATGACAAAGTTAGGGATATTGAAGATTGACGTGGTCAACTAACGAGGAACCAAGTGGGGAAGAGAAATTCCACTTATCTAAATCTTGGTAACAGGAGTTAGAAATGGCTTCTGAGTAGTTACGCGCAGTAATTTTCAAAAAAGTGAAAGGTCTGCCTCCTGTTAGAAACATCACTAATTGAATTCTTCCTTTTAGGTGCCCTTACTATTGACTTAAATGGCTTGATTCATCTATGGTACATCCAGTATTTCATATATCCCAACTTAAGAAGGCAATTAGGAACTACCAGGCTACACCAAACTTGTCACTAAAGTTGGAGGCCAATGCTGAAACAATAGAAAATGTTTTATCGTTTTCATAGTTTCTGTACAGAACTTTGGAAACAAAAAGGGAAGTAAAATAAGGCGGGTTTTTGTATTTGTAACTAAAACTGAAAACAAAGAATGTTTTTGGAAACCAAACAGACTTTAAGCGTTTTTTTATGTGGAAGGGGTAATCATGTCCTGGAGACTAGCCGTTTTTCTAAAAAACTGTATAAATTTAAAATTGGCTTGAGTGAATTTAAAATCGGCTTGAGTTCTACATAAGCTTAATTATCTATTAGAGTTTGTCCTCGTCTATTGTGTAAATTTATGGGTCTCAGAATGTTACAGCTTTTGCTGTATCTCCCATGTCTTAGTGCGCTTACAATCAACAATGTGTCTCAAACATTAACCCTATCAATATCTATAGAGGAGATCACCACACAGTGATCCAAATGGAAATTACTATAGGGAACTCCTAGGGCAATATGCTCAAAAACAATTTTTCCAAAATGAAGTATCACAAAGAGAGGTGCTTTAGTTTGGATTTTGCTCTAATGCAACAGTGATCAATGTCACGAAAGTCTCCAAACTCCGTGAGTGAGTGCAGGATAGCAGAAAAGTGAAAAAAGTGTTTTGGCTAAAAATCATATAGAGTAAAGTGTAATTTACCCAATTATAAAATAAAACAGAACATAAAGATTAATTAAAGCATCTATCATAGAACCTGCGACTTTTGAAGAGTCCTAGTATGCTTGACTCACGTCCATGACCAAGACTACCAGACACACCCGTTCCCCAACTAAAGGCCTCTCCTCCATCTAGCAAATATAAAAACTATTGATAATAATAATAATAATAATAATAATAATAATAATAATAATAATAATAATAATAATAATAATGGTCAGTGGACTGTAATCTCATCTAACACTACAACCCTACCTATTCTGTAACTGAAAAACCAGATAAGGATTTCATCTTAAAAATAATAAATATTAAAAGGAAGAAACAGAAAAATTAACCTTCGCAACTAATAAGATGTTAAGTTTATGATTGTTTATTGCATACCACTTAAAGCCATAGAGTGCTCAGAACCCAGAGCTGCCATTTTAATGGTGATTCCATCCAAGCATTCCACTTTAGTTGGCAAAGAAACTATGCTTGGAGCCCCTACATGCCAGGAAAATCATGTTATATTCAAATTAGCAGCTACCAGGCAAATTTTTTTACCAGCTTTAGCAGCTCCTCCTGTTACTGATAATATCCCTTTGTTCAAAAATCATACAATATTACCAGGTTCGGGGGGAGGACTCTCTGGGTCTATTAAATGTCAATACAAGCTCCAGTTCTTACTTTTTCCAAGTCCAAGCTGCCCATTTGTATTCTTTCCCCACATATATAATTCTCCATCCTCTACATGAAGGAAAAGGGGGAGAGAAAAATGTTTAAAAATAAGAAGGTAAAGAATAGGCACAAACTCACAAAATAAAATATATTAACAAATGATGGCTTATATAAATAAAAGCACTAAGCTGCATCTTCTTGTAAGGGAATATAGATGCCAGAAGAATATGAATCAAATGACACATCCAATATTATATCAATAAATATTGAACAACATCGTCAATAGCGGATGTCGGTTTATGGTGGATGGCCAAAGTTGTGCTACGTAAATGTGGGATTACGACCTATAGCACCGCCATGGCTGCTGGCACTTCCAAGATTGCCTATGGTGCGGGCACAAATTCTGCCATGCCATGGCTCCACCATGGCCGCTATTTAACAACAATGTATTGAACTAAAGCTTCTGTATGAAACTCTTTTCTGGAATCTTCTTGTAAGGGAAGATATTATAATCAATAATCAATCATAAATAAAAATATCCCACCTTAAAAAATGTTTATCAAAGATCCAACCACTAGTTAAGTCTAATCAATAGCAGTGTGTCCAATAACTGATTTCTTAAGCTGTTACATTTTTTGTTTCCCTTTTTCCTGAAAGAACTTGAGCTATAAAATACTTATTCTGATGGAGAAAAAGTCATTCAACCTCAATATCTGAGGGTAGGCCTTGTTATTATTGGCAGGATGATAATAGCATGCCTAAGCACATACCTGTTATTGCACAAGAATGATTATAACCAGCAGAGACTTGCACAACTTTCTTCTCATGCCCAAAAACTTGAAGCGGCACCTGAAAGAGCAAAGCCGGGTAAAGTAAATATTCAAATGAAGGAAAATGCCGAGAAGTACTCCCTCCGGTCCCTATTATAAGAAAATATTTGGTAAATTTTATGGTCCTAATTATAAGAAAAAGATACACTTTTCAAAACATATTAATTGCTAACATTTCTTTTATACCCCTATTCAATGTGAGATATAGGTTTACTAGAGAGTTGCAGAATTTAATATTAGAGATATATTTGGAATAAGGCTTAAGTTGCATCATATTTAATAACCTCCTTGTAATTTTTGTATTTTCTTCTTATAATAAGAACCGGAGGGAGTACATTTTTATCTCTCCTTCCTAAAATGAACTATAGGACAAATGAACAAAATAATGAAATATTGCTATCGCCATTAGGTTACTTGACAAAAATACCAGTAAGAAAGTAAAGTAATCATACCATTGAGTAGTGTTTATTCTCTGATGTACCAAGCTGTCCGAAATCGTTAAGACCGGTAGCATAAACGCATCCATTGTCTGTGAAAGGAGGACAATTTGTAAGCCCCTACTGGTACAATCTTCAATAGTCATCACAGACTAATCACCAATTTCAAAGACTGTTACATTGTAGCCATCAAGTAGCATAAAGAAAACTGTTACTAAGATATACCAGTAAGTAACCTCAAAGCCACAAACATTCCAATGAACACAAACAGCAAAAACAAAAACGATTCGATTTTCTTCTCACAAAATTATCACAAGGATAACAAAGAACAACATAGTATTTCAAAAGGTTCAGCTTACTGAAACCCTAATTTTACACCAGCGATCAGGCAGGGAAGGAATCAAATTTTCTCAACTTAATTGACAAAGTAATCGGAAGAATAACGCATTGGATGATGAAATTAGAAGGAAGAAAAAGGAAATAAGACGTAAACCTGTTAAGAAGAGAGTGTGAGCACCGCCACAAGCAATGGCTTTAAGGTTTTGATTATGGAAGACAGTACAAGTAGCAGGCGTCCATTGAGAATCCAGATTACCGAGACCTAATCTACCGAAATCACCGTTTCCCCACAACGCGGCGAACCTCTTCCCCGGCTCCGACGAGAACGATCGTCTAATAAACCCTAACCCTAAACTCCAAGTTTTAAGGTCGAGTTTCGACGATGTCAAGCGGTGCCACATTTCAACGATGAAGGTTGGTGGAGATTCTAGAGAACGATGAGAAATGAAGGAATATTGTTAATTTGAAGAAGAACGATGAAGCGAATCGATTTGAGTTGAATAAAAATAGTTGAAGAACTCATGAAAGAGTAAATGGAAAGGGAAACATCTCATCTTATGGCTGCAGATACTGCAACGTCTGCTCTCATCTTTTCTGGTAAATGGCGGTTAGTTATTATGTGTACACTCTAGACGCGGGACCACGATCCACCAGCTGCCGCCAATTTACCTTTTTAACCTTGTTCGAGCCAAATACAAGAGCAAATTACAATTTTATTTAGTTCTTGATAAAAAAATGCGTTTTTAATTTAGGTCTTGAAAGTATTTATATTTCAAAATACTTTCTAGTTGAAGCCTTTTGGTCTCATTTGTCTTTTTAATTCGATCAATTACGTCTTTACAATTACTAGATTTGAATTTGAATTAATGGAAATATTATTTTGAAATTTTCTTAATTTCGAAAACATCTTTAAGACAAAAGGTGGTTTGGTCGCTACACACTACTTTTAAAAAATTGCTACTTTAGGATCACAAACACTCGCATGCTGATTTCATTACTTCTCTTGAGAGCGCATGATGATCATGTCCTCGATAAACAAAGTTTGTGCTTGTGATATTTTCTCTTTTCTTAAAAAAACACATAATAAGAGATAGAGAGGGAAACGAGACATTCTAAAAAATATGAATTTACTATGAATATGCAGCAGTATGAAATTAACCAACTTTTTAAAAGTAATCTTATGTTGATTTCATTTCTTAAACCTTTTTTGGACTACACAAGAAAACACATGAAATTAACTATACACCAATAATAAGTGCCCTATGTTCGGAATATGTGTCTTTCTTGTATTTTATACGCAAATTCTGGGTTTCATTGCTGAAGGAAAAACTCTTTATCACCTTTATTGTTTCATTATTCAAAACTATTCATCTACGGCTTCATTCCTTCTTTCTTTCTCATTAAAATTTCTTTCAAGTCTCACTCTTCATCTTCTTCACTTCTCTTTTATGCTACAATATTTATTTCTTTCTCCCATGGATTTGGGATCTAGACTGACATAAGAAGTCAATAACAGAGCTAAGAGGAGAAAAAAGTATCATGTTTTTCCATGTTCGCTACTCCTAGTAGAGCGTTGCCGCCTTTCGTCCTTCGTTCGCGGCCAAGTTTGCCGCTCGCAGCCAAGAACACTGGCAATCCTTTACACTGCCACCTAGGCCTTTTCCCTGCTTCGATCTGCTCCTCCTCCTCCCATGCTCCAATCAGTGTTTTTCTCCCTCCCCTTCCACAACACCTCTCTCTATAATGGTCCAACTGCTACTCACAAAAAGAATTAGGGTTTGTGTTGTGTGTTTCCTTACAGGGAGGGGGGTTTGGTTAGGGTGAAAGTGAGAAGGTGGGATTGGGGTTGGGCCGATGCTATTTTTTTTAGGAGCTAAGACCACCCCTACCTCAACAACCACTACCATTTTTATGCTTATGGATGATTACAACCATCATAACCGTAATAGATTAGAGAGAGGAGTGAGGATTGAATAGAGAGAATTAAGCTCGCTATACCATGTAAAATTTCTATAAAACCTAGATTAGAGAGAGAGAGGAGTGAGGGTGTTTTTTTGGTTGAATAGAGAGAATTAAGCTCGCTATACCATGTAAAATTTCTATAAAACCTAGAACTGAAGCATGAGAGAATTGAGAGAGGAGTGAAAATTTTATATTGGCTATTCAGCGTATATACGATTAGCGAAAATTCATCCAATCGTATATATACCCCACTGCACACCTATATCGGACGAGCAAAAAGTAAAGCATCATATATACACGTTTATACGATGAGCTTTTTTTTTTTTTTTTTTTTTTTTTTTTTTCTTTTTTTTTTCTTCACTGCAGTTGTCCAGGTATGTAGGAGAGACGTGAGGTCTCTCCGATCGGAGAGATGGGGAGTCATCTTTGCCGAGTCGAGGACTCGGAGGCATATCGACTCCATGCTTCAAAGACGGAGACGAGCGAGCACGGCTGGCGGTGAGTATGAGCACGAGGCACTGAGATGCTCGGCTGAGCGAGCTTCGATGATCGGCCTCTGGGCTTTCTATCTCGGGATTACTGCGGCGGCCAGACGCAGCAGAGAGGATTAGCATAGGGGAGGCGGGTTTCTCCATATCATTCGGCTACTCTCCTCGATATCATCCCCAAATCCCCATATGATCCCCAACCTCTTCATTACCATCCCCACCTCCCGAGTATCGTGGCGGCAGCGAGTGATGCTTATTACTCGAACCGATCCATGTCCGAGTATCATGAGGTGCCTCAAATGATCGGAGGAGCCTCTCTCCGGCGATATCGGGGAGGAGCCTCGGGAGGAGCCTCGGGAGGAGCGTCCTCTCTTTTCACGACTTGGCGGTCATATCTGCAGATTCTATACTGACATTAAGTTTTGCATTTGCTTAAATAATTTATTTAAGTCACATAGTCCGCACTTTTTGCTTACATTATTTATTTATTTTTATTTCGAGAGTATCGAGTTGTCAAAGTATGGGCTCATGGCAACAAAGTCCATACTAGACTTCATCTTCATTACCCGACCTACTTCAACACCCACTGTGGTCGGGGACTCCAGATTGGCCCCACTTCTCCCGGGCCATCGCCACGCCACGATGAGACCATGAGTTCTTTGTCGGCTTTTATTGAGAGGTGGCACTCGACACTTCGTCATTTCACTTGCCATTTGGTGAGATGACGATCACTCGATGACATCTCTTATCTGCTGCACCTTCCCATCCAGGGAAACTATGCCACACTCCTCGCCTCACCGTTAGCTCGGAGTTTGCCACCCACTTTGAGACATATTTGGGTGTGTCACGGGTTGAGGTCGCTAACAACACCCGTGGGTCCATATTACGACTTCAAATGGTCGGAGGCGTTTATGAGCGCAACTTGGAGGAGGGGTGACATCACGATTCTTTGTCGGGGCTTTTACGCCGCGCCCGACGATGATCTTCTTCACCACGGCCCGGAGACGGGTGAGGCTAAGTGGTTGATCTACTGGATGATCGAGTCCGAGGTTCTTGGAGGGTATGCGCATGGGGTGCGGGTGCACTAGGCGCCATGTATCATGACTTGAACAACTGCGTCATCTCGGACTCTGCAGCGAAGTGGAGGGTATGCCAACCTATTTCGGTATACATTTTAACTTCTTGTATTTTTGTTAAATCGCACCGACTTTTGGTAAATTTTTGTGAATTAAATATGTTATTTATTTTTGCATTTCGAGCTTGGATTATGTGGTATTTCCCGGATGGTGGATAGGTTGCCGGTCATATCCCGGGTGCGGAGCCAGCGGGTGGCCGCACTGAGGAAGAAGAAAGTCGAGACCACCTCGGTGAGCCACTACAGAGGATGCTTGATGAGTGAGGCCGAGGATGTCTGTGGCGGCCATTTGAGGAGGGCGGTGGTAGACCGCTTTGAGCGGATCTCCTCAGACAGAGGCTTCATCATCACCGGTGTGATTTCAGAGTTGCTTACATGCCCGATGAGTGTGTCTGCGTCGGTTTGGGTACACGCAGATCATCCCACGTGACCTCTTAAGGCCGTGGCGTCCGAGTCATCGATTGCGTGTTTGGGATCGCCCACTTCATGGCATCTGTGGAGGACATCCTGCGCCTTACTCGGGTTGCTCGGGCCGGATCGGTCATGCGTAACTACTTAGAGTGGTACGTCCGGGGCTTATCCCCAGACTATTCTGGCTCCACCACATCTCCACCATCACTGAGAGATCGACCACGGACACCTCTCCCGAGATACGCTACGACGATCATGGCCGGATTAGGGAGCTTGTGAGGGCTTGTAGAGCGGGATTCGTGCGGCGACATCGCATGGCGGCGGTCCGTATCGGACACTCCATAGGATGGTGGGGATGGCGACCGCCGGATGGCGTGGTGGGGAGCTTAGGCGACGAGGCGGCGGGGCGAGGTGGGCGCCGTTAGGGATTTTTATTTGTTTTTGATGTATTTGATATTATTTTGGCACTTTATTATATTATTAACTTTTTTCGGATGTTTTATTTATTTTACGAGTTTCCATAAATTTTTGATTTCATTGATTCGATATATACTTCTTCAGGGCATATATACGATGCGTTAAAACTACCCATCGTATATATGTCCCAAATGACATATATATATATGCGATAAAATTTTTTAAAAAAAAAAAAAAAAAACAAAAAAGATTACAAAGAGGTTTGAATTTCAATTTGGGTGGGGTGTTAGGAATGGGTGGGAAAAGCAAAAAAAAACCTTTTATATTTGATCTGAAATGGTTTGTTACATAGTAGCATTTAGTGTTGTGGAATAGATCTCCTACTTTTGTTTTCGTACCCATTCCCTCCTCCACACCCCCATAATCAAAAATTCCAATAATACCCCGCTTTTTTTAAAAAAAAAAAAAATTCAAATTTTACCTCAAAATAAGGTAATTCCGGTTCAAAAATAATTGATAATTTCGAATTACCTTTAAAAGCAGTATTTCCTGTTCATAAAACATAAAAAATTTGAATTACCTCTAAAAAGGTAATTCAAATTTTTAGTTTTTATTAATTTTTTAAACTTTGTATATTGAATTAATATTTAAACGCGTTATATTTTGGAACTATGATACGAACGGTTTACGATTTAAATAACAATACGTCAAAATATATAAAATGAGCAACATAAAAAAATAATATAATGTACAAATACAACTACTATGGGTCCAAAATGTTTAACAATGATGAAAATAAGCACGTGAAGTGGGTGAACGTCGCGACATCTAAGGCATCCCGGTCAATCAAACGTTTGCTCTCTGCACCTCTCCTCATATGTCTCTCGGGACAAGAGGCTCTCGATGATATGGTGGATCCCGAGCCGGTGTGGCTCGCTCTGCTGTGGGTCAGCACGAGTAAAGTAAGACGCACTCGTTTACTGGATCGTACCAAGGAAGGTAATCAGGATCGCACTCGCCGTGGTAGCCCGCCAATCTACTAGCCCGCCAAAATGTTCGCGCCCGAATCGATACATCGGTAACCTCAGTGTATGATCTGTCGCGGAGGAGCATTACGAAATGGGTGCTCTAGGGATCCTCTGTAGTGCCCGAGCGCGCCAACCACGCACTGCGCCGGCATGTAGGAACAGCGTCATCGCCCAAAGCAACCACCTCACGCAACAGATATGTTCGACAAAGGAACATACCGCTGTGGTCATCATCATAAGGGGTGAGGATGACATCCCCACCGCAGAGCATCTATCCGCGCCCTAAAGTCCACCAACTTGACTTTATCCGACTTCTTGTTCCCCACCGGTGGCACGTGGTCGATGCGTCCCTAGCTAACACTTTCCGACCAACGGCGATCGGGAAATTGCTCGTAGATCCAAAGATCTGAAATAGTTAAATTAAAAAATAATCGATTATTAATATATGTTAAATTTAATTAAAAGTTTTAAATTAAAAAAATAAATAAATGATTACCTGGAGGAGTGTCGAGTATCCTGTGTGGTCTTCTATCCATTTGCTCATACCGGGAAAGGTCGAGGCGAGAGGTTGAGAGGCTCGCCGAGGCCGAGGCTCGAGCTCAACCATCTCTACCACTGCACGCTCTCTCGCGCTCCTCGACGCTCGAAGCATGCCCAGCAGCTCTCGAGCCTCTGTAAAGTGTCCGGAGAAGAGTCTCGCTACTACTCGCCTCCCCCAGAATCATCGTGCTCGCCGTCATTTGCGCGTGGTCTTTGCTCCCGAAGACTCTGCCGCTCGCTCTACGTTGTCCGATCGCCTACTCGCCATCTGTTAAAAAAATAAATGTAATTAGAAAATATTAAAAATTGAAAAAAAAACAAAAACAAAAAAAAAATTGGGATTTTGAATTACTAGGTAATTAGAAAGAATTTCGAAATACCTCGAAGTGAGGTAATTCCTGCTCATAAATCTGAACAGAATTACCTCACTTCGAGGTATTTCCGAATTTTTTCTAATTACCTAGTAATCAAAAATCCCATTCGAATTTACTTACTTTTTTCGAAATTATGTTTTCTGAAATGTGAAATGTGATTTTGTAAATTTTCAGGGGTATTTTTGTCCATTTGGGACATTATGGGGGTGTGGTAGGGAATTAGGGGGTACCGAAAATAAAACCCTAGATCTCCTGCAATCACTTAATTGTGCAATGAAATCTCAGCTACAGATTAAATAAGACAAAGGGGGACAGATAATTATTAAAAAAGTGGAGAGAGGAACAATGTCTAGTGAAAAGTCCACTCCCTCTCCCTAGTGTTGTTAGCTATTTCTAGGCATTCAAGGCCAACAAGCTTTAATTGCACATATCTAACTAACCGACAATTATTAGTTAATTGCACATCCACCAATCTACAACTTTCCCTTAGTCAAGAAGGGTGAACTCAAAGAAAAGGGGTATCCCGCTCTGGCTTCCAAAGTTAAACTAGTTTTCCATTCTACACAGCCTACAAATCAAAGAGGTTTTCATTTAGGGTGTTGCTTTTCCCACGCATTCCTACTCAAAACACACGCCCATAAGAGTGTGAAATGACCAAAGCGTCTTTTTTTAAGAAATTTCACGTGTTCGAACACGGGCCTTCGAACAGGTTCGAATAACATCGTTCGAGTGTGTTAAATTTTGACTTCACACCCTCTTGTGCGTAATTTCACATGTTCGAATGAGGCCACTCGAACCTGTTCGCATGACCTTGTTCGAACCCGTTCGAACAACATCGTTCGAGTGTGTTAAATATTGACTTCACACCCTCTTGTGCGTAATTTCACCTGTTCGAACGAGGTCATTCGAACCGTCGTTAAACACGTCCTCACAGCGCTTCACACGAGGTTATTTTTGGAATAAAATTTGTCAAGAAAACCCTTCATTTAAGATGATCAAGGTAATGGGGAGAGACAACATAATGGCATTGATTGTCTAGGTGCAAATTATTCCCTCTACTATCTTTTTACTTGTAAAAGAAGAAATTATGTTCATTTTTATTGTCATTTTGATAGTTTATAGAGCTATATTAATTACTTTTTTCTCAACTATACCCTTAATCATTTTGACCAAAAAAAAACCTTTAATCATTTTTAAGAGAAAAAATGTGGTGGGTAATAAACAGTCCAAAAACATAGGAAAAAGGTTAATGAATTTTTCAAAACCAACAAAAGTTATTAATTTTCTTAGTTTGCATATGTTGAATTTGTGATTGTGTGTGTCTACAATAGAGCACACTCACACTAAATAATGTAAATAAGAATCAATTATAATTAAGACAAATTAAACATAATTGATACTAATTAAACATAATTGAGACGACAAGTCATAATTGATATTCTAACAGCTTAAAACAACCTTAAACGTCATGTAAAATGGAATTGAATAGTACTAATAGTTATGTAATCAAAATTTGATGAGATAAATATATGTACAAAAAAACAATCCCCACAATTACAACATACAATGAGTAAAAAAACTACAACTTACAAGATCAAAATTAATGGTGTTTCTGATTGTAAAAGGTGTGGTCTCTTCTGTCTAGTAAGGAAGGAGGGAATGACCCATGATAAGGATTTGAAGCTACTGTTTTTTGTTGAAATGGCTGAACAAATCCCCCAGAATTTTGTGTTAAAACGGGATGAGATTGTACGGAAGAATTATAAGAACGTTCGAAAACTATTGGGCTTATGCCAAAGGGAGTAGGAACATGCCCGGAACCGTAACCATGATGCACCTTAATATTTGTACTAGGATTATCAAACGGAGATTTGTAGGGAACTGAAGCAGTGAAAAAGGCATGGGAATTCTGCACAGTTTGTACCTTAGTATTTGAACTAGGACTATCAAACTGAGATTGGTGGGCAATTGAGGGAGTAAAAGAAGCATGAGAGTTCTGCATAGTTTGTACCTTAGTATTTGTACCACCATTATCAAACTGAGATTGGTGGGGAATTGAGGGAGTGAAAGAAGCATGAGAATTCTGCACAGTTTGTACCTTAGTATTTGTACTAGGATTATCAAACATAGATTGGTAAGGAATTGAGGGAGTGAAAGAAGCTTGGGAATTCTGCAAAGTTTGTACCTTAATATTTGTACTTGGATTAACAAACGGAGATTGGTCGGGAATTGAGGGAATGTTAGACTCATCGGAATTCTGCACAGTTTTACCAGAACGTAGATGCGTCCCATTTTCCACTAAGCGCCTCCTTTTCAAAGGACGTGGATTTTGCAATGTAGGATGGTTTTTCTTATTTTCTCTGAAGTTGCTACTACCCGGAGCTCCTAGAGTAGAAACAGCATGTGTTCCAAACAAATGATCCATTAACTCAACTCCTTGGATCTGGCCATTTAGAAACTGCGAAATGGAGTTAAGAGATTTATGGATACATTTGTAGATCATCTTAAACCCATTAGTTCCAACTGCTCTAGCAACATTTTCTGACCGATCCGTGAAATCCTCAACCTGTTAGACAAAATATAAACAACATAAACTAAGTTGATAAAAAAAACAACAACATAAACTAAACATTATTGGTAATTTGGTATCAATCCAATTAAAATACATGTGGTGGAAATGAATTTAATTACACATATGGAATAAGAACGCGTCCATGATTTTGAAATCCACGACCCTTCATATAAACTAGCACAAAGTCCATTCTGCCAAAGGTTTTCAACTGACGCTAGCTGCACTAGAAATGAAATAATCAAATGAACACGTTTCCATGAAATTGAAATACATAACATTTTTCATACTATACACCTTAAACTAAATTCTAAACTTGGCATCAATTTATTCATAAATAAAGATTGTGATACCGTAATAGTGTTAAGATGATAAAGACAGGTTGAAAAGGAGAAAAAAGAGAATCTCTGTAGAATATCTTAGACGTGTGCATAATAGATTGATTAATCCTTAGTTTACACTTTAAGTATGACTGAAAACTGATACTTGTTCTTTTCACTCTTGGCTTCAAGGTAGGTAACACCTATCTTAATAAAGAAAACGCATAATAGTAGACCATATCCATTAGCACCCCTTCCCTCTTTCAAGGAACCCGTATTTACAGAAGACAACCTAATCATATCTTGAAAGTTATAACATGAAACTAAGGTATATCTCAAACAAGTCTTCATTGGATCAAATTAACCCTGTCTTATGAATCCGATAATCCAAACCAAACCAAACCAATCAATTTGGTTCGCCTTGGTTTGAATACTTTATTCACTTCATTTCAAACCTATTCAAAACTAATTACAACCAGTTTAAATCTGAATTTGTTCATTATCACTTTGAATCAATTTCATCAACCAATAAGCTTTTTTTTAATGGCCAAGTTTAAGGTACACCAATAAAAATAGATGTACTGCTCTATCCAATAACTTCATCAACCAATAAAATTTTAATTAATCAATGGTCCAGAATCAATATTTTCATTAGGGGTACAATTGTCATTTAAGTACTTTATCTTCCACCACCATTCACTCCTTGTTCTCTCCTCCCCTCTCTCTGCAGCTCGGTAGCCTCCATCTTTTTAAGTACAAATGGCCCGAGTTACATTACAGTGTGGTGAGGAGGTGGTGGTTAGACTAAATTGCAGAGACATAAATACTACATGAAAACAATATTAGAGCAACATCATAGATGTTAAACAACAATGATATTTGACGCTTTTTCCCTAAGACCCTAATCTTCTTCAACATGTTGCCATTTTGCTTTCTCTGGAAGTCATCATCGATGTCTTCAGCATTTGCAAACGCCCCTGTTTTTAATTTCACTCCGATATTAATTTCTCTCCGACTTCTGCCCTCCAGCTGGCCAACACCCCAACCGACACCACAGATGGCTAGCCCACCCTGAGGCCGACTTTCTAGACCCCCTTTTCCAACCCACCCCTTTGCAGTAATTGCCACTGGAGTACCAGTACACACAAGCACACTGTGTATTCTGCAGATCACCAACCAAATAATTGGTCTTTTATTTGTCAAAAAACCTGTGACAGATCTGCCTAATGTTAACATAGACCAAGGGCTTTTAAACAAAACATAGACCAAGCTATTAAAGTTAAAAGGAGAGATGCCTTAACATAGACCATTAGATCCGGAAAGCGCTAGAATGCTAGAGGTAGTTGGAAATACCACTGGGCCAAAAATGACCAAAGTCTGGAAGGGAAGAGAAGAGATTCGTGAACTAAGAAATGGACACAGCCGCCGAGCAGTGGGTCTGCCCTAGAATATCGAGGGTTTCGGGAAATAACAGCACAGCAGTGGCAAACGAAAGAGGTGACAGTGACACTTTATATCCTTTTAAAACAGATTCCCAACTCGAGTTTACAGAAACTGGAAATCAGGAAATGTCCAAAATAATGGGTTCCATAACTCAGAAAATATGGGGGACCACGAAGGTATTTTACACCTCTAACTAGATTGCAGAGGCAATGATGGCCAAATTTTCTGCGATAACAGCCATAACATATATCTTGTACTAATTATGGTTCAAAAGATGTTTTCAATTATATGCTAAGATTCCAACCTACTCTTAATATATTCTAACAACATAAATTTACATACAATTTGTGAGCTAAATAATGCTATTTAGCAACATAATGCATCCATCAAAACTAAAACCTTGGCCGAAATTCCACCATTGAGAAGTGGGAAAAGCAAAGGATGTTGAAGACCAAGTACAAAGTGATCAGAAATGAGGGGTTCTACAACACCCACAGCCCATTCCTAAATGACAGCATAACAATCACCATTAATGGACATGAAAATGTTACTTGTAACAAAAGGATGTTCTATGAAGCAAAAGTTTAGATTAATATCAAGAATGCGTGGATAACATACTGATGCTAAAAGCATGACTGTGAAACGACACTTATGGCCTGTAGTTTGGGTGCAGAAGCAGAAGAACTAATATCTTAGAAAAGAAAAAAAACATAATAATAAAACAATTCTCAATGAAAAACATTAAAATTACCTTGACCAAAAGAGTAATGAAAAGCATAGCCAGTGACTCTTTGTTCTGTTTCCCATAGTTAATATAAGTTTTAACAATCTCTGCCACAGACTCGGGATCAGCTACCGCTGAAACATACGTTATACTCAAATGTCAATCGTTATTGAAAACCAATCCTAGAAACTAAACCACCACCATGACAACAATCGATATTTTTTTGCAAGCAAAATTGATATGACAGGGACTTTGGTAGGTGGCTAATTCCCAGAGGTCTCGCCGGTTCGATCTTTAATTTGGTTTTAGAAACATTGGGTAGAATATTAAGATTCTTAGTATTTTAAAAGTCTTATAGTGATAATACTTTTGCAATACTGGATTTGTGCTAGCAGCTAGTTGCAATCCATTAGTGTTGGACCTAGATTATTAGCATACGTAGGTGTTACAGGTTAGTAACAAACAAACACAATTTATCTTTGTTTCCACGTCTCCAATAATAAAGCCTATTGTAAAAATTGAAGACAACAAAATGATCCAACTCAAAAACTTTATAATGCTAGGAAAAACTTTACCTTCAAGTAGAGCAGAGAAAGGAGGTAATATAGGAGGATTGCAGGTCTGCATATAAAAAAAGGAAAAGAAAAGTTTTAGAATTCTGCAGGAAAAAAAAACAGATAGACACGGCATCACCAGGTTGGGGACTCATGTAAGTAACGCTGACATAATTGTTTAAGTTATGTCATCAATTGCTTTTAGAAAGGTATGGATGCTTTATAAAATTACCTCTAAATTTGCTTCTTCGACAATCAAATATAAATGTGTTGAGGTGATTTTCAATAATATTGACTACCTCACCAAATTAAATTTCAACTATATTACAAAATATAAAATGTAATGCTTCCGAAAATGATATGCTTTAACAAATATTAAATTAAATGCTCAATACCTGCAAATGTAAAGCGACAAACGATATAATAGAAAAAGAATTCAAAGTTGCATCTTTGGAACTGTTGATATTATGTGCCTTAGCCCAGGATTTCATCTACAATATGGAGAAATTATATTAGCCCCAAAAGCACTTTTAAAAGAAGTCAATTGTGCACAAGTATCGAGGACAGAGGGTTTGACACTCAAGAACAAGTAAATCAATTGCACTACAAATGAGCCCACCAGCAAACAAGGAAATGAAAATACACAGATTTAATTAAAATGAAAGCCACTAAAAACTTCTTAAGAGACATTTGTGTGGCAACTTTCTGTCAAATCTTGTCACACAACTAAGTCTTACAATATGGCTTGACTTCTACATTCTTCTACAGCATACTTTCAGACCAGAAAGAATGAGATTCATTTATTCCAATTGCAGATGGCCATACACAATACACAGTTTGTCACTGTCAATTCATTAACTCAAAAAAATCCGGTTTTTACCGCGAGAACTGAGGATCTGATTATTTATCACAATTTCAATACCACTAGAGATTTTCCGCCTATTATTTTCTTCTCATTTCAAATTGGTATTAAATGAAAATATTAACTCAACCTACGCAAATATGAGCAGTTGCATGCAACACATGCTTGAATAATCAAATAAAGCAAACATCATGATGCTGAAATTCATAAAAATAGCATCAAAATAGCAAAAGTAGAATAATTACCAGGAAACTTAGCTTTTGAAATCTTTCATCTATGGCAGAAATTGCACGGATAATATGAGACTTTGTAATGCCGTCCCTGTTATCGACTGATAAATCACATTCGATGCCTGTTCCACTATCAGTCACTTTTAAAATTGGTACCTTGGCAGACAGGATACACTGTAAACCGGTAACATGCCCATTTCCTGCAATACAAAATCTATTAATGTTATAATTTCTAAAGATCATCAAAGCTGTAGATTCATAACATATCAGCATCCCACAACGAAAATATATCAAGCCCAATATGCCAATGTTTTTCAATGAGAACATAACAAAGAGAGCAGTCAAAATTTAACTTTCTAGTACAAGTGCTTTGTATTAATCTAACCCAAGTTGTCCTATAACTTTCTCCTTTAAAATTACTAAACTAGCCATTCTGCGACTATCAGTTTAATGTTGTAAAAAATAATTTAAAGAAAAGAATCAAATCATATATCAACAAAACATCAAATATGAAATCAGATCATGGCATCATGCAATTTTTAAAAAGTGAGATTGTGATCTAGGAGAAAAAGAAAAAGAAAAAAGAAAATATGAAATGCACTCTTCAGCATATTAAATTCGATAATTTAGAGATTCACGTGTGCCATGATGCAAATTAAGTCTGCCCAAATTTGTGGTACCAACATAAGAAATTATCAACTCATTGTCAAATCTATACCACAGCTAAATTTTGTCACTTTCAAGTATTTAGGACAATAATCTTACAACCCTGGGAGACATTCAGAATCCCATAAAGACCTAAACATTCTAAGTTAACAAGATATGGCCTTGCTACAATTCAATCACGGTGCTTCATAATCATGGTTACCGTCCACTTGGTAAAAGATTAGTGCACATAGACAAGAAAAATATGATGATTGGTAAAAAGAACCGTGATAAATTGATGATTTGTGCAGCAAACTCGAATAATATATTATAAAGCTGAGGTTAAATTATTGATCGACAATACTCCGTCTTATTTATAAGAAAAATTTGCAGGTTTAGGTTCATTGAATAACTGATATAGTTGGTCTATATCATAGACCATATATTCATATAGACCAACTATATCAGTTATTCAATGACCTAAAATTGTAATTTTTTCTTATAAATAGGACTAGAGGGAATATGCATCACTGCCATCACATAGAACGAACTTAATTTGTTTTTGCCTGTGAAAATCAATTACCTCCTCCGAACATATTAAAGCCCGTAACATTTGTAGAACAGAATTCTAGAATAAGTTATGCTTATTTAAGAACTTTTCCCTTGACATTTACAAAAGCTAACAATAAGAGTTGATAGTGTGATAAGCTTACTTTGAATTGAGCGTAATTTCCCACTGAACTTTCGAAGGGTTTCCTTCTGCTTCTGTCGAGTAACTTCAATGGAATTACCGAAATTGATAGACATGTCAAGATCACTTCTTTCGTTGAAAATATCCATTACAAATGATCCATATTCTTTCACAACAGGGGAATTTGCACTATGGCCTGAAAAGAAAATAACATATGAATCTACGATCAAAGGAAAGCATTGTTTGAGAGGAAATAAGCTAAAACTTGAACTAAAATTGAAATTGAAGACCCAATAACAAAAGAATGGATAGGAGAAGATAAAACAGTAGAGCTAAAAAAAGATCATTTTAATTTTAAAACATGGGGATTTTCTACTATTTTTGGTGGTAAAATGACATTTATATTTAAATTGTCTGCTTATGCCAATATTTGGTAGGTGAGACAACTAATCAATAAGCAAAAAAAAAAAAATACACATTTCTCTGACATTTTTAAATGTTCAATTCCAATGCAATAGATGCCTCTCTATCAAAAGACATGTATACAGTATGATATTCGAAAGAATAAAACGAGTAAATCAGACAAATTGAACCAAAATGGGGAAAATTTTTATGGCAGTTTGGTTTCATGGTCCAATAAGTGACCCAACTAACTACTTAGTTTCTTTACTTGATTGTCTCTATAGTAAAAATGCTGGATTGATTATATTCAACTCTACAGCTAGTGAAGTAATTAGTGCATGAAGTTAATCCCAGAAAGCGGAGCGGAGTGCGAAGCCAAAAACCCCTAAAGCGAGTGGAAAGCGGGATAATCGCCATTGTGATGTCTAGAAAGCAGTATATATAAATCCCAGGCAATATAGATGAATACTGAAAAACAAAATACACAAAATGAAAGGGGTAGTCATACACTCAGACTTTATAATCTTAATTCATTCTTTGTCAATTGTCACTGACATTCAAAATCAAATAATCAACACAAACATAATATTAGAAATAATTGAATTGATAATCTAATAATCAAATAGTCACTGACAAACATATCAATTAAATAATTAAATGCTAATTAAATAAGAAAACTAAGAAACAAATTACAATAATAACTAAGTGATATGAAAACTAATCTTAGGAGATAATCTAAGATACTGTAAGAAACCAATCCCACTAAAATAATCTAAAAACATTACACGATATCTTCTTATGTTCTAACAGCTTGGAACAAAATATTACCATATATTTCCTTGGTTATCACATTGAAGATGCGGATCAAATCTCTCCTGTTGTGATAATCAACTGGTTTTGGACACTGTCTATCATAGGTATCACAAAGGAGCACATCTAAATCAACGACACGTTCAGGAGTGAACTTGATCTTAGCTAATTTCTCTGACTCAAGCTTCTTTGCAGTCTCTAGTAGCTCTGACATAGTAGATTAAGAATAAAGTCATAACTTTTAAAATCCACGCAGTATTCACCCACCCGTATTTGAAACGTCAATAATAAAGAATAAATAAATGAAGTTAGGGTTCTAGGAAGATAAGTTCTTCACTACTATTTTTCTCTCTAAAATTGAAGGAAAAGATTTAAATTATGCTTAATCCTTTAAAAAAAGATAGAAAACATGGTAGAACTCATTCCCTCTACAAAAAAAGATAATCTGTGGTTCAAACCGCCACTTTAAGTCATCTGTTTTCATTTCAGGACTAAGAACAAGTGCTCGAGCAAACAAAGAAGACCTCACAGACCTATTACCTCACTTTCTGATACCCGGAAGCATAACCATTAACCAATCCATTTTACAATGTCACTCAGTTTCAAAAAAACCAGTATCTCTACCCTCCCCATCCCACATTCTCAATTATTATTTATTACTATGCAGATAGGAAGTGTGGTCTAATATTTTTCTGTTTTGCTTTAAATTCAAGTAATCTCAGTAAGTGTAGTATTTGATGTTGGAAAGCACCGATATAACTTTGCATGATTTTACTTCTAAACTTACAAAAACCTAAAAAATAAATAAATACGCAACTCTG
Organism: Oxytropis ochrocephala; assembly: GCA_020916435.1. Taxonomy (NCBI): domain Eukaryota; kingdom Viridiplantae; phylum Streptophyta; class Magnoliopsida; order Fabales; family Fabaceae; genus Oxytropis; species Oxytropis ochrocephala. Next base: position 12,840,978 of record CM037089.1, on the reverse strand, counting down.
CTGAAGTAAAGTTGCTCACCTTTGTTGGCCAGCTCCATTGTTACTTCGGTACCTGAGCATCATATATAAAAACATAGTAGTAACTAAAATAGCTTCAAAACAAATAAATTAATCTATAATCTGTAGTTTGCAGAAAGGAAGGGATGAAAACGAGTATCTAATTGAGAGAGAGTTGTTGCGGAAATGAAATCTAGATAAATAGGGTTGTGGAAGAATCTAAGGGGGGGTGCGTAATTGAGAGAATACTTACGACGGAGAAGCAGCGGCGCGCGGAAAGAAGCAAGGAGTTGAGAGTAGATGACGGTGGTTAAAGTGCGCCAATGATTTTTCCGGTTTTTTACTGTTCGATTCGCTGCCTTTTGGGCTGCCGTATGCGGTTATATGCTCCTCCCTTCGGCAAATTTTTACTCTTTGTTCTGACCGACATTATTTTTGTCCTGACATCATTTTCTTTTTTTAGGAAAAAAGTAGTTGTATTTCAATAGGATTCAAAAAAAAAAAATGGTTTCCTTCGTTAATGAGGAAAGTATATAAGACAGTTAATGATAAAAAGATAAGCTCACTTTCTAGTATTTTCGGTATTTGTACTAAAGCTATTTTGGTATTAATTAACTAACGGCGACTTACCTAATTTAGAGCCAATAAATAAGAGCAATGTTATATAGACACTCGGACACACGCCCGTGCTATACACGGGGAGGTGATTAACAGATCTACAGATGTAGTTTCGAAAAAACATCAATATTTTATAAGGTGGGCATAAAAATACGCAACACTTATATATAAGAGCAAAAAGAGCAAATAATAATTTTCATGGATGAAGTCTAGCGCGTGTCAAAAGCTCGTTATATAGAAGTCTTTATTTACACACGTATGCGATGCACAAGATGTGGTTATAAGAAGTTGTGTAAAAAAAATTTAAAAATTATGTATTACAAACTTAGTGGTTGATACGAATTGATAATTTACAACTAAACATAGAATAGAATTTTTATGTTAACAGGGTTATCTTTATATATGATATATTTGCGAAGATACGATCCAATGCATGGTGGTGATTTAGAATGTGAGAAACGTAATTCATAAAAACTTTGATAAAAACACTCTTTAACAATAATGAGGGCAATATAGTTCAAAAAAAATGGATGTGTACTATTGATTAAAAAAATAGCTTTGAAATTTCCTTGTAGATATTAACTAACCAACGGTTATGTTGTATTTACCATTTTTCACTTACATACGATTTGATCAGAAATATTTTAGAGCTCGTCTTATTTACCTTCCAAGAGATAGATACGAATTCCAGCAAATTTCACATCGTTTATCTAGATACGATTCCCTCCCAGAAGCTTCAAAAATAGTAAGTCGTATTTACCCTCATCAAACATAAATCCAATTTTCCTTAAAAAAATCGCATCGTATTTACCTTATTCTAATCACTACAAGAAAAATTGAAAATCCAAGGCAAAACTTTCTGGCGGATTTTAATCTCCTAGAAACTTTCCGGCGGATTTTTGACATTTGTGGGGGATTTAATCCGCCAGAAACGTTTTGGCGAATTTTTGACATTTCCGGCGGATTGTAAAGTTTCGGACAAAAAAAAAATCCGCCACAAAGGACAGGAAATCCGCCGCAACGGACACAGTGAAAATGGGTGGGAACTTTAAATTTTGAAATCTGCCGAAACGGCAGACATGAAATCCGCCGCAACGGACACAACCTTTTTATCTGATTTCTTCCATCCTTTCTACAAATATTCACTCATTCTCGACACTCTCAAATTTCTTCACTCATTCTCAACTATTCTCTTAACTTCTCTCAAATTTCTTCACTCATTCTCAACTCTTCTATTTAACTTCTCTCAAGTCTCAAATTTATTCACTCATTCTCAACTCAACTCTTCTCTTAACTTCTCTCAAATTTCTTCACTCAAATTTCTCAACTCTTCTCTTAACTTCTCTCAAATTTCTTCACTCATTCTCAAATTTCTTCACTCAAATTTCTCAACTCTTCTCTTAACTTCTCTCAAATTTATTCACTCATTCTCAACTCTTCTCTTAACTTTTCTCAAATTTCTTCACTCATTCTCAAATTTCTTCACTCAAATTTCTCAACTCTTCTCTTAACTTCTCTCAAATTTATTCACTCATTCTCAACTCTTCTTTAAACTTCTCTCAAATTTCTTCACTCATTCTCAAATTTCTTCACTCAAATTTCTCAACTCTTCTCTTAACTTCTCTCAAATTTATTCACTCATTCTCAACTCTTCTCTTAACTTCTCTCAAATTTCTTCACTCATTCTCAAATTTCTTCACTCAAATTTCTCAACTCTTCTCTTAACTTCTCTCAAATTTATTCACTCATTCTCAACTCTTCTTTAAACTTCTCTCAAATTTCTTCACTCATTCTCAAATTTCTTCACTCAAATTTCTCAACTCTTCTCTTAACTTCTCTCAAATTTATTCACTCATTCTCAACTCTTCTCTTAACTTCTCTCAAATTTCTCAACTCTTCTCTTAACTTCTCAACTCCTCTCACTCAAAAAACGCGTTTGTGGAAATTTAATTTTTTTGAAAAAGCGCATTTTTTTGGCGGATTTTTTTAAAAAAATTTTCGCGGAATTGGTGTCGTTTGCGGCGGATTTGAGTGCTTTTTAAAAAAAAATTGCGGCGGAATTGGTGTCATTTGCGGCGGATTTGACTGTGCTTAAAAAAAAAATTGCGGCGGAAAAATCCGCCAAAAGGACAGAAATCATTGCAAAATTCCGCAAAAAATACGTTATGACCAAATTTTTTACCGTGGAAAAATCCACAAAAAACGCGCGATTTGCGGCGGAATTGGGTGTTTTTTGGCGGAAAAATCCACCAAAAAAACCTGTTTTTCTTGTAGTGAATATGATTAATTTTTTTAATTTTTTTTTTGTTTTTTGTCAGGGAAATCGTATATAGGTAAATACGACTTGAAAAAACATAAATCGTATTTACCTATTACAAACTAAATCTGAAATTTTCCTTAAAAAATTGCATCGTATTTACCTTTTTATGAGATAAATAGGATTCATTTTTTAAATTTTTTTTTTTTTTTCAAGGAAATCGTATATAGGTAAATACGACTTGAAAAAACATAAATCGTATTTACCTATTACAAACATAAATCTGATTGGTTCAATTTCTGTCATGGGTATGTCCGTCCAAAAATATAGAGTGGGGGTATATTGGTAAACAGTGGGAGTACAAAAAAAACCAAAATAATATGTGTTTAACAATGATGGATACATTTTGATAATAAAAAACATTGAGTGTTGGACAAAAATAAACAAAGAGTGGAACCTTAATTTTTGCTAGATTAATAATGGAAATAAAGTTTGCATTATTTACAACTAATGTTATCAAAAAATGTCTCCCCAAATGGAGTAATAAAGTAGCCAGTGTAAAGTGTGTACTATTGGTTAAAAAATGGCTTTGAAATTTCCTTGTAGATATTAACTAACCAATGGTTATGTTATATTTACCATTTTTCACTTACATACGATTTGATCAGAAATATTTTAGAGCTCGTCGTATTTACCTTCCAGGAGATAAATACGAATTCCAGCAAATTTCGCATCGTATTTTTCTAGATACGATTCCCTCCGAGAAGCTTCAAAAATAGTAAGTGGTATTTACATTCATCAAACATAAATCCAATTTTCCCTAAAAAATCGCATCGTATTTACCTTATTCTGAGATAAATAGGATTCATTTTTTTAATTTTTTTTTGTTTTTTGTCAGGGAAATCGTATATAGGTAAATACGACTTGAAAAAACATAAATCGTATTTACCTATTACAAACATAAATCTGATTGATTCAATTTCTGTCAGGGGTATGTTCGTCCAAAAATATAGTGGGGGTATATTGATAAACAGTGGGAGTAAAAAAAACCAAAATAATATGTGTTTAACAATGAGGGATACATTTTGATAATAAAAATCAATGAGTGTTGGACAAAAAAAATAATAAAGAGTGGGACCTTAATTTTTGCTAGATTAATAATGGACATAAAGTTTGCATTATTTACGACGAATGTTATCAAAAAATGTCTCCCCAAATTGATTAGTAAAGTAACCAGTGTAAAATGTATCATACTATAACACATACATGACTAAGTAACACACATAAAGACACTTATCTAAAAAAATTTGGCGCCTAAAACCATGAAAAGGTAGTTGTTGTACTAACAGATAGGGGATTACGCGAATCTCTCTAATGCAGTGATGCGTTTATACAAATTCTTATAAAAAAATAAAAAAATTGTCTATATAACAAATGGCAAACTAGCATCATACGGTATACCCATATCGAATTTTTTTTTGTATAAATATTCTCATATATAATTTAATCAAAATAAATTTTTTAAGTTGATAATAATTAATAAATGAAGCGTCATAATTTTAAAATATTTTCTTTGATTAATATTTTTTAACCGTTAGGTAATTACTAATCATGTAGTAATAATGTAGTCCCCATGGCGAATAATACAAAATTTATTTTAACAGTAATAAAATTATTATGTAACATGTTTCCGTTGTAACTTAAAACTGAATATGAACTAATTATTTTGACAATATGTAACTTTCACCATAGAGAATTAACTAATAGTAATAAAATGATAGCAACACCATATAATGTTTAATTTTGTTAAAAAAACATATAATGTTTACTCGTTAAAACTTAAAAATAGAAAATAATTTTTTCGGACAATATCTAGTATTTTTTTGTTGTGCTCAAAGGCAAAAAGTTCATTTATGAGAAATAAAGAAATCATATCAATAATATGTAATGTTTACGCGTTAACGTGTTTCGTTTCCCCGTAATCAAAAATTCAAAAGAAAGATATAAAAAAATTATTTGTTTTTAAAAGTACAAATATTTTTTCGTCTAATATTTTATTAAGGTTAAATAGGAGAATAAAAAATAGAGATATTAGTAGTGTGTATTTTGATTAAAAAAATCATAGATAGATTAAAAAAAGATGGAGAGGGGGAATAGAGGGGAGAGAAAATTGAGAAACATGAGAGTGAGAGAGGAAAGAGAAAAATGTGTTTTAAATGTGAGATAAAAAAAGTAAAGAAATTATGTGAGAAAGTGGGACCAACAAAATATAAAAAAAAATGTGATTAATTAATTGGGAATGTCATATTTCTTTTAAGCAAAATGGTTGGGAATGATTGGGTTTTAGATAAGGGCAGTTTGGTATTTTTGAAAGTGGTTGTTTTGATATTATATATAATATAATAATATTGTTATGAATATTAGATTGGATGTCCATTGAGTTTCCCCCATCATCTCCATAATATCATTGTGTAGTGGCCTTTATGGTTGACTACTCATTCTCCATTCCTCACCCTATAAATAGGGTTCATTCTCATATGTAAAGATACACTTGAAAAGAGAAATACAAACACTCCCAAATTCTCTCATTCTTTCATTCTTTGTTTGCTATAGTTTTGATTACTTTCATCACAAATATAATAATATAAAGACATACTAGTTGATAGTTGATTGATTAGTAGTAGATATTTTGATTAAAAAGATTATAGGTAGATTACAAAAATTAGAAATTTGAAGAGTGGGAGAGGGGAATAGAGGGGGAGAGATAGAGAGCGAATTGAGAAAGATAAGAGTGAGAGAGGAAAGAGAAAAATGTGTTTTAAATGTGAGATAAAAAAAGTTAAGAGGTGATATAAGAAAGTAGGACCCACAAAATATAAAAAGTGAAATTAAATAATTGGGAATGACATATTTGTCCTCAAAGAGTGGGTTGTAGATGTATAAATTTAAAGTGTTTTGCTGATGAAGGTTGGCTCAGTTGGTAAGGAGTTAACTCATTTTTTGCAAGGGTCTGGGTTCAACTCTTGTTGCACTGTGAGGACGACTTTGATGAGTGATTTGTAAGTACGTTTGTAAGCGCTTAAAGAGCCGTGAGGCCTTCCCGGACCTTAGTGAGCCCTCGCACTACAAGAAAAACAGGTTTTTTTGGCGGATTTTTCCGCCAAAAAACACCCAATTTCGCCGCAAATACGCGTATTTTCGGCGGATTTTCCGCCGGTAAAAGGCTGGTCGCAACGTATTTTCGGCGGAATTTCCTGCGGATTTAAGGTCATTTCTGCAGATTTTGTGGGGGATTTTAGTGGAAATTTGCGTGATTTCTGTCCTTTTGGCGAATTTATCCGCGCAAATTATTATTATTTTTAAGCATTATACAAATCCGCGCAAAAGCGACACCAATTCCGCCGCAATTTTTTTTTTAAGCACAGTCAAATCCGCCGCAAACGACACCAATTCCGCCGCAAATATTTTTTTTTAAGCACAGTCAAATCCGCCGCTAACGACACCAATTCCGCCGGAAATGTTTTTTTTTTTTTTAAAAATTCCGCCAAAAATGAGCGCATTTTTTTCAAAAAAATTAAATTTCCACAAACGCGTTTTTTGAGTGAGAGGAGTTGAGAATGAGTTGAGAAGTTAAGAGAAGAGTTGAGAAATTTGAGTGAATAAATTTGAGAGAAGTTAAGAGAAGAGTTGAGAATGAGTGAATAAATTTGAGAGAAGTTAAGAGAAGAGTTGAGAAATTTGAGTGAAGAAATTTGAGGATGAGTGAAGAAATTTGAGAGAAGTTAAGAGAAGAGTTGAGAATGAGTGAAGAAATTTGAGAGAAGTTAAGAGAAGAGTTGAGAAATTTGAGTGAAGAAATTTGAGAGAAGTTAAGAGAAGATTTGAGTTGAGAATGAGTGAATAAATTTGAGAGAAGTTAAGAGAATAGTTGAGAATGAGTGAAGAAATTTGAGAGAAGTTAAGAGAAGAGTTGAAAATGAGTGAAGAAATTTGAGAGTGTTGAGAATGAGAGAATATTTGTAGAAAGAATGGAAGAAATCGGATAAAAAGGTTGTGTCCGGTGCGGCAGATTTCAAAATTTAAAGTTCCCACCCATTTACACTGTGTCCGTTGCGGCGGATTTCCTGTCCTTTGTGACGGATTTTTTTTTTTGTCCGAAACTTTACAATCCGCGGAAATGTCAAAATTCCCCCACAAATGTCAAAAATCCGCCGGAAAGTTTCTGGGGAATTAAAATCCGCCAGAAAATTTTGCCTTGGATTTTTAGTTTTTCTTGTAGTGCCGAAACCCAATTCACCAAAATTTTAATTTACCAAAAAAATAATAATTAAGTGTTTGGAAAAATAACCAAGGTCGGCCAGGGGTGCGATAGTCTAGGGCCCCGGTTTGTAGGGGGCAAAAAATTTATACTATTAAATTATACTAGTGTTATAAAATGAATGAAGTAAAAAAGGCCCAAAAAAAACCTACATTATGATCGTTTCTCTTCCCAAATTGCAATTAACTGCTCTTAATACATTTCCGGTTTTTTCCTTTTCAATGTTTAGTGTTGAAAGCCTAATAAACCCTAATATTTGATTCTTGAAGTGTTGATATTGCTGCTAAGAGTGTTGGTTTGGATTTGATGAAATAGAAGTTGTTTGGTTCAGTCACTATAGTGAAGATCATGGTATGTGCAGTTTCACTTTAACCTCATTCACTTTAGCTGAGATTTACTTGTGTGTGGTTTGATGTAGGAGTATAATTTTCCCCATATTGAAGTTCTTACAAAGACTCGATGTTGTTATGGAAATGAAGAGGCTATTGATTGATATAAGATTTCTAGTCAGAAACATGAAACCCAGTTCATGATATAGTTTGCATTCCTAATTAAAGCTAGTATTGCTAATAAGCAACCCTTCACAAACAGATTATTGAAAAAAATAAACAAGACAACTTATTTATGATCCAAGACGTAAGAAACTATTGGTGTAATTACCAGGAAATTGCATTGAACTAGAACCAAGATTTCTACCCCTCTGTTTCCCTTATTGTTGTTCTGTTGTATTGCATTTGCTTTTGCTATGTCCACCAGGCAAGTGCCAAATTCTTTTTGATGAATCATTATTTTGTGCTATCATAACCGTTGTTTTCTTCTTCACTCGCACACACTATAAATACTCAAGTTTCATCACTGTATTTTCATTATGCTTTGGGGGTTTTTGATCATTTGAGTTGGGCTTAGTTTCATGTTTAATCTTCATTTCTTGCTTCTGTTCATTTTTTGCTTTTGATTGTTTAAAAGCTTGCAATATACATGAAAGATAGATGAAGTTCATTGTATGATATCTAACTAGATGATGGTATCCGGTTTAATTGTTTTTATCCATGGACTGGACTAGGCCCACAAAGTTGGATGGGCTATTTTTTGCAAAAAAAAAAAATGAAATTCAGGACCCAAGTTTTGGGCCCACAAAGTGTGATGGGCCATTTTAAAAAAATAAGAATTTAGGGCACATGGGCTGGGCCCATGAATTGGTGGGCCTTTTCTAAAAAAATGAATTTAGGGCCATAGGTTGGGTTGCCTCCACAAGCCTTTGTGGGCTTTGAGGTTTGGGTTAGTGGGATTTGGGCCCATGGGCCTTTTGGCCCTAGGGCCATGTGGGATGGGCTGGCCCATGTAACACCCCATTTTCCTAACCTTAAAAGGTGGTGCTACACTTAATTACTAATCCCATTTCTGATTTTTTTTTCTTTCAAAACACATTGCTTTATTTTCGATATGGATTTTCTAAATTTTGAGAAAATAGAGACATACCAACATAATATATATGCATCATATATATATATATATATATATATATATATATATAAGTCATCATCCATTATCACTTGACCATGCCCATAGGCTTACAAATCACAACAAACAAGTGTGTAATGTGAAATATCTTGCAAGAGCTCCTAGGACTATTACGTACTACTAAGATTGAATATATCTTAAATCGGATGAAATGATCCTAAGCTAGAGCCGGACTAAATCCTAGACGACTTCACATTCCTCTGTAAATCAATCTTGTTGTATCCAGAGTGGCTCAAAGATCCTCCCGACGTGATCTCGTGATGTAAGGGGGTGAAATACTCAGTACACAAGTTTGCAACACGATGGTTACACAAGTTACACATAATATTATACAATCACAAGTAATAATAATATATAGACATAACAAGTGACACACAAACTCAATCAAGACTAAGAAAATTGACCACTCTTAATCCCAAATCCTGCAAAACATAACCAACATCCTAGTGAAATCAATAATTGATTGTTAGCCAAATGAACTAAGTGTCACACTTATTCTATAATCCATTCAATGAAGTCAATCCACTATCTAAAATATTCATACTCAACCTACTCCATGGAGATTTCTATCATCATGAGCGTAAGGTCGTTTCAACCGCCATAACATGATCGTTTATAAAGAGCGCGGATATACAATCCATACTCCAATCATTCTCGCCCGAGCGCCGCACCTTATTATAGATAGTCCCGCGATCGGGCTCACCGTGTGTCGGTAATACGATTTCCTCCACCCGGAGATGCTACCACCGACCATTGGTAGGAGTTCAAACACAAGTGCCCCGGAAGTCCAGAGTCGACCCAACCGAACCTATCCTCGCCTTATATACTTGATAGTACTATAAGAAACATCCTGTAAAGCTCTTAGTAAAACATCGAGTCTTACCAATCTAATCCATAATCAACTTGACAAATCACCCTTAGGATTCATAACAACAACTAGTGAGATACACCTCAACTTATCAATCCTTATAAGTCATATCCCTAAGTAACATAGACAACTCCTATTTCAACCAAATCCAAAATGTACTTAATTTGACTCAATTACATAGAACACAAACAAATCATAATCACACACATCACCTAAGAATAGCTAATAATATATATACAAGCAACACATAATTTGTGCCCATCAACTTATTATTAGTATTTCCCCTTACCTTGGAATTTCTCAAAACTTGCTTGGTGATCAACAATTTCTTCCAACTCAACAACACCTATCACTCAAAAACAGCTATGTCTTAATACACTATAACTAAAATATTTTGTTAGAGTCCTATTAGTTTTTAAAAAGAATGACATCAACGAAATAAAATCAACGGAAGTTTTCGCAGATTATGCATCCAAACTAAGGTTCCCTTTACATAAAATAGAAAATGGCAAACTAGCTCTTTCTGTAAGTTGATCTATTAACTAATCTTCTTTGTATTTGAAACACAGTCTGTAACTAACTTTCAGCAGATATTTAATGCACGTCTTGGACTTATTGCTAAAACAGAATGCAAACATAATCGATTTTACAACGTGGGAAAGACATTTTATATCAGAATAGAAAAAAATAAACATCAGATGTTATTTTTGTATCACCAAATAAAATTCATTTCATTGTAGATGATGCATACTTCTACATTATTGCAAGAAAAGAATGTGGTTTGAACAATATTGCAATTTCAATGCCTAAAATATATAGTGCTTAAAAAGCTTAAAATAAGATGAAACTACCTACTAATAAGAGTTTCTAGTTTTTTTTTTTTCTATAAAGGAGTATCAGTGGATAAAACTTAAAAGGAAGAAAGCAATTTAGAAGAACAAAATAAATCAAAGGAAAAGAGAGAGGTTTGAACCTGTTTATGGAGAAAGCTTTCGGAAGATTGTTTTTTTTTTTTGTGTGAAAGTAATGGAAGAGATTAGTTGATATTTATAGGAATAGTAGTTGATGATCTAAACCTCCAGGGATTAAACACGTTTCCTTCCCTCTGAACGTTGGTGTGGGTGAGAAATGGACCACACATGGTTATTTCTCATTTCACTATACACGTATGTGATTTTCTCAGTAAAACTTAAGAGACATATTTTTCGTAAAACAAAATTCTGCAGATGTACTTTCGATCTTTATATTTTATAGAACTTAATGAACTAATTTTCAAGATTTTCCGATAAGTTTGGACTTCCTAGTGCAGTACAAACTTACACTAATGAATCCTTTTAGCTATAATTTGATGAAGTTTTAAGCTCAAAATTTTTCCATAAGCTTCTATAATATTTCTCTTTAGTCCTACGATTTTATTTTTCTTAAAAACATTCTCTAAATACCAAACTAATTATTATTCTATATAAGAAAATATATAATTATAATATAAACAAAGAAACTAAAATTTTAGGGTGTTACATTACTACCCCACTAAAAAAAATTTCGTCCTCGAAATTGTGTACCTTAAAATAAATTCGGATATTGCGCTCTCATATTATCCTCTAATTCCCAAGTTGAATCTCCAGTTGCCTGATCCCATACAACTTTGACTAAAGATATTTGTTTTCCTCGAAGTTGTTTGACTCTCCTATCTTCAATCCTTGCTGGAGATGTCTCATATGACAAATTTTCTTTTAACGGTACTTCGTCAGGTTCAATTATGTGAGATGGATCAGGAACATACTTCCTTAGCTGTGAAACGTGCAACACATTGTGAATGTTTGAAAGAAAAGGCGGTAAAGCTATTTGGTAAGCTACCGGACCAACTCGCCGAATAATTTGATATGGTCCAATAAATTTCGGGGTGAGTTTCTTTGACTTAATAGCTCTTCCGACACCTGTGGTTGATGTAACTCTTAAAAACACGTGTTCGCCTTCTTGAAATTCGAGAGGTCTCCTTTTCCGATCAGAGTAACTTTTCTGTCTGCTTTGTGCAATCTTCATCTTTTCACGAATTTGTTTGACTTTCTCCGTTGTTTGTTGCACAATCTCAGGTCCTAACATAGCACTTTCCCCGTCTTGATACCAACATAACGGCGTTTGGCATTTCCTTCCGTACAAAGCTTCGTAGGGTGCCATCCCGATACTTGAGTGAAAACTGTTATTGTAGGTAAACTCAATCAACGGTAGCAAACTATCCCAACTTCCTCTATTATCCAAAACACATGCTCTTAGCAAATCTTCCAGAGATTGAATTGTCCTTTCTGTTTGTCCATCTGTCTGAGGGTGGTACGCTGAACTTAGCCTGAGCTTCGTTCCCAAAGCTTCTTGTAAACTTTGCCAAAAATGAGAAGTGAATTTCGGGTCTCGATCCGAAACAATACTAGAGGGAACTCCATGTAACCTGATTATTTCCTTGATGTATATCTCAGTTAGTTTCTCCACATTATAATTAACTCGCACAGGTAAGAAATGTGCCGACTTTGTCAGCCTGTCTACTATCACCCAAATTGAATCAAAATTCTGTGTTGTCCTTGGTAGTCCCACTACAAAATCCATTGATATGCTCTCCCACTTCCATTCGGGTACGTCCAATGATTGAAGCATACCGCGGGTTTCGATGTTCGACTTTCGCTTTCGACATGTTAGACATGACGCGGACGTGATTCTCGCCACTGTCTCTTCATTCCCGCCACCAAAATTTTTGCTTTAGATCTTGATACATTTTTGTTGCTCCGGGATGTATACTCAACTTACTCTTATGTGCTTCATCCAAAATCATTCTCTTCATTTCCAAATTATTCGGGATGCAAACTCTCCGTTGCATCGCAAAATGCCATCGTTCCCAAAACCGAATCTCGCACTCTTTCTTGTTCAATTAGTTTTCTCTTTTCTAGCGGATGTTCGTCACTTGCTTGTTGTTCACGGATATCCTCCATAAATCCGCTTGACACCTTTATCATTCCTAAGGAAATCTTCCCACTAGTCAACTCTACAGCTTAGATTCGGATCTCGAAATTTCTCTAACAACTCTAACTCCTTAGTCATCATAGCGAAAATGTGAATCGTCTTTCGACTTAATGCGTCTGCTACAACATTTGCTTTCCCCGGGTGATAAAGTAAGGTAAAATCGTAGTCTTTTAGAAATTCCATCCATCGCCTCTGTCTCATATTGAGTTCTTTTTGATCAAAAGGTACTTTAAACTCTTATGGTCACCGAAAAACATCAAAATTTGCTCCATACAAATGATGTCTCCGGATCTTGGCGCAAAGACCACCACTGCAGCTAATTCCAAATCATGGGTAGGGTAATTCTTCTCGTGAGCCTTTAGTTGTCTTGAGGCATACGCTACGACTCTTCTATCTTTGCATCGAAACACGGCCTAACCGCGGTGTGAAGCATCACAAGACACTTCATACGGTTCATCCGGTTGTGGCAAAACTATTACTGGTGATGTTGTCAAACGCGCGTCTTCATCGTTTGAAAACTTCCCTCACACTTCTCGTTCCAAACAAACGGTTGATCCTTTCTTGCGAGTTGAGTCAATGGTGCTACTATCCTCGAGAATCCTTCGATAAACCTCCGATAATATCCACCAAACCAACAAAACTACGGATCTCGATCCATCGACCTTGGTTGTTCCCATGAAAGTCTGATCTTCACTTTTGCCGGGTCCACAAAGAACTCCTTCCTTGGTAATCACGTGACCTAAAAATTTAACTTCTTCAATCCAAAATTCACACTTTGTGACTTTGCATATAACTTCTTCTCCTCGTAGAACTTGCAAAACTTGCGAAGATGATCTTCATGCTCCTCGTAGCTTTTAGAATAGATAAGAATATCATCAATGAACACAACGACAAATTTGTCGAGAAATGGATTAAAAATACGATTCATGTAATCCATGAAGATAGCGGGTGCATTCGTTACTCGAATGGCATCACCAAATACTCGTAATGACCATAACGAGTCCTAAATGCGATTTTGAAATATCCTCGGGTTTTACTCTAATTTGGTGATATCCGGCTCTCAAATCAATTTTGAGAAAACAACGACTCCACGAAGTTGATCCATCAAATCGTCAATGCGAGGTAGAGGTACTTATTCTTTATCGTCACTTTGTTCAATTGGCGATAGTCGACACATAGTCTTGAACCTCCATCTTTCTTTTTCACCAACAAGATCGGTGCTCCCAAGGTGATACGCTTGGTCTAACGAACTGCTTTGACAACAAATCCTCAAGTTGACTTTTCAGTTCTGCTAACTCCGTAGGTGACATCCTATACGGTGCAATAGAGATTGGACCTGATCCGGGTATGAGATCTATTGAAAATTCAATATCTCGCACGAGGTAATCCGAACATCTTACGAAATACTTAGGAAAATCTTTTACGACGGGTACTTCGCTTAAAGTAACTTCTTTTTCCACTTTTAAGGAAGATAACAACATGTAACCTTGAGCACCTTCTTTTAAAGAAGCTATTGCTTGATTAGCAGATATAAATTCTGAAATCCTAGGGTCGGGAAAAACTAAAATGCGCACAGTCCAAAAGGATATGGTTAGAAGACAACCAATCCATGCCTAAAATCACATCTAGTTGTGTTAATTAAAGGCAAACATATCAAATCAACAAGGAATCTCCTATCATGGATAACAATAGGGCAATTTAAACACACAGAATTTGCCACTATAGGTTTAGCAGTTGGAGCAGAAACGATCAAATCAAAAGGTAATGATGTAACAGATAAATTCAATTCTTTCACTCTATCCAAAGAGATAAAAGAATGGGTTGCGCTTAATCAAATAATACGCTTAGATCTTACCTTCCATATCACAATTTCCTTGTATAAGATCTTGATTGAGAAGCCTCAACACCACTTATGGTGTAAACTATTCCTTTGCCATTGGTCTTTCAAATTTCTCATATTATTCACCGTCGGTTCCACTTTCGACTCAATGAAGTCCTTCACCATGTGTCCTGATTTTCCACATTTGTAACACACCACTCCCCTCAAGGGACATGTGTCAGCCATATGGTCTTACTTTCCGCATTTGAAACATCGTCGGATGAGTCAGGGATTTTGATTCCTATTTGGTCCACTGGCCAAAAGCGAATGCGATTGGCCGGTATGGTTGTTGATTCGAGAATTCCCTGAGGGTCGGGAATAAGGCTTCTTGTAAGGTTGTTTCCCTTTCTGGTTCCATCCTTGTGTTGGATACACGGACCTGAAACGGTCCTCGGTATTTCTCCTGGTTGATTCCACCTTCCTTCAATGTCTCTATCTTCCTACACTTTTCCACAAGTGGTTGAAATTTCCGAATTTCGAGTGGTAAGACTGACTCTTTGATGTTCAATCTCAGTCCTCCTTCAAACCTTTCGCATATCCAATCTTCATCCACCTGATCCTGAAAGAAACGAAAATACTTTGCCAGCGACTCAAACCTTGCCATGTATTCTCCGACTGTCATCCCTCCTTGTTTCAGAATCAGGAACTCCTGTTCCTTTGCAGTCCTAGCACTCCTGGGAAAATATTTATCTAGAAATTTAGCACGAAATACCTCCCATGTGACTTCACAGTTATTGGCTTCACTATCCGTCGGGCTCCTCTCCACCAAAGATTCTGCATCACCAAGCAAAGCAGTAAGATGCATAACTAACCTTCGCTTCATCTGAGCACCTTAGCACGGTGAAAATCTTCTCGATCTCTTGAAGCCATAAGTTAGCTTTTTCGGGTTCAGTTTCTCCATGAAATTGTGGAGGATCATGACGCCTAAAGTCAACCAAACCTTTAGACTCAGTAGCTATATATCCATGTCATTCCCAACATTGTTGTTTTCAGTGTTCTTAGTATCTAATTGTTCATTTCTACTAGCCATTGGGTTCCTATAAGGCAATACTATTCAGAACTTAATAAGAAAATAATCCAAATAATTTACAGAGTTCACACAACAAAACAGATAGAATACAATCCAAATAATTCACATAGTTCACATAACAGAAGACATAGAAAATAATTCAAATAATTCAGAGTTCCAAAAACACAACAGACCTACAACCCATAGTCTACCCGATAGACTCGATCTGCTCTGATACCACTATTGTAACACCCCATTTTCCTAACCTTAAAAGGTGGTGCTACACTTAATTACTAATCCCATTTCTGATTTTTTTTTCTTTCAAAACACATTGCTTTATTTTCGATATGGATTTTCTAAATTTTGAGAAAATAGAGACATACCAACATAATATATATGCATCATATATATATATATATATATATATATATATATATATATATAAGTCATCATCCATTACTGATGACCATGCCCATAGGCTTACAAATCACAACAAACAAGTGTATGCGTAAATATCTTGCAAGAGCTCCTAGGACTATTACGTACTACTAAGATTGAATATATCTTAAATCGGATGAAATGATCCTAAGCTAGGAGCCAGACTAAATCCTAGACAGCTTCACATTCCTCTTCCAGAAATCAATCTTGTTGTATCCAGAGTGGCTCAGCAGTCCTCCCGACGTGATCTGTGATGTAAGGGGTGAAATACTCGTACACAAGTTTGCAACACGATGGTTACACAAGTTACACATAATATTATACAATCACAAGTAATAATAATATATAGACATAACAAGTGACACACAAACTCAATCAAGACTAAGAAAATTGACCACTCTTAATCCCAAATCCTGCAAAACATAACCAACATCCTAGTGAAATCAATAATTGATTGTTAGCCAAATGAACTAAGTGTCACACTTATTCTATAATCCATTCAATGAAGTCAATCCACTATCTAAAATATTCATACTCAACCTACTCCATGGAGATTTCTATCATCATGAGCGTAAGGCCGTTTCAACTGCCATAACATGATCGTTTATAAAGAGCAGATATACAATCCATACTCCAATCATTCGCCCGAAGCGCACACCTTATTATAGATAGTCCCGCATACCGGGCTCACCGTGTCTGGTAATACGATTTCCTCCAAACGGAGATGCTACCACCGACCATTGGTAGGAGTTCAAACACAAGTGCCCCGGAAGTGCAGTAGTCGACCCAACCGAACCTATCCTCGGTCTTATATACTTGATAGTACTATAAGAAACATCCTCAGAAAGCTCTTAGTAAAACATCGCCTTACCAATCTAATCCATAATCAACTTGACAAATCGGTCCTTAGGATTCATAACAACAACTAGTGAGATACACCTCAACTTATCAATCCTTATAAGTCATATCCCTAAGTAACATAGACAACTCCTATTTCAACCAAATCCAAAATGTACTTAATTTGACTCAATTACATAGAACACAAACAAATCATAATCACACACATCACCTAAGAATAGCTAATAATATATAT
This sequence comes from Oxytropis ochrocephala, assembly GCA_020916435.1. Taxonomy (NCBI): domain Eukaryota; kingdom Viridiplantae; phylum Streptophyta; class Magnoliopsida; order Fabales; family Fabaceae; genus Oxytropis; species Oxytropis ochrocephala. The sequence goes on along the minus strand of CM037089.1, from coordinate 12,823,971 downwards.
ACAAGCAACACATAATTTGTGCCCATCAACTTATTATTAGTATTTCCCCTTACCTTGGAATTTCTCAAAACTTGCTTGGTGATCAACAATTTCTTCCAACTCAACAACACCTATCACTCAAAAACAAATATGTCTTAATACACTATAACTAAAATATTTTGTTAGAGTCCTATTAGTTTTTAAAAGAATGACATCAACGAAATAAAATCAACGGAAGTTTTCGCAGATTATGCATCCAAACTAAGGTTCCCTTTACATAAAATAGAAAATGGCAAACTAGCTCTTTCTGTAAGTTGATCTATTAACTAATCTTCTTTGTATTTGAAACACAGTCTGTAACTAACTTTCAGCAGATATTTAATGCACGTCTTGGACTTATTGCTAAAACAGAATGCAAACATAATCGATTTTACAACGTGGGAAAGACATTTTATATCAGAATAGAAAAAAATAAACATCAGATGTTATTTTTGTATCACCAAATAAAATTCATTTCATTGTAGATGATGCATACTTCTACATTATTGCAAGAAAAGAATGTGGTTTGAACAATATTGCAATTTCAATGCCTAAAATATATAGTGCTTAAAAAAAAAGCTTAAAATAAGATGAAACTACCTACTAATAAGAGTTTCTAGTTTTTTTTTCTATAAAGGAGTATCAGTGGATAAAACTTAAAAGGAAGAAAGCAATTTAGAAGAACAAAATAAATCAAAGGAAAAGAGAGAGGTTTGAACCTGTTTATGGAGAAAGCTTTCGGAAGATTGTTTTTTTTTTTGTGTGAAAGTAATGGAAGAGATTAGTTGATATTTATAGGAATAGTAGTTGATGATCTAAACCTCCAGGGATTAAACACGTTTCCTTCCCTCTGAACGTTGGTGTGGGTGAGAAATGGACCACACATGGTTATTTCTCATTTCACTATACACGTATGTGATTTTCTCAAGAAAACTTAAGAGACATATTTTTCAGTAAAACAAAATTCTGCAGATGTCTTTCGATCTTTCTTTATATTTTATAGAACTTAATGAACTAATTTTCAAGATTTTCCGATAAGTTTGGACTTCCTAGTGCAGTACAAACTTACACTAACAGATCCTTTTTAGCTATAATTTGATGAAGTTTTAAGCTCAAAATTTTTCCATAAGCTTCTATAATATTTCTCTTTAGTCCTACGATTTTATTTTTCTTAAAAACATTCTCTAAATACCAAACTAATTATTATTCTATATAAGAAAATATATAATTATAATATAAACAAAGAAACTAAAATTTTAGGGTGTTACAGCCCACGCGGGACAAATTGACACCTCTTTTCTTTTCTTTTTTTCATATTTTTTTAATAGTACATAAACATTTAAACAAAAATTAATTTTTTGTCGATAATCGGATTGGTGAAAAATGAAAATAAATTTTGTGGTATATTATGTAAAGTGTGAAGCTAGCCAATGTGTTTTGAGATACTTTTTCAGATACTCAAAGTGTTCAAATACGTAAAGTTTGTTTTTTGGTGATCGGTTTGGTGAGAAAAAAAGAAATTTCAAAAAAGAAATTAAAGTATGATGCTAAAAAAATTATTTGTTAAAAAAATTATCTTAAATGAAAATTAGTTTCATAATAAATTATGTAAAGTGTGATGTTGACCATTGTGTTTTGAGGTACTTTTTTTTTGTACAAACCAGGTATCTCTGCGCGCAACTGCAAAGACTAATCCCTTGAGCCAGGTAGGACCACAATGGGCGTTAAAAATCTCCCTCAAGAGATTTAACACTGCTGCATGCCCAAGGCTGGATTCAATCCCAAGACCTTGGTTAAGCTGGAAAAGACCCCTACCATCTCATCCAAGTCCTCTTGGGTACTTTTTCAAATGCTCAAATGTTCGAATACGCAAAATTTGTTACTCAGTAATCGGTTTGGTGAAAAATAACAATTTCAAAAAATAAATGTAAAGTACGATGCTAAGTAGGTGTGTTTTGAGGTACTTTTTGAAATACTCAAAGTTCATTCATCAATATCGAATAAATTTTTATCTGTTCAAATACGCAAAGTGAGTTCCTCAGTGATGGTTAGGTGAAAAAAATTCAAAAAAAAGGTATAGTACGATGCTAAATATTGTGTTTTTTGATGCTTTATTGTTTCCAAAAAAATAACATTATTCAAATATGCAAAGTTTGTGTCTCAATAACAGATTTGGTGAAAAAATATGTGATTTCGTAATGAAATACATAAAGTGTGATGCTAAACAATGTGTTTTTGTGTACTTTAGTGTTCGGAAAAAATACCATTCAAATGCTCAGAGTTCATTCCTCAATAACCGATCTCGTGAGAAATAATAATTTTGAGACAAATATGTACACGCTCTATTTTAATTTTAAGTCCGTAGTTACATTTTTTTAATAAATATTTTTATTAATTCATACTTACCTTTGAATTAAACAAAGTTTTCTCATGTTGCAATTAAAAAAATAAATTTTACCAACAACAATTTTAGAGAGATAAAAATAAAAGTTAAATATGTGTTTATTAAAAAGTTAATTGTAATTGTTTATTGATTTATTAAGGGCATTGTTGGGAAAAAAAATGGTTAAAATAGCATTGGGGTTATAAAACATCAAAAGAAAAGGAACAAAGTTTAGATGCTAAAACATCAAAAGAAAAGGAACGGAGGGAGTATTAACTAGAGTTTTTACCCCATGGACAAACACACTAGTTACTAAAGAATTCATTAATACTCTGAGTCATACTCCACTATTCCTAACAACACTCTCATTTATTTCATCCATAAACATATCTATAAGTTGACAAATTAAATGTACAAATATTTTTTCATAAATAAAAAATGATAAATTTTGTCAGGTTGAGAATGTTTCATAAACTAATAACTAAGTTCATACTCCACCTAAAAACTTATTCAAATTGACCATTGATAAAATATTAAAAAAGAAACTTTCCTCTAAAGTTCACAAATTTTAGGCAAATCAAAACAATGTGCTGCACAGCTAGAGCCTAGAGAGACTGAGAGAGGATGAGAAGAGGCAGATATCAAAGGCGATTCGTTACAGCGGTTAGAAGTTGTGAATGAATGAATGTTCCAAAAAGCGAAGTCAGTGGCAGGTGGTTGCACATTATTGTGCGTTCACTGGCTGGCTCTCACTACTTGTTGTTCCAACTCAGAATTCTGCAAAAATGGGTTAACGAAAATTGATGCTATATCTGATTCAAAATTTGGACGAGATAAATCAATTCTGTTAGGGCGCCGGATAATTGATGCACCACAGCAATTATAGTTTCATCTTGATGCATCCACGGCATAGAACCTTTCTGTAGCATGAATTTGATGTAAATTACTTCACATGAGACGTAAACAAAAAAATAAAAATAAAAGAAAAACAAGGATAAGGAGAAAAAAAAAAAACCATAGATATTTTCATTTCATTAATATTCTCTCCTCATGTCCAAGCAAATCAAAAGACAGAAACACACAACACAACACTAGACAAGTTTGTTTTCTGCTTTGTCTCGAAGCAGAGTATACTGTTCCTCTGACCGTTAAAATTACAGAGCGATTTCATCAATATCCTAATTAAAAACAACTACATATAAATATGCTATATATCCAAATTCCAATCCAAACGGTTCAAAAAGACAAAGTGTAAAATTGGAGAATTAACAAGAGTTAGGAAAGTGAATAGCGAGAGGGAGACGATGAGAGTGGTAGTTATGGTGAGGAGTAGATTCTTTCTCAATTCGCCATCGGAGATGAAGGAAATTATCAACGGAACATGGAAGTTTGAGAGGACCATCGGTATGGTAACCATAAACCTCACGAGCTTTATCTAGAAGACGCTTGAAAAGAGGGTGATAAAGATAAGATATAGGGATTAAAAATCTCTGAGAGGCAGACACACCTTCTTCTTCGTCTTCTAAACCCACTTGAACCGCTAGCCATCCTTTCTTAACCTTCATCTTCTTGTCGTCTTGCATGTTAATTAATTCAAACGTACGTTGTTGCTTGCTTTCTTCCTATGATGTTTTGTTTGGAGAATGAGAGTGAGAGTCCAAGTGCCGAAGCTTAGGGAAGAAGCCTTAATATATAGTAGATAGTACTCAATAATTGAACGAAGAAAAGATGGTTGGTTTTTTGGGTAATGATGATATATGAATTGTGCGCGCGCGTGTAGTGATTACGGAATCAAAATAGTGGTGGTGGGCATAGAGGGCAAGTGGGACACTTACGTGTGGCTGTGGCTAGTGGTTACCCTTATGTATGTATGTATATATATATATATATATGTGATTGTGAGCGAAGATGGTAAGAATCAACAAAAGTAACAAAACGACGACTCTTGGGGTGAGTTAGGGATGGAGACGGGAATTGTTACTTTGTACGTAGTATCATGAATTGCAATTTGCAATAGTTTGTGACGGCAGTCTCACAGTATACATACCCATATTCTCCTTTGTCACACGTCTTATTTATTATTAAATAAATACTCACCTATAGATTAATTATTTATAGAATACCCCCCACTTACCTGGGAATAGATTAACTTAGCTTTTTTTAAATTAAAAAAATAAAATAAAAAATCTTCCACCTTATTTATAGAGTTTACCAAAATGATTATCATTTTTTATAAATTGACTTTCGCACTAGATATGAATTAAGTTAAAAAATAATAAGAGGTTCATTTTCAAGATGCACAAGTTTTTCAAACTTGAAGGGGATGGGTTTCAAAGATTTTTAGCATTTAAATTTGTCTAGTTGGAGTTGATTGGAATTGAGTATCTTGAAAAAATCCTACATTGATTAGCTTTGTGAATGAAGAGGGGAATACCTTAAATTGTATTTGACTTTGTTTTTTCTCTTATGCTCTTGTTTTAGAGTGTTGTGAGAAGTAGTTAAATATTTTCTTTGAAGGGTGTGGGTGTACTGGGGCCATAAGGTGTTTGAGAGAGGTCTATCTGTTGTAAAAAAATTCACAATAGTTTTATTCTCTGGTTGAAATTAAACAACTGTCGTGGAGATTGTTGGAGTTGATAAGAATTGAGCATCTTGAAGAAATTATGTTATAAGCTCATTGCTCTCTACAATGATGCATACAACGTCATCACCAAAAGTATAGTCAACCAGATCAAGTAACTTATGAACAACATGATCTCTCCTTATAAATCTAGTTTTATACCTAGTAGAAATATTTATCATAATATTATTATTGCTCAAGAGATGGTGCATCGGTGAATAGAATGAACAGAAAGAAAATTTTCATGTCAATCAAGACTAGAGAAGGCATATGATATAATCAATTGGAATTTTGTCATTCAGTGCCTTAAAGAGTACATGTTCCAGACTAAGCTGGTAAATATCATCAACCACTGCTTGACAACTTCCTCTTTCAAAATCCTTTGGAATGGGAATAAGACGGATCTGTTTAATCCTTCTTGGAGCATAAGACAAGGGGATCATCTATATATCACCTTATCTATTTGTGATTTGTATGGAAAAACTCTCACACATTATTGCATATCAAGTAGATGTTTAGTATTGGAAGACTATGCGAGCTGGAAGGAATGAACCCCATATCTCTCACCTCTTATTCGCAGATGATTGCAGAAGCTTCCATTGAACAGGCTCATTGTGTTATACATTGTTTGGATCTATTTGCCAAGCCTCAGGTCAGAAGATCAACAACCAGAAAACTCTAACTTTTCTCTCAAAGAAAGTTGATCTGACACTTCAAAAGAATATTGTGAAGCATACAAGTTTCACTGAAACTGCAAACATGGGGCGCTACCTTGAGCAAATATATTGCATGACAGAAAAACTAGGAGCCATTGCCATCACATCGTTGACAAGATTCAAAACAGGTTAGCTGGTTGGAAGACCTAATGCATCTGTCTAGCTAGTAGAGCAACTCTAACACAATCAGTTCTAAGCTTTATCCCCAATTTTCATATGCAATATGCTAAGCTCCCAAGGAATGTTTGTGATGAGATTGAAAAAATCAAAATTAGGATTTGTTTGGGGTGACGCTAACCAAGGCCTGAAGCCCCATCTAGTCAATTGGGAAATCTATTGCCCAAAAAAGATGGAGGGTTGGAAATCAGAAAACCAGAAGAAATGAATGATACTTTTTTGCTAAAAATAACGCGGAACCTTGTTATTGAGCCTAATGACGTTTGGTGTACGGTGCTTCAAGGCAAATAAGGAATGAATCAAAACGCTTTAACTCACATGATTGTTCATACTTCAGATTAACCTCTTTGGAAGGCTTTAACAGGGATTAAGGTGAAGTTCCAAAAAAATATCATTTGGAGAGTAGGTGATCGTAAGACAATCAATATGTGGTTAGACAATTGGGTTCCAAACAAATGTGCTTTGATCAACGCCATTTTTGGAAATGATAATATCCTAGAGACCACTCTGCACCTTCATGACATGGTCATTGTGGGCGATCAATGGAACTTGTAGTTGCTGAAGCAATATCTCCCTTTAAATATCGTAGAGGAGATTAATGCAATACCACCACCTATGGAGGATGATGGACCCGACAATATTGGAATGGGAGGTACTAACACGTCTACTTTCTCAACAAAGAGTGCCTACAATTACATAAACCTAGAGGGAGACTGGGCTTGTATATGGAAATGGAAAGGCCCTCAGCGCATACAAAATTTTGTGTGGCTTGTTTCTTATGGGCGTTTGTTGACCAATGACTGAAGACGTCACACCCAATATCAACAACCTGCAGCACTTGTCAACTAGGTGATGAAACTTAAATGCATGTGTAAAGTGATTGTGGTTTTTCTACATGTATATGGCTTTTGGTACTGCCTTTAGCTAACATCACTAATTTCTTTGAATTGGAAGGAAATGATTGGGTGTTCCAAAATTTGAACACACCTCACCTATCACTTCAAGGGGATGAATTGCACTTGTTAGTTTCTTTGGCAGTGGAGGAACATAGTAATCTTTGAGGATGACTTTCAACGACTACACGATGGGCTGGTAGTTATTTGTAACCTTATTAATGACATCCAACATAGTAGGAAACAACAAGTCCGAACAATGAGAGGTGGTACAGTGTTGTTGAGGCGAAGGTCTGCTAGAATGGACTGGGTGAAATTAAACGGTGATGGTAGTAGGAAACTTGACACGGGGCGAGCTGACTGTGGGGGATTGTTGCGAAATTGTAATGGAGGTTGGTTGAAGGGATATGCCTGCAACATTGAGGCGTGTAGTGCTCTTCATGCAGATATGTGGGCAATGTGGTCGGGGCTCAAATTAGAAAGGAAAATGGGTCTTAAAAAAACTATTGTTGAAATTGGCTCAAAAACTCTTGTTGACCTGGTAGCTAGTTGGTCCAAAAAGATAGATTAGGGTATATTTTAATTAATCGCATCAGGAATTTGGTGTGTCTTGATTGACAGGTTAAAGTTACTCATACTTGGAGAGAATGAAACATATGTGCAGATTGACTTGCAAACTATAGTTTACAGTCAACGAATAATGATCTTTTGGAGTTGGACGTTCCACCGGAAGAGCTTCAACATGTCCTCCTTGATGACTTGATTGTGTCCTCCTTACCCAAGAATATTACATTAGTGTAGGTTTTTTTTTTTTTTGATTTTCTGCTTTGGAAGAAAACCTTTTTGGTGTAAAACATAATTAAATAGAAAAAGGAATCTGGTTTTTGCACGACACTTTACAGTCACTAATTCACTATCATAGTCAAATATTGTCATCTTCTTGGTCGTAATCTACGGGTATGTACGGATGCCCGATCACTTTTTATTTGTACCTTTTTTTATTTTTCATTTTCGGTATAAATTAATAATAAGTAGGCTTAAATATGTTTTTACCTCAGCAAACATGGGTACCCTTTGCAATTTTTTTTTTAAAAAAACCCCTTGCAAAATCAACTTTTTTTGTTTTAGTCATTCTGTTCGATGGAAGTTACAAAATCGTCTATGTGACATTTTTAAATATGTTTTTACCCCCTGCAAATAGGGGGTGTTTTGCTTTTACTCCCTGCATAATTTTCCATTATCCTCTCCCCCACCTCACGTTTCATTCATATCTTCCACAAATTCTTCCATTATCCTCTCTCCCCCACCTCATCTCATCTCCATCTCTCACTTCTTATCATTATATTCTTCTCCATTCAACTCTTACTTACAAAATGGTCCAAACCTCAAACTTCATCTCTCTCTCTCTCGTTCTTTACCACCATTATTTTTTCTCATTCCAAATATCAAACTAGAACCCATCTTCTCTTTCTCACAGAACCAGCACACAGTTTAATTAAACCACACACATTTATTAAACCCATAAAACCTTGATTTTGAGATGAAGAACAATCCATAAACAAACAATCCATAAAACTTGAAACAAACCCTAAAATCAGAATCACAATAAAAGTTAGTTACATGTTGTGCTCATGGTTTGCTGGTTCAGTGAGAGAGAGAGAGGCGAAGAAGATGAGAAGATGGGTTCTGGTTTGATATGGAAGCGTTGGTTTGTGTTGGAGATGGAAAAGTTGATATGAGGTTGGGTGGGTGCTGAGGAAGACGAAGGGGATTTAGATTTTGTTTGCAGGGGGTAAAAGCAAAACACCCCCTATTTGCAGGTGGTATAAACGTATTTAAGCCAAAAGAAAACAAATTAAAAATGCCAAATCAAACATCTGTTAGACACATCAGCTGTTTTTGTAACGTCCATCTAACAGAATGACTAAAACCAAAAAAGTTGATTTTGCAAGGGATTTTTAAAAATAAATTTTTTTGCAGAGGGTAAAAGCAAAATACCCATATTTGCAGGGAGTAAAAACGTATTTAAGCCTAATAAGTAAAGTAATTTTAAATGGGAGACATATTACTGATAAGACAAAATGGGAGACATATTCTAATAAGTAATATAAGTAAGTTTATTTGTTATTATTATGATGAAAACTTCACCTATTGTATTTTTTTTTGACACAGATTATTCGTATCTACTGATAACTTAGGTTTAGTCACCTTCTTGTACAAAATTCAAATTTAAAAAGTTTGAGTTAAAATTTCTCTTATTAGGTGCACGGGTCATAGCGCAACTCCCTCTCTTTTTTTGGTAGAGTACAGCTTGAAATAGAGCCAAAAAAGAAAAAATAAGAAAAAATTACATCCTCACAAACTCCACACCCGATGCATCAGCAAGGAGGTGGGGAGTGAGACCAGCAGGGGGAACATCTAAAATCGAGTAGGAAGTCGTGCCAACAATGCCCAATTTAGCCAAAAAGTCTGCACAAAAGTTGTCTTCCCAGAGCGTGTGAGTCAAAGATACCAACCAGTCCCTATGGAGAAGGTCTTTGATGGATTGAATAGATTACGCATACCAATTCCAAACATTCAGGGGGTATTAATAAGATTGATCACATTTAAGGAATCCGAATAACAGATAAGCGATCTGAATCCTTTATTCCAAACAAGCATTAGACCATGCTCCAAAGCCAATAACTCGGCACGCATGTTGTTGGGAAACTCCCTTCTCTTTGCTCAAAAGAAGAGCATATCAAATTTTATAAATATCTTATTATTATATAAATAATTATTTAATTTTCAGTATAATTAATTTCTATATTTGAATACTTTCATTTATGTTTTTTAGAGACTAAATCAAGAAATTATATTTATAGTTTTATACAAAGTAAAAATTTCACAAACAAATATTTTATAAATGTGTAAAATTAGGGTGCTTTCTACTAGTTTTCTCTTCTTTTCCTTTCCTTTCCTTTCTCATCTTTTCTTTCATTTTTATTTTTCTTTCTTTATCCAAACATAGGCTTAGGATCTGATCTAACTAATTACTATCTCTCTTCCGGTAAAAAAATACCAATCTTACCAAGAAAAAGCATAATAAAGCATAGTATATATATAGTCCTGGACATTGCATGACAGCATTAACATGAGAATGTTGTTTCTTTGAGGCAGCCACAGCCAGACACCCTAATTAAGAATGTTCGAGAATTCATATCTTGACGGATCTGATTTTCCAAAATATTATATTAGAATAATAAAAAAAGTAGGATGAGTCATCATCTTCAATGGCTGCTTGGTGGGGCTGATATGTGCAGACGTGCAGGGCAGTGGAGGTGGTGATTGGTGGTGTCGGTGGAGATATACTTTGTACCATTTTGTACTGCTCGAGCTTTCATCCATCCTATGCCCACAAATATCATTGCACTTGCACATCAGTTGCCTTTATTAAAAGTTACTTCCACAACCCCACTTTGTTTGTTTGCAGTTTAAGGTTTTGTTACATGTTTTTAAAAAATAATTAAAAGTTTAGATTTTTTAAAAAGTGTTGTATTTTACCATTTAACTATTTATCTCCTACATAGATAAATGTAAATCATTTACTGTATGTAAAAAGTTGTCATAATTAATAGGAGTATAAGTGGAAAGGAATATTAATAGCTTCATTGGAAATCTAAAACAACAATCAATTTGAGACAAATTGATTTTATTAAAACAACAAACAATTTGGGACATTGGGAGCAATGTTTTAAAAATTGGCTCGGCTCGACCAAACCGGGAACTGGGTCGAGCCAAGTTATGGATCGGAAATGCAGTGACCCGGTGGGAACCGGCATGGCTCGGCCGATTTTGGTGAAAACCGGTGACCCAGTCGATTTTGTAAAACCGAACCGGGTTTTGCGTATTTTAAAAAAAAGACCAAAAACGTAAAAATGATGCCGTTTTAAGCAGTTAATTTATAAAAATAAAATAAAAATGAAATTAGAAACCTCAGAGAAATGAGAAGAAATGTGTCTCTTTCTCAATCTCATTTCAAAAACTGTGTATAAACAATTTGTAATTTTGTTTTGATCCAGGCCGGATGTGTAATTTTAGGAACTTCAGAGAAATGAGAAGAAATGAAATTAGGCGGGATGTGTAATTTTAGGAAATTATTTACAGGTACCAGGCCGGGTTTTGGTCCTGTTGTTCGGTCCGAGTCATGCGATCCGAGTTTTTGTCATGCGGTTCAACTGTCGACCATTCGGTCCGACCCTTGACCCAGTGACCCGGGATCTTCACCGAATCGGCCACTGGTCCGAGTTTAAAAACATTGATAGGGAGTAATTTCGAAGGTCTTTAAATTTTGAGAAAGTCATTACAAAAAATTGACTTTGATTAATTATGTTTGGCAAAACTAATCCGCTAACATATAGTGAATAACTTATAGCAGATAAGCTCATTGTAGATGTTTGACATAACTAGTTTATAGTGTTTTTTCACTAGTTTATAGTATTTTTTTTAAATGCTGCTTGAAGTAACATTTAAGTTTATAGGGTATAGCGTTTCATTTTTTCCTTCCATTTTTACCCTTAATATTTTAACTAAATTTTACATTTATCCATCATTAAATGAATCTTCTCTCACTTTTGAGCATTAGTTACTATTGTCCATTTATGTCATTTTACTTTTATAAGCTAGACAACGGCTAAATTTACCAAATACTTTAAGTTCAATTCATTAACTTATCTGCTAGCTTATCAACTATTATCAACTATTCGCTCTTTTTTAGTCAAGAAGAGATTTTGTCCTTTTTGTGAGATTGTGAGAAGAAAATGAGAAAAAAGAAAGAGGTATAAGAAGGTGAGAAGAGATAATCAGGTGGAAGACAGAGTAGTTTAAGCAAGATTACTTTTTGATTATGAATTATCCTTAATATGTTAATTATGCTTGATTATTGATATTGTAACACATTATCAGTATATGATGAATTAGCTTATAAAAAAAAGTATATGATGAATTAATGTGGGGCTTTTCTTTAGATAGCTCGTGATTAGTTGGGTTATTCAATAGATGATGATTTTCCACCCCCTATTTAGCTTCAATACCCCCACAATTTTAGTGAATCCCAATTTTACCCTGTTGAATTTTATACTAACAGATTTATCTAATCTATTTAGTAGATAAATCCGTAGTTAAAAATTTGAAAATTCACATTTATAAATTAAATTAATAAATCTGTAATTAAAAAAATTAATTACGGATTTATCTATTTAATAGATAAATCCGTAATTGATTTTTATAACTACAAATTTATCTGTTAAATAGATAAATCTGTAGTTTTGTTTTTTTCTTCTTGTTTTTTATATCTTTTCTTATTTTTTGTAATTTGATTGCAGTTGGGGACTAGAGGTAGAAACTTCAAAATTATTTCACGCTGCCTTGGAGGAATATCCGGTAAATAGTTTTAGATATCAGTGATATTTTGGTTATCAGACACCTTCGAACGATAAAAATCGGTAAAAGAGGAGGATAACAACCACTACAATCATAAAAAAGGTTATAAAAACACCATTCAAAATCCATAAAATATATCTTAATTAATCCAAAAATTATAAAAACACCACTAAAAATCTAATAAAATCAAAAGAAGGTTATGCAAAAACATTTAGATTTTTTGAAGATTATGAAAATTCAAAAAATTCATAAAATAGTAAACGAAAGAATTTAGGATTTTGAGCCCCTCTGCCATCCCTATAGTCTAGAAGTCTCTTCTTGGGGAGGTATATGGTCTCTGATTTTTTAGGATTTAATGATTGTGGTTTCGGGACAATCAGAAAAGGTTTCCCAAACAATGAGTTTTTTTGCCTAGATTATTTAACAAAGTAAAGTGGGTCGTTGAATATTAAATTCATCCATGGGATCTTGGACGTCAAAATTATGTCGTTGAAAAAGAGTTGATGAAGAGTGATAAAAAATATAAATAACCAATTAAATAATGTAATTTTAATTTTTTAAAATATTTTAATATAACTACGGATTTTTATCTATTAAATTGATAAAAATTGATTTTATTTGCAGAATTATCTATTTTAATAGATAAATCCATAGTTAAAAAAATCAATTACATATTTATCTATTAAATAGATAAATCTAAATAAATACGAAATTCAATTATTTTTAATTATGAATTTATCTATTAAATAGGTAAATCCGTATAGTATAAATCATATAGGGTAAAATGAGAACTTCACAGAGTATGTGGGGGTATAAGAGTCAAGTGTGGGGGTAGAAAAGTTATTATCCTTATTCAATTGATACGCGATAAGAAGTTCATGTCCTCATCTTTTAAGTTTTTAAAAAATTTATTATTATAAATTAATAGGATTTGTTGAAGCTGTCTAGTTCCTCATCTTAAGTTATTTAATCGTTCGAGGCTAATTCGTCGCAACGGTAAAAATATCATTTGTGGATACCTGGTTGCTGGGTTTGATCCCCAGACGTCAATTCTTGATTTTCCCGTTTGTATGTGTGTTAGGTCCTCTCAGTTGCGAGCCCGACAATCAAACCAATATTTTTTTATTTAATCGATTCCTTATTAGATGGTTTACCTGTTGCCACGAAAAACCAATTGGGTAGTTCTTTATACTATTACTAGGACACACACCCGTGCTATGCACGGGGAGGTGATTAACAGGCCTACATATGTAGTTTCGAAAAAACATCAACATTTTATAAGGGGGGGTATAAAAATACGCAACACATATATATAAGACGAAGAGGCAACAATAGCCCTTGGTGGGATGAGACAAGAATGTCGGTCCAAAAATATAGAGTGGGGGTATATTGGTAAACAGTGGGGTACAAAATGAGGGGTACATTTTGATAATAAAAAAAAGTGTTGGACAAAAAAAAATTGTCAGGGGTATGTCGGTCCAAAAATATAGAGTGGGGGTATATTGGTAAATAGTGAGGTACAAAATGAGGGGTATATTGATAAATGGTGGGTACAAAATATAGAGTGGGGGTATGTCGGTCCAAAAATATAGAGTGGGGGTATATTGGTAAATAGTGAGATACAAATGAGGGGTATATTGGTAAATGTTGTGAGTAAAATTTTCCCACCAAAAGTGGATAAAAAAAAAGTGTTGGACAAAAAAAAATTGTCAGGGGTATGTCGGTCCAAAAATATAGACTGGGGGTATATTGGTAAATAGTGAGGTACAAAATGAGGGGTATATTGGTAAATGGTGGGGTACAAAATATAGAGTGGGGGTATGTCGGTCCAAAAATATAGAGTGGGGGTATATTGGTAAACAGTGGGGTACAAAATGAGGGTATATTGGTAAATAGTGGGAATAAAATTTTCCCACCAAAAGTGGGGAAGTCAACGATTGTGTATTAATAGTTATCGGATAGAGTGGGGGTATATTGGTAAACAGTGGGGTACAAAATGATGAGTATATTGGTAAACGGTTCCCACCAAAAGTGGATAAAAAAAAGAGTGTTGGAGAAAAAAAAATTTGTCAGGTGTATGTCGGTCCAAAAATATATAGTGGGGGTATATTGGTAAACAGTGGTGGTAAATGGTTCCCACCAAAAGTGGATAAAAAAAAGAGTGTTGGAGAAAAAAAAATTGTCAGGGGTATGTCGGTCCAAAAATATATCGTGGGGGAATATTTGTAAACAGTGGGGTACAAAATGAGGGGTATATTGGTAAATGGCGGGGCACAAAATATAGCGTGGGGGTATGTCGGTCCAAAAATATAGAGTAGGGGTATATTGGTAAACAGTGGGATACAAAATGCGGGGTATATTGGTAAATGGTGGGAATAAAAATTTTTCCCACCAAAATGACGTTATTGTATTAATATATAAGACTAGGATGCACGGGGAGGTGATTAACAACCTACAGATGTAGTTTCGAAAAAACATCAACATTATATAAAGGGGGTATAAAAATACGCAACACATATATATAAGACGAAGAGGCAACAATAGCTTTTGGTGGGATGAGGCAACAATGTCGGTCCAAAAATATAGAGTGGGGGTATATTGGTAAACAATAGGGTACAAAATGATGGGTACATTTTGATAATAAAAAAAAAGTGTTGGACAAATTAAAAAATTTGTCAGGGGTATGTCGGTCCAAAAATATAGAGTGGGGGTATATTGTTAAATAGTGATGTACAAAATGAGGGGTATATTGGTAAATGGTGGGGTACAAAATATAGAGTGAGGGTATGTCGGTCCAAAAATATAGAGTGGGGGTATATTGGTAAACAGTGTGGTACAAATGAGGGGTATATTGGTAAATGGCGGGAATAAAATTTTCCCACCAAAAGTGGATAAAAAAAAGTATTGGACCAATTTTTTTTTTTCAGGGGTATGTCGGTCCAAAAATATAGAGTGGGGGTATATTAGTAAACAGTGAGGTACAAAATGAGGCGTATATTGGTAAATGGTGGGATACAAAATATAGAGTGGGGGTATGTCGGTCCAAAAATATAGAGTGGGGGTATATTGGTAAACAGTGTGGTACAAATGAGGGGTATATTGGTAAATGGTGAGAATAAAATTTTCCCACCAAAAGTGGATAAAAAAAAAGTGTTGGACCAATTTTTTTTTCCAGGGGTATGTCGGTCCAAAAATATAGAGTGGGGGTATATTGGTAAACAGCGAGGTACAAAATGAGGGGTATATTGGTAAATGGTGGGGTACAAAATATAGAGTTGGGGTATGTCGGTCCAAAAATATAGAGTGGGGGTATATTGGTAAACAGTGGGGTACAAAATGAGGGGTAGATTGGTAAATGGTGTGAATAAAGTTTTCCCACCAAAAGTGGAGAAGTCAACGATTGTGTATTAATAGTTCTCGGATAGAGTGGAGGTATATTGGTAAAAGCGATGGAGTACAAAATGAGGGTACATTTTGATAATAATAAAAAAAGTGTTGGAGAAAAAAAAATTGTCAGGGGTATGTCGGTCCAAAAATATATAGTGGGGGTCTATTGATAAACAGTGGGCTACAAAATGAGGGGTATATTGGTAAATGGTGGGGCGCAAAATATAGAGTGAGGGTATGTTGGTCCAAAAATATGGAGTGAGGGTATATTGGTAA
This sequence comes from Oxytropis ochrocephala, assembly GCA_020916435.1. Taxonomy (NCBI): domain Eukaryota; kingdom Viridiplantae; phylum Streptophyta; class Magnoliopsida; order Fabales; family Fabaceae; genus Oxytropis; species Oxytropis ochrocephala. Next base: position 12,808,080 of record CM037089.1, on the reverse strand, counting down.
ACAGTGGGGTACAAAATAAGGGGTATATTGGTAAATGGTGGGAAAAAAATTTCCAACTAAAATGGCAAAAGATGCGATCTTGCCTTAACATATACCGATACCGATTTATATACTGTTAAAACAATTCAATTAAATGTCAATTTTAGTTGGCATTTTTCTTAATAATTATTTCTCTCTCTTTTATACCATTATTATTATTATTATTATATCTCAATATAACTTGTATATTTGAAAAATATATTTAGCAGTAATTTTCTCAGTGTTAGATTTAGAGATACCATAACCAACGTGGTTGGCTCAGTTGCTCCTTTGGCCTTGAGTCCCATCGGGGTCGTGCAGGTTTGCTCTCAGGTTCAATTCAATTGGAAAGAATCACGTTAGCCACCACCCGGTAGATTCACACGGAGCGAGTTAGTCGCCGTTGTCGGCGTTGGGACATCTGCTTTCATTCTGAGGGTTTCTGGGAACTGCTCCTTCCCTTTCACCAAAAAAAAAGATTTAGAGATACCATACATTATTGTTATTCTTTGAAACTGATGAGAATTTCAGACTATTTTCTCTGTAAATATCTTATTGCCATAAAAAATAATCCAATCAAATGTTTTTGAGGTAGTTTGATCAAGCATTTTTCAAATAAGAAAAAAGTATGCGCATAGGGGAGCACGATCCGTCTTAATCCTAAGACTCGTTCCATCTTCGTCCCATTTAATCCGCAAAATATCATGTTAGTTTGTGTCTAAAGATGGATTAGAGTCTAAAAAATTGGCTTGACAAAAGTTTAGGGATGGATTAGGGTTCTTTATAACCCGTCTCAACCAGTCTCTTACTCACTTCTCACTCTAAGAAATAAGTATAACCCGTCCCAACCAAACAAGAGACAAGTATACCATCCTGTCCTAAACTAAAATACACGTGCCACTTTGTGCTTGAAGAGAATCCCAGAAAGATGACTAGCTAGTCTATTTTCTCTGTTGTATTGTATGTATAATGAATCAAAATGATTAAAGTCTAATTTGAATTCCCCTTCTAATCAAGGAGAACTGACTGCACTTTATATGCTTCTCTCCAACTCCAACTCCACGTCTTTCAATCTACCCTCCTCCACCATAGAAAGCAAAAAGAAAAAGTCGATAGCAACATCGAGGCCTATAATTCCAATATCTACTTTATGAGAGAGTTTTGGGGGGAAATTTTATATCATCAATGGTTGTAATAAACATGTATGGGTATGTTAACATAAGTATGTGTATGATATGAGTTAAGGTTGGTTGATGTGAATGGATGAGAATGATATTTCATGTGTGACATGTATGTGTGGTTTTAGTGAGTGACTCCACTGTTTGGGGGGAAATTTTTTTTCCAAACCATTTACCAATATACTCTTCATTTTGTACCCCACTGTTTACCAATATACTTCCACTCTATATTTTTGGACCGACATACCCCCACTCTATATTTTGTGCCCCACCAATTACCAATATACCCCTCATTTTGTATCCCACTGTTTACCAATATACCCCCACTCTATATTTTTGGACCGACATACCCCTGACAATTTTTTTTTTTTTTATCCAACACTTTTTTTATTATCAAAATGTACTTTATTTTGTACTCCCACTGCTTTTACAAATATCTCACTCTATATTTTTGACCGACACACCCCTAACAAAAATTGAACCAATCTGATTTATCTCTATATCTCTCTTAATTAATACACAATCGTTGACTTCCCCAATTTCGGTGGGAAAATTTTATTCCCACCATTTACCAATATACCCCTCATTTTGTACTCCACTGTTTACCAATATACCCCACACTCTATATTTTTGAACCAACATACCCCAGCTCTATATTTTGTACCCAAAGATTTACAAATATACCCCTCATTTTGTACCTCACTTTGTTTACCAATATACCCCCACTCTATATTTTGGACCGACATACCCTACCAATTTACAATTTTTTTCCAACACTTTTTTTATTATCAAAATGTACCCCTCATTTTGTACCCCCACTGCTTACCAATATACCCCCACTCTATATTTTTGGACCGACATACCATTGACAAATTTTTTTGTCCAACACTCTTTTTAATCATTTACCAATATACCCCCACTCTATATTTTTGGACGGACATACCCTTGACAAAAATTGAACCAACTCGATTTATGTTTGTAATAGGTAAATACAATTTATATTTTTAGTGTCGTATTTACCTATATACGATTTCAATCGATTTAAAACCAAATAAATTTTAAAAAAAATAATCTTATTTATCTCAGAATATGGTAAATACGATGCGATTTTTTATGGTTTTTTTTGTCCAAACTCTTTTTTTAACTGTTTACCAATATACCCCGACTCTATATTTTTGGACGGACATACCCTTGACAAAAATTGAACCAATCTGATTTATGTTTGTAATAGGTAAATACAATTTATATTTTTTCAGATCGTATTTACCTATATACGTTTTCACTGACGAAAACCAAATAAATTAAAAAAAAAAAGAATCCTATTTATCTCAGAATATGGTAAATACTATGCGATTTTTTATGGAAAATTGATTTTATGTTTTATGAAGATAAATACGACTTACTATTTTTTGAAGTTTATGGGAGGAAATCGTATCTAGATAAATACGATGCGAAATGTGCTGAAAATCGTATCTATCTCCTGGAAGGTAAATACGATGAGCTTTAAAATATTTCTGGTCAAATCATATGTAAGTGAGAAATGGTCAATATTTTGTAAAGGGTTTAGGGTTTAGGATCAATGACTAAATTAAAACACTTTTGAAAAAGTCAATGACTAAATTGATATATTGTAAACGCTTTTAACACCAATAATACACAGTTATTTTTTAGTGAATTATCTTTATCATATTATTTTTAGGTCATAGCTTGTATCAAATAACATGTAGGCCTACACATTTTGGAAAACTTAGATAAGAGGGCAAAATATACTACGTAGATCAGAGTAATAAATTACTAATCTGTATGGCTAACAAATTATTCTTGCCGCCCCATGTATCTTGGGAGAAAATAATTGTTTACAGTTTCATGGCCGCCCGTGCGTATGCACGGGTTTGTGTCCTAGTAAAGTCATAACTCCCAAGGGTGTTATTTTTGGTACCCCCTCAACATCACCCACACCCCCATAATTCAAAAAATGCCAATAATACCCCTACGTTTTTAAAAAAAAAAATTTAATTTTTCGGAATTACCTCAAAATAAGGTAATTCCGGTTCAAAAAACAATTAAATTTTCGGAATTACCTATAAAAAAGGTAATTCCGGTTCATAATAAAAAATGAAAAATTTCGGAATTACCTCTAAAAAAGGTAATTCCGAAATTTGTAATTTTTTTTTTAAAGTTTGTATATTAAATTAATATTTAAACGCGTTTTATTTTGGAAATATGATACGAACGGTTTATGATTTAAATAACAATATGTCAAAATATATAAAATGACCAACATAAAAAAAATATAATGTACAAATACAACTACTATGGGTCCAAAATGTTTAACAATGGTGAAAATAAGCACGCGTGAAGTGGGTGAGCGGCGACATCTAAGGCATCCCGGTCAATCGTGCTCTCTCGCACCTCTCCTCATATGTCTCTCGGGACAACGGCAAGTGGAGCGAAGACGGCCACATCATCCAAGGTGATCGCTCATCTCCCAAAGGGCATGTGGAATGAACAGTCTCGGGATGCCACCTCTCCACAAAAGCGGATATCAACTCATGGTTGATTCCCCTCGAGGTGTGATGTCCAACTCGTAAAGCTTAGCTAGACGCAACCAATTGCTCTACCCGTGGGTGGTGGTCGATGAGGTCTAATTTTAGAAAACTTACGGCGTGAGATACAACCTTTAGTTTCCGAGGTGAAAAAATTCAAATTAAACCAAACGTTATTAAAAATAAGTAATTAATTGTTGTTAAGTAAAATTAAAATAAAAATTAAAATATTACCTCGCCTCTATCTATCCAAGACGCCTTGCGGTCGTATCCCAAATGTAAATATAAGGGTGTGTGCTCACACACCGGGGCAAATGAACCTCCTCCTCCTCAACCTCCTCCCCGACCTCCTCCCCAACCTCCTCCTCCTCAACCTCCTCCTCGAACCTCCTCCAAAGCCTCCCAACCGTCATGATACATCTCTGGGTGCTCCTGGTGCCGCATATGGTACTCATAATCAGGGTGGTCTTCTATCCGCTGCTCATACCGGGGCTGAGGCTGCTGAGGCTGAGGCTCAGGCTCAACCATCTCTACCACTCTAGCACGGGCTCTCTCGCGCCTCTGACGCTCAGAAGCATGCCCAGCACTCGAGCCTCAGAAAGTATCCGGAGAAGAAGTCTTCTACTCACGCCTCCCTGAATCATCGTGCTCGCCGTCGTACCGCGGGTGCCGCTCTTTGCCCGAAGACTCTGCTCGCTCTACGTTGTCCGATCGTCTACTCGCCACTGTTAAAAAAATAAATGTAATTAGAAAATATTAAAAATTGAAAAAAAAAAAAAGAATTACTAGGTAATTAGAAAAATTTCGAAATACCTCGAAGTGAGGTAATTCCGGTTCATATTCTGAACCTAATTACCTCACTTCGAGGTATTTCGAATTTTTTCTAAATTACCTAGTAATCCAAAAACCCATTCGAATTTACTTACTTTTTCGAAATTATGAAATGTGAAAAGTGAAATGTGATTTTTGTAAATTTTCAGGGGTATTTTTGTCCATTTGGGATATTATGGGGGTGTGGGTGATGTTGAGGGGGGTACCAAAAATAACACCCAACTCCCAATCTCATCACAAAATTCAATTCAAATTATAAAACCAATATTCATATATTACTCCTATCATTTTTTATTTGGTCGAATATATCACCCATATCTAACCGGCATAAAGAGAGTTTTTACCGTCTCTACTATTAGTTGTATTGACAATTCTCAAAAATATTGAGATGTCGGTTTTGGAATTCAAATTAGTGTGTGTCCATTGAATAATGTGTGTGTGGTGTTTATTTACCATTTCTTTCAAGTCGATTAAATTGTAGTGAGTTTAATATGTACAAGGTGTAAACGAGTGAAACTCTAGAATATTGAACTTTACTCGGGACAAAAATGAATTGTTCAAACTCTTTTTAATTTATTTATAAGCGCCCTCAATTAAAAACTTGCTATCTGTATGTTTCAGATTTTGTCTTCGACCAAAATTGCATTCAATTTCTATGTTGATTTAGATAATTAATTTAGTCAATTTTCTTTTTATAATCAAATTATTATCAACCTGGTTCAACCTAGAGTCGAAGGACTTGCACTCATCTCTCCTTTTTTTTTTGATCAGTCTCTCTTTTTGTTTTTTTTTTACCAAAATCTCTCCTTTTGTTTTAAAACACACATTTCACTCCCTTAACAATCAAAATGTAACACATTTTAGTGATTTTTATTAACTTTCCATTTGCTCTCAAATAATTTCAACTATACAATATTTTTATTAATTTCTAGGTTATGGCTTAATTGATTCACTCAGTGCAACCATATTAAATATCAAATTTTGAGAAAAACGTAAATAAAAAAACTACGAAAATCATTTGGGGTGGTTCAACCAAATTCAAATGTTGCTCCAACCTGAATTCAACCTAGTTCTAAGTGGTTGAGCTGAACTGTTGTCCAACTAAAACCTAAACAATGATGACCGAGTTGATTAGTTCGAATTTTACAATTTTTTCTTTTTTCATATTTTGACCAAACCCAAGCCCAAAAAAAGATTGATTATGGTGTTAAGTTTAGTCAACACTCAAGACCAACCCAACATGACCTATTTACACTCTTGAACTAACACCTCCAAGGTAGGGTTTAATCAAATCCGCTAGAATATAGGATGCATCAATTTCTCCTGTGATGGATGCTCTCGCCCACAAACTCAAGGATAGAGACGTTGAGGAAACTCTATTTAAAGGAATTCCTCTCATTGATGAAGGGACTTCACTCGTTTTGCATACATAACCCTAACTTGCTAGAGGAACCCTTCCTTCTATTTCTACGCAAGAACAATACCTGAGAAGTTAATTACCCTATTGTGTCAAAAAAGAAGAAGTTAATTACCCTCCATTGGAGATACCTAACCTATTACGTACATGTTATATATATGCAACACTTCTCAAATCTCAAGCATAAGCACAAGCAAGTGGAAGTGTCTCAGTCAACAATTTAAGTAAGTTGAAATGAAACAAATGGGAGCATACATGAAAATTAAGTTGTTAGGCAGGAGATATGAGGACCATATATTATATCATAGATAGTCCCCATTTCCTCTGGCTCCAACACGATTGCATTGTAATGATGGCTTTATTGTTTGTGATAATGTGAATGACTAAATTGAAGAAGAATGTGTGATCATCTATCATTGGCCGGTGGTAGGTGGTGGAGCACATATCAAACTTTTTTTCTTATCATTCTGCCAACAAACTTTGTGAATTCTATTTGGAGTTTGGTACTATCTCTTTTATATTGCTCCTCGCTCACAATATTCTTATCTCTTAACTTAACTTGAGTATTTGACTCATTCAGGTCAAGGTTCGAGAATATCTGACAAGAATCAAATCATTAGTAATAACTAATGCGGTGACCCGTACGATGGATGGGGCGAATCTTGAGTTACATAGAGAGAGGCGATGGTTTAATAATACACTTTACATATTTTACTCAAAATTAATTTGAAATTTTGTTACAAAATTAACTTTTTAAAAAATAAAATTCGTTATTAAGGAATAAACTTCGCATATTTAAACAATTAAAATTTTTCACACACTAAAGTACCCAAAAAGTATACTGCATAGTGTTACACTTTATATAATTTGTTACGAAATTAATAATCGATTCAGTTAATAAGAAATAAACTTTGCATATTTAAACAATTAAATTTTTTCAGATGATCACTGAAAAAAAGGTATAATCAGTATAGCGTTACACTTTTTATAATTTGTTACGAAATTAATGTTCGATTCCAAAAATTTGGAGGGAAATCTTGTAGGTCCCACAAATGGAGACTCTACAAGATGTATATATAAAGATTATCGCAAATAGGTAGTTTAGTTGGTGAGTTAAGGATCGATATTGAAGGTGTGCAATAGGCCCAAGATTCAAACTCCGAAAACTAACATTTCTCCCTTCTCCTAACTACTAACTATGTACTAATATTTGCTTATTAAGAAAATCTCTAATAATAATTAAAATACGGAATAGTGGTACAACTTATTTGTTCACTTTTCATCCAATAGACTAACACTAATATCATTAGTTCATACCTTCCTTTATTTTTTTTAATCAACATGGAATGTTTATTATCTGTTACGATTTGCACCACCAGATTCGACCGTGAGATCCCCGTTGACTCTCGGTAGTAGGCCGAGCCAACCATCGTTTATGACAATAACAGATCCAAGCTATCCTAGAAGAGTGCTACCCATGTCTATATGAAACGCCACACAAAATATGCTAAGTGTCGGAGGTCGAGTACCAAGCTATACCCTTTGTGGGTTTGTTGAGTACCGAGCTCTACACAGTGTAGGTCTGTTGAGTACCGACCTCTATTCGGCACAGGTCTCCAGCACATCCATGTAAATAGAGATCATTTATCACATGCTCTCCACGATCTCAGCAACAATTAGATATGGAGATTACATAACGATCGTGATCCCCCAAAAATAGGATATGCGCTCCTATGTTAGCGGAGAGCACTCTGCTCAGATCCAACTGCTGCAAACTACTATAAATAGGGATCTTCACCCCAAGTTTGATAGGTTACTTTGACACATTTTACACTGATTCTCCTCTCTAAATTTCTTTAAGCTAAAATACTAACTTATGCGTTGGAGTGTCTTTCTGAGGGACACCTTTATAATGACCTCTGTCCACCACCCCAAATGCTATTACTCAAGATCTTTTCTACCCCCTCAGAATTTTTGCTTAGTGAGTCGATTGAGCAGATACATGGGAACTCAAATACAAAGTTCCACTCTTTCCCACTACCAATTGAGCCGCGCTATTATGATCCCACTTTAAAGTTGTTGTACAACTCAAAATGAGTTGCTTATTTTCACCCATTAGAGATGCTCTTAATTCTCTTCTCTAATAACACTCTTTTACCTCTTTTTGTCTTCTTATTTTCTTCTCTAAACCAATAAAAGCATTGAAGTCTACGAGATAAGATCACAAGACTACAAATCAATTGATAGTAGGCCCAAGCAAAGTGATAGTTCCCACTTCCCAGCAAAATATGGTACAATGGATGAATGTGATTGTCCCAAATCTACTTTTGATGAGAGGAATATTAGTGTTGCAATGTCCAAAGGCTTTGGAACCATTGGATATGACCGACCATGGGACCACCCACTCCACCCGTCTAGTACAAATTAGTAAGCTCACTTTTACTTTCTTTTCCAAATTATTGATAAAACTAGTGTTTTACTACGAGTGACACTGATATTTGTTATAAAATCAAAAAAATTGAAAATTGTAAAAATTAATAAAAGAAAAAGGCAAAAGTAGATAAAAAAAAGTTATATTTTTAAAAAACTCGTGATGCAAAAACTCGAAAAAAAAGCAAGTATGGTCTCGCTCCTGCTTTCACTCCCGTTGCCACTATGAATCTATAAAAATTTTGAAAATTGTAAAATTAAATAAAAGAAAAAAGAAAAGATTGATAAAAGTTATATTTCAACTTGTTTAAAAAACCTACGTTGCAGAAACTTGAAAAAAAAAAGTAGTACGGTCTTCAAATATTAAAAATGGTGTTGCACTCCTCGTTGTCACTCCTGTTATTGCTCCCGTTTCTCTCCTGTTGTCGCTATGAATCCCTAAATATTGAAAATTGTAAAATTAAATAAAAGAAAAAGAAAAAGAAAATATCGATAAAAAATTATATTTTAACTTGCTAAAAAAATTTGCATTGCATAAACTTGAAAAAAAGAAAGTACGGTCTTCATATGTTAAAAATGGTGTTGCCTTACATGTTGATGCGCGCTACCCGTGGCTGCTCCTTGTAGTCGCGCCTGTTGCCGCTTCCAGTTGTCGTTCCTCGTTGCAAAAAGCGATTCAATTTTTGTCTCTCCATTTCCAATTGCCACTCGCTGTCACTATCATCACGCCCTAAAAAAATAAATTGCAGAAAGTTAAAATAATTCGATATCGTTTTTATATGAATAGACTCATAGAGAATTTAATTAGTCCAAATATTTAAAAAAACATTATTATATTTTAGATCGATTTTATAGTTTACATAAAACTAATAAAATTGTACCAAATCAAAATAAATGTTAAAGTAAATAAATGTTTAAAAAATGTTGAAGAGATACAGAATTGAATTGAAAATAAATGAATAAATAAATGTTAAAAGTAAGGACCTATGTGAAGTGAGTGTGCAGTACTATACTTTCCTAATGGTTTTGCTATCAATTGTACATTTAAGTTTTATTCAAAAAGCTGCAATTTTTTTTTTTTTTGCCTTAAAAAAATCGAAAAAGTTGTCCAATATATGTATCATCTATTAAAATGATAAATCCGTGATGTATTTAAAAATAGAATTTATTTTATTATTTGGTCAAAAGAATCCGCTGAATCCTTACTATCGGGATAAACATTTGGACCTCCTCAATGTTCACATGTACTTATGTGTGACTTGTGTGTGTGTGTGTTTTTTTTTAATAACTGCCCTACTTACGTGTGTTTTATCATTAGGTTATGTTGCCTAGATAATAAACTAATAATATTTTTGTGAAGCAAATAAATTAATAATATTATGATACAATAGTATAACAAATAACAACTTCATAATTTTATGTCAAACAAATTGATTTGATCAACATTATAATGCAACATATACAATTTCAAAATTTAAAATCTTATATATAAAAGCAAGATAATTTTTGGTTTTTGTTTCTGCCCCATTCTCCATTTTTTTATATTTATTTCTTTATTTTTCTTTTATAATTAGCACAATATAATTTATATGCATGATTATTTATGGGGATGTTTTTTCCATACCCCCACCCCTTCCCCATATACCCTCTCACCCAAAAGTGAAACCCCAAAATGTCTTTTGCAATCTATTTTTTTTTTTAAAAAAGACCAATCGTATATATGTTATTTTGGACATATATACGATGGTCAAATTTAACCCATCGTATATATGTTCTTAAGACGTATATACGATTAGCCGTGTAACATGCAATCGTATATACGTCTGAAGGACATATATACGATGTGTTAAAAGTAGGCATCGTATATATGTCCAAAATGACATATATACGATTTGTTTTAATTTTTATTACTAAAAGGCTACTAAAAATTCGTTAAATAGTCAAAACTACTCTAAAAAATTATAAAAACACCACTAAAAATCTAACAAAACCAAAATAAGGCTATACAATTTTTTTTAGATTTTTTGGAGACTATGAAAAATTAAAAAAAATAGTAAACGATGGAATTTGGGATTTTGAGGCCGTAGTCCCGTACAAGTTCCTTCTACGGGAGTCTTGATTCTTGATTTTTTTTCGGATTTCATGGCTGTGGTTTCATTACGATCGGAGTATGTTGCCCGAAAACCGATTTTTTAGCCTAAATTATTCGTTGGACGTATAACATCGTCACGTTTTAACGAACTACACATTAAACCTATTTTTAGGGCTTAATTAATTTTTATTGGACTTAAAATAAAATACAAATCGTATATACACCTGGCGGGTGTATATACGACCCTATGTTATAAGACATCGTATATACACACCCCAAGACGTATACGATTAGGGTGGGGGTGTGCCAATCGTATATACGCCTTGGGGTGTATATACGATGCCCAAATGTAAGGGTCGTATATACACCCCCCAGGTGTTTATACGATTGGCCAAAAAAATTAAAAAAAATACGTTTTCAGAAGAGCATTTTGGGATTTCACTTTTGAGTGGGGGTATATGGGGAAGGGACCTCTATTTGGGCTAATGGGCTTTAGCCCACTTCTTTTACTACTTTCACCACTTTAAAAGACCAATTTTTAGTTACACCTTTTTTTTTTAAAATCACTTTTTCATAACCTAAAATATCTACTAAATCCACTTAAATAAACGTCAGTAATAATCACGTTGAATCAACTTTTAGTTCAGTCCACACACATCACAAAGTCACAAAGTCGATGCACTTTTGATTTAGTCGTTATAAACATTTTCTTAGTGAAATTAAAATTTAAAATATCAATAATGACAACGTCAAACACAATTTTGATTTAGTTATCACAAATTAATATTTTTAATGCTAAAATTAAAACCTAAAATTTCAGTAATTACTTCGTCAGATGCACTTTTGGTATATATATGATTTTTTATTAATATTTCACTAAATATTCAATTGAAAAATGTCCACTAAATAACTTTTTACTAAATTATGTGAACCTATTCTTTTGAATTGGCAATATATATATATATATATATATATATATATATATATATATATATATATATATATATATATATATATATATATGAACTCAATCCATCATCATGACCAGTTTTCTTGCTAAGTGCAACCTATAGAGCTACTGGATTTTTCTTTGCAAAGTAAGGTTTTTGCACAAATGAAAATTGTTAGTGAACTTTGTGTTTAACTCAGCATGTATACCTATAACACTATAAAGTCATATTTTGCACCAAATGACATTATAAGCGTATTCAAATTGGTAATTATATTTGTATAATTGGTCTCGCTTATAGTATTTGATCGTAAATAGTATCTAACGAATAAATCTAAGATGACAATCTTTGATTTCTTTTGTTATTAGTTGAAATTTCATTGTTTAACTTAAATCCACTCTTATCACCACATATATATAACCAATAAAAAATTTATGACTTCTCACTGATTATTGTTTTGAAAAGCGAAAAACTAATTAGTTTAAGGGGAATGCTAAAGAGTACGAAATGTTTTCGTACTGTTTTGACGAAAGTGCACAAGACTAAAAACATAGGGGTAGAGTGGTATAATAAGAAATAAATGAAGGGTAAAGTAGTAATAATAAAATCTTGCTAGTTTATTTCATGCTTTTCTTACAACATGACTTTGTAACATCCAGCATTTCTTTCTCTTAGTTTAATATGTAAAGGTAGATTACTTAATTAGTACGTCAAATTGATGATCATTTGTAATTATTATCGGGTTGTAATAAGATATATCATATAAACTTGGTTTTGAAGATAAATTGGGCCATCAAAGGGAACGTTGTGATGGTTGATTGAGTTGCAATGTTTTGTAGGCTACTTTCTATGCTTTTTGGAAGACATACATTGGATTAGATCCACAAATAGTGTTTTATTATAGAGTTTTGTAAAATAGAAAAAAAAATAGGTACCCAAGAGCACTTGGATGAGATGGTAAGGGTCTCTTCCAACTTAACCAAGGTCGTGTGCTCGAGAGATTAGTCTCTGCATTTGCGCGCAGAGGATACCCGGTTTATAAAAAAAAAAAAAGTAAAACAGTTCCTTTCAGCTTAGATTTTTTCTTACTTGAAAACGCAATTTTATTTATTTATTTATTTTAAGGTGGGTGAGACGTTGAGCAACACATAACCATTGCGTCTCACACAAGGTAGTAACACTAATTATCAACTGATCTGGTTTCATTAAACATATCATTGACGTATATAAATAATATCACATGGTCACACCTGAATTTGAATTCGAGAGCCGGCATCTGAAATTGACAATGCAACCGGGGACATATTGATCATTTGAACTGAACATGTAGAATAATGAAAAACGTTCATATATATATATTATTAATAAAAACAACCTAATTAAGAAATGAAATGATCATCATAACAACATATTATCAAACAAACAAAATCTAGCTACATGACACTCACAATTGATCACACTGTGTAGGAACAAAAGAAATAGTCTCCTCAACAAGATCATGATTAACCAAAATATTCTGTTGCTGAACATTACCAAAAATAGACATACCATTAGAAGCTCCCATAGCCAAACAAGCCACTCCTAAACTCGAATCAGCAATCATATAATTCTCACCTGGTAACTCCAAATCACCACCATTAAAATGAAAAATCACTTTTGGAATTTCAACTTCAGTTTTCCCAGATGGTAAACTAAAACAAACATCTAAACCAGTTGAATCTGATTTATCCAATGGAAGTTTCGTTTGAGATATAAACTCTTTCTTAAGTGCACCAAAAGCATTTTCTTCAATATAAGTAATTGTTGTTCCTGAATCAATTATCATACCTCCACTTCCATCATCATTTACCTCAAAAGTAGATTTCTCAATAGATAATTTAGTATCACCTACTGAGATTCCTTCAAGTGAAAGATAGTAAAAAGATGGTTGCATTGGATTTTTTAAAAGTGGTGTTGTAACTGTTGTTGTAACTGGTTTTTTCACGTTTGCAAGTGAACCTAATAATAAAACACTGTTTTTTGAATCATCCATTGAGGTTAAACAATAAGAGAATTTTGGTTCTTTTAATTGAGAAACCAATGATAAAGGACCACGACCTAGTCCAACTAAACCTGAAGCCTGTTCAAAACCTTGTCCTTCATTATCTTCTCCACAACCAAAACCAATGTTGTTAACAGAAACCTTGTTATCTCCGAAAGTGAATGTTTCACTTCCTAGAATACCTTGTGTTGTTGAATAATCACCATATGAGTACATATATTGGCAACCATCATTGCATGTTGATGAAGGTAGTGCACTACATAGGTTGCTGTTACATGAGAGTTTAGAAAAAGTGGATGATTTTTTAGGATCAAAAATCTCCGTGGGTTGTTTGTAACATTTAGAACAAGGTTTGCATTGTGTCCAAATGAGATCACTACCAGTGTCTAAAACTGCAGGGTAAGCTAAAGGTGGTGTTCCAATGGAAAGTTCCATTAGATATTCACCGTTTCCTGCATGGATTGGTGATTCTATTTGAGAATCTGGTGATGAAACTGCTAACACCATTGCATTTAGTCTTTCAAGTCTGGTTTTACCACGGTTGATGCCGTGTTGAACAAGCTCGAGTTTTGTTAGGTTTTTGCCTGAATCAACGTGGTGGAGGGTGACTCTGAAGCCGGTTTTGTGAGGTTGAGAAAGTGGACGAGGATTTAATCCTCGTGATGTTGAGGATGTTGGATTGATAAAAAGAATTGCTACTAGTAGTGTCACAAATATGACACATGATGAACAATGTTGTTGTTGGAATATTGTAGCCATATTGGAGAGAAGGTTGGTTGGTTATTGAGTGTGATTGGGAATGAATTGAGAGAATATATATATAAGGTTGTTGGTAGAGAAATGGTCTTATGAATAAAATGGGATCGAATTTAATGGGGATCTAGTAACGTTTCCCTTAGAATGTGGTGGATCAGAAGATAAAGGGGAAGAATCTTGTTTTGAAGAAGACCAAGAGGGTGTGAAGAGGTATGTGTATACGTGTGAGTGAGTATCAATTCTTTTTAAATTCCTATAAAAAAGGATAAAAAGGAGTGGAAAATAATTTTAAAAAAAGTGGTAATTTGATTGAGGGTAAAAAGAGAGGGGTGGTGGTGGGTTTGATAATGAATGGAGGTTGAGATATCAATGTAGTGTGGCAATAAGTAGTAGTAGTACCGAGTCTTACGTTATGGTAGGTAAAGATTTTGAGAAATACTAGCAACACTCTTCTAACACTCTTTTTATGATTAAAGTTCATGTGTGTCCCACCATTTTAGAAATGGGACCCATTAATATAGTTGGACCACGTGAATTTTAACTAACTATAGAGTGAATGTTGGAGAGAGTGTTGCTAGAATTTCATGAAGATTTTTAGTGATATTATCTAAGCTAAGGCAACATTATTGTGACAAAAGCTAGGAGTATATAACACGTATACCAATTTATATTATCTAAGCTAAGGCAACATTTTCAGAGTTCTTGAATTAGACGAACGACAAACTTATAGAGTTAAGTAAGGGTGGTTTGGCTTTAGGAATGTCCAATTTGTTGAGTGAAATTTCATTAAGAGGCATCATTAATAGAAGCAATCATGGACAGTGATTAACATGAAGTGGGTGAACCACAAAATTAATACTAGAAATAATTAAACCCAAAGAAAAGTGCATGGTATATAGTAGTGTGTAAAATAAGCTTGTCTTGATATAATTTTTTTATTGTATACCCATAATTGAGTTTTTGTCTAAAAGATGGGGAGTAATTGGGTTAGATAGGTTGGGTGGACAAACTGGTTTACTATTTTGTTCCAAAGAGTGAAAGAGGAAAGGAAAAAAAAAGGTAGGTTGATGATCCTTTTTAGTTAGGTGAGAAGGTCTTAGAGACAAAGATACAATGTCAATTTATTAATCCCTTCATAGTTACAACTTTATGTGGCATTTTTGGCGAAAACTTTTTTTTTTGAAGGAGTGGTCAAAACTTTTGAATATGCTTGTATTGTAATACACGAGTATGTCCGAACGTATAAATTAATTGGTGTTTTCTTCCATTTTCACTAACATATAATAACTTCAACAATAAAGTTTGTGAATTGAAAAAACTAATGTAGTGAATGCTACAAAATAGAGCTTCCACTAGAAGTCGATTTTGAGGCTATAATCAATTTTGGAGGTAGGAAGACAAACATCTTTATATCCGATCAAACCACGTTTAACCATAGGCCAAGTTTGTATTGAACTACGGTTATATTTTTCAACATAAATCCAAAATTGTAATCTCGCAATTTAAATTCCTAAAAAAATTATGGAATTTAAACATTATCAAGCACAATTATTTCTTTCATAAGTGCTCAAAGAGTCCGAAGAACGTCTTTGCCTTGGATAGCGGTGTCATCCCCTCACCCTAAATTTCGTATAAAAAAAAGCACAATTGTTCTCCTAAAAATCACCAACCACGGTATAAGTTTTACCATTTCTAGTTAGCACATTAGATTTGAAATGACATAATCAAGAGATAATAGGTTTAGGAAGATCACCTACATAAGAAAATGAGGCTCGTGATAATAAAAAAGAGATTATATCTGTCAACAAATAAAAAACTAGGAGGCGGGTCCGTGAGGCATGTTAGACTTATTCCCTTTGAGTAAAGCAACCTCTTACTCAATTCTAGCATGATGTTAATATGATTATTGATGGTGCGTGGCCATCACTAATTCATCATTCATGGCCCATAGTGACATAATAGAAGTAATCAAATAACAAACCC
This sequence comes from Oxytropis ochrocephala, assembly GCA_020916435.1. NCBI lineage: Eukaryota > Viridiplantae > Streptophyta > Magnoliopsida > Fabales > Fabaceae > Oxytropis > Oxytropis ochrocephala. The sequence goes on along the minus strand of CM037089.1, from coordinate 12,791,838 downwards.
TATAAGAATCAGGATGATGAGCTTGCTGCTCTGCTCTATCATTAACAAACTCCTAGATAATAAGGCTTATTTCATCTTATACAAACCGTTAATAGCCCATGCCTTAAAAAAAAAAAACAACCTCATTGCCAATATGGTTGTCGTCGTTTCCATCCTCTAAACCACTAACTCCGTCAACGTGACAAGTGAAACCCTAAGTATTCCGGTTTTCTTTCAAAAACAGAGTAGGAAAGTGGAAAGCAAGTGACCAAAACCCTAAGATATATTTCAGTGATCATTGACAAGCACATTCAGAATGAAAGAATCAAAACCAGTGAAAGAGGCACAGACCAATGCCATTATGGCATGCACGGGAAATAAACTTCAAAACAGTAGAGATGTGAACAAATTAACAATTATACAACTTACAAGCTAAAATTATAGGGGTATCAAACTTTACAATTCAAGACAATGGTTTCTAACAACGGTATAGGCTTACACATAAGTTGAGGCTATAAAATGACATCACATAATGATAATAGTGATTACAAACCGTAAGAGTTAGCCCTAGATTTGTTCTTACCCATAGAATTGATCCGACTAGCATGTTCTTCATCCTCCTGCTTTTTTCTACGAGCAGCCTCTTCTTTTTGTCTCTGAATCATCTCTAATTCCCTTTGCCGTTCCTCTTCCTTTCGTTGCTGCTCCAGAGCTTCTCTTCTCTGAGCCTCTTCTACTCTCCTCCTATTCTCTTCAAGCATCTTATCCAGCTCTTCTCTCTCTTTCCGGGCTCTTTCCTGCAGGATGTAAACAAATATATCACCAAGACAGTAGGAAAAAATACAAATAAAAGGAACCTGACCCCTCTCCCCCGAAGAAGCCATATGTTAAAAGTGGTGTGAACAGGCTTCACTGGGAGAGACTTCTTCAAGACTACCTGATTACTATAGAGCTAATGGCCAATGGGTGGAGATACTAAATGATATGTCAACTTAAGCACATGCTTTAGTACCAATCATGATTCAAATTTGGAAATCTCATTACATGTCAAAAAACATCTTTATGATCTGCTTCCTTATTGACACTATCAAGTGTTCGGAACCACAATGAAGACCCAATAAACGTGCAATTACAATGAAGCTACATGTGGTAGCTTTTGCGGTGAGTGATAAATGATAATCCATGGTGAATCCAAACATTAAATAATAGGGCTAAGATCCTGGTTTCTGCAGGGTGGCACGTAGTTTACCAGACAAAAGATACTTATAGAGTATCTCAAAGTACAACACAGTTTATCCACATTAAAATTATCAATTGCTGATAAATAAGACAATTTCAATATTTGAAACCCTCTCCAAATTTAAATGCGGAATGATCAATAACTTGCCCGATAATCCCTTTCAGAGAAAAAAAAGGGAGTAAAAAGCCCCAGTCACAGTCAGAATACTTACTTCTTTCATTCTAGCTTCAGTAAGAGCGTCTTGCTTTTCTTTTTCAAGTTGAGTTTCAACATCATCAAACAATTTCTTCACACCTTCTGCTACACGCCTTTCTACTTCTAACTTGACTTCCTCAGAATTAAGCTTCTCCTCAACATTTTTTCGGATAGCTTCTTCCAACCTTCTTGCAGTCTCTTCTTCCAGTAGTCTCAATTCTTCCTCATTTTGACGCTTGCTACTACCAAATGCAAATATTGGTGAACATAAATAAATGGACATAGATGAAAAAGATTGATGCACAAGCAAGTCAAATAAATTCTATACGTGGAAAACAACAGAAATAGATAAAACCAACACTTAAGTTTCATTCATTTGTTAGTCAAGTTTCTAGCCAGTTCATTCATCCATTGATATCGAAAATATGAACTTATTAATATTCTTACGAGGCATACCTCTCTAACAAGTTTGCAATCCATAACAAGAGAAGTTTCTAGTGGAAGAGTAGATTAACGAGGCAGCAAATGTTCATCAAATTTAACAAGTTGAACAATGCAGTAGCTTCCTTCGAAAATGCCAGTAGAGAAGAATGAAATTAACCTGTCGCATTTTCAAAGCAAATCACTTATCTTCATCAAAGATGGGAACTGATTCATAAACATCTAGCTAGAGCCTAAGAACTAATCTTCAAACCGTCAAAAGGTCTATCTAAGGTTTTAAAAATTGGTCTGAAACCACAATTGACATCATGATTTTTTTTGACTCATTGACCTCAATGTGACTGCAATTCTCCAAATTATCAATGATCGTGGTGCGGCCACGATCACAACAATGATTTTAAACCTCCACTCTATATCTCCATCTCAAGTTATGCGCCACGATCACAATAACAATTTTAAACCTCCACTCTATATCTCGATCTCAAGTTAACTAGATAGTCAGAGTTCATTTGCATAAGTTAGCATTGTTTTCTTTAGCTGCTTAGTGCTAAATTGCATAAAAACACATATCATCATGTCCAAAAAAATCATCTATTTCTTCTTTATCTTGAAATGATATGATTATGAGGTCATATTAATGGACAATGTCACAAAGGCTACATATTTGCATAGAATAATTGTTATATCATACAATTCCTATTTAATATAGTTAAAAATGCAAGAGCAGTGATTATAAATTGCAATTTTCAAACCAATTAAGCGCGAACATAGTGAATTGAATTTTTTAAAAATAGAGGATACCTTTTCTTTGGAGGTTGTGGTTGGTCTGTTTTGTGTTTGATAGAGGGAGTGCGTGATCTGGGAGGAGGAGAGGGTGAGGAAGAGCTTCTGCTTCTATGCCTACGGCGGCGGCTGGTTCTGGAGTGGCGACGAGAAATAGGGGAACGAGATCGAGAGTACCGTCTTCTGTACGAAGGTGAACGTGACGGGCTACGACCCATCCCTTAACCCAAATCACTCACTCACTACTGCTACAATACAACACCTCCTTCGCTCTGCTCTCCAACCATTTTTACGAGAATCACTAAACCCTCACTTTATTCCTTTTTTTGCTGACTATGTTAATTTGATTGTAATCGTAATTTTTGCTGATTTTATTTTTTTCAAAAAATAAATTCACAACTTTTGTGTTTTTGCCGATTTCGTACAAAAAATACAAATAGATTCTTTGTACCATTTTAGCATTGCTTTTTTTTTTTAATAAAAAATTCTGTCAAAAAAAAATGTAAGTAATTCTTTTCATCCCATTTAACAAAATAAAAATAGAGAAGAAACTCAGAAGTATTTGTTTCATCCCATTAAGGATATTAGTGATGGACCCACCATCACAACTAATTTCATCATAGTTTCTTGTTCTGCACTTGCCGGGACTCGAACCCAGGGTTTCAGTTTTCACCGTAGCAGCATACCAACATCTACCACTAGACCACAGGTGCATGTTTATGTGAATGTTATTGATGATTTCGCTAAATAGCAACTATACCTTATTTATATTTCTATTCATTTAACGTGAAATTTCTTTACAAAACCTCTAATATATTATATGAAAATAAATCATGGGAAAAGAGATGTCACCAAGATATTAAACGTGTCACATTATAGTAGATGCGTGAAGAATCAATTACAAGTAATTACATTTCAGTTAACTAAAAAAACAGAAATTACATTTCAAAGTAACTTCAGTTATACTATATATATGCCTATCTTGCTGTGGAAAGCTGTATAGCTTCCAGATTTTTAGGAGATTCATCATTCCAAACAAACTGGTGAGACATTAGTTGATTACTCACCTCTTCATGTTGCTCCCAATCACCCCATCTCTCTTCCAAACCCACCCCTTGCAACATTTTTACCACTTCTGACATACTTGGACGCTCCTCAGGCAAGCCTTGAGTGCAAAGTAATGCAACATGAACAATCCTCTCAACTTCTTTCTCATCATAAATCTCCAAATTTCTATCCACTATATCCTCCACCCTATTTTCTCTCAGTAACTTCTTTATCTGTATAAAACACCCCTAGTTATAAACATCATCATATTTGAAAAACAAATAAATGATCACAAAAGCTGAAAGAACAAGTTACATGATCAAGCACAAGAACATCCTCCTCCAATTGAAGCTGAAAGAAGTCAATTGCACGTTGACCAGTAACTAATTCAAGAAGTGTTATACCATATCCAAACACATCTGTTTTCTCTGATGATTTCCCAGTGGATAGATATTCTGGAGCTATATGACCCATAGTGCCTCGCACTTCTGTCGTAACATGAGACGCAGCTTACATTTACCAGTTTAGCTAGGCCAAAATCTCCTATAACAGCTTCAAAATCATCATCAAGTAAGATATTCGCCGCCTTCAAATCACGGTGTATTATCTTAGGATTGCATTGTTCATGCAGATACTCTAATCCATGAGCTGTACCGAAAGCCACGCGTTTCCTCATTGGCCAATCCAAACCTTTTTCGCCCGCTTTTAGATCTAATTAGCCAACATTTGAAAATAATGTTGTTACAAACAAATACCAAAGGGAGAACAAAAGATGGGAGGAATTAGAATATTTACCTCTCAATTGATAAGCTACACTTCGATGTTTCATGAAAGGATATACTAGGATTCTTTCAGTTGAGGCTGTACAGAACCCAATTAATCTTATAAGATTCCTATGAACTGCAACACTTATAAGTTGAACTTCTCTTTGGAATGCAGCCTCCCCACCAGGAGCGTTATAATCGGCGAGGCGTTTCACAGCGACATTTGTACCATCTAAGAGTACTCCTTTATAAACTTTTCCATAGCCTCCTTGGCCAATTACATTGCTTTCGGTGAAATTTTTAGTTGCGAGTTGGAGTTCGCGCCAAGAAAATCTTCTCAATTGCCAAAAGGAAATTTGGCTTTCATCTTCACCTGAAATTTATCAGACATTGCTTTAATCATTATGCTTCATCAAAAGGAATTTTACATAGAAGGAAAAAATTACCTGGAACATCAAAAAAGACATTAGTTTTGTGTCTCTGAGTGTGATAGTATCTATGTGAAAAGAAAGCCCCAAGACATAAAAGTGCAAATGAACCACAACTTGCAAAAGTAACAACTACTGCAAGTTTTGATTTGTTGGTTGAAGCTGCACTGAAAAATAAAAATTAGAGGGGTGGGAGGAGATGATACACTTAAGCTAAGTTTTTGCATAGTCTGTTAGGATAAACAACTTAATTAATTACTTATAACATAAGTGCTTATGTATAAGCTATTTCTTTCATAAAAGATAAAGTAAAGTCAAACTGCTTTTACGAAAACTATAAGTTGTTTTCATAAGCTATATTAGAGAGTTTATGAAAATTAACTGAAAACAACTTATGGACATGTCATAAGCTCGCTCTCCCAAATAGCCTCATAAGTGTTTATGCTAGTTGATAAGCTCAAATAAGTCAATCCAAACAGACTCTAAAACTATGTGGACAAAACATTACAAACCAGGAAGTGCAGAATTAACACAAGGCTGCTCCAAGCTAGAACCACAATGAAGGAGGGTATCCGAAAAACTGAAAAAACATAATGCAACAAAATGAAGCCATAAATTACTACTATAACACAACAATATTTGTAACTTTAATGAAAATGTTTGAACAATGAAGTTTACTTAAACACAGGAATCGAAAAGAGTGGTATTGGGATACTTCCGGTAAGACCATTTGATGAAAGATCCCTGTCACACGAAAACACTAATAAAATATAGAAGTACTACCAACCATATTGCATATATATAGTTTAAGCAAAAATGCTCTTGAGAGTAGAAATTCATACAGTTCTGCCAACCCACTAAGGTTTGCAAAAGTATCTGGAATCTGTCCAGATAAGTCATTTCCACTCAAGAACCTGGACCATGCATGATAACCAAAGAAACTTTTTAGTTAATCATTAAGTGAACAATTAGGAAATGAATTAAAGGAAAATCTAGAAATTGAAAGTGCAGCCATACAGATGCTTTAGACTGGAAAGTTTCCCCCAAGTAGATGGTATAGAACCATTAAAATTATTGTCTGCAAGATTTAGATATTTTAGGTGTGTCAAGTTGGCAATGTAGTCAGGTAAGGGGCCTGCCAGATTGTTGCTCTGTAATTCCCTGCATGAAGAGTTCTGCAGGTTACTATCTTAGACGAAAAACCGTGATTCGCGAATTTACTCATCGAGCGGAAGATTTGGTATGAATTTTACATGATTAATTTCTTAGCTAAAACAATTGTTGTATTGCCTTATATAATTTGAAGTAATCTATTGAATTAACTCATGAAACATACCCAATTAAAATTATGGTAATTTGATTTTGCTGGATAAGTACACTAGCAGATGCCAACTTATAACGATATATATATAATACTTACAAGCTAACCAAATATTTTAACTTGACTATTGATGGAGAAAGTGTTCCAGAAAATCCAAGTGCTGCCAGATTCCTGCAGATCAATTAGTGCACGCACTGTCAAGCTAAATTACTGCTGCAAGTCCTCTGGAGGAGTGTATTTATTGTGTGGATCGATGAACTCACTCACAGAGATATAACATGTTTGTTGTTACAAGTGACATTTGACCAACTATAGCAAGGGCTCACAAAATGACTATCCCAGTCTCTAATTTGATTGTTGGAATCATTGAGGCCCCTCAATATTTCAAGCAAAGCTTCACCTATATTATATATATATTACCCAAAATAGATTCAATTACAGCAACAAAAGCCTACTTTATTAATGGGCCGGGTGAAGTCATTATTACAGTAAGTAAAACACATAATTTTAGCACACCTTCCACATCTGGATTTGTGATGGGATAAGTGAGTCTGGAGACACTGAGGAATATCAGCCACCTTGTTAATATATTGAGAGCACACGAGCCAGAAACTGTTGTTGAGTGGAACATATTAATTAAGCTGCTTTTACCACGAAGGAAAATTTGCCTGAATCAAATTTTATTGTAGTTGTGGTGATGAATACAAAACAAGATCAAGTGACAGTTTACTCAATTGAGTTGAGTGATTGTGTAGTGCAAGAGAACCACATATCAAAAGGAGAATTTTTCTTTCAAAAAGAGAAACTAGACTAGAGTAGAGTAGAGTAGGATGGGTGTGAGCAAAGTGGTGAAGAACATGAGTTGGTAGTGTAAGTGGACAACGGTCCATGGTGGGTTGGGTATAAAATGAAAAGAATCCCACTAAACTTTCTTATGCTCTTCTCGTGTCTTGTCTTCACAATAATAATTCTACTCTTTAATCTTAGATACTCCCTTTATAGCCTTTATCCCATCAAACAATTTGATGAGAATCCTCTTCAAAAAGCATCTATACGTGTCATCATCTTTGTGCTATGCTAACTAGCCGTGTGGCCTGCCTAACGAAGTAAAATTTGAGAAATGATCTTCTCAAGTGACATGAGAGTCCGGTGGGATTTTAACCATTCATTACTCAAAATATAAGAGCTTTTTTTTTTTGAACAAAACAAAAGATACGAGTTTGGATTAAAATTAATCCACATACATGTACTTTTTTAATAAAAAAAATTGTGTACCACTTGATATTAGCAACCTGAAATTGAAGCACGTATGTTTTATCTTTGGTGCGGTTGCTATGATTTTGGACCGATTCAAATATTCAATAAGTCGGATGAATTTAGTAACATAGTGACTAAGCTCAATGTTAGGATGAAGTTCCATACAAAAAAGTGACCCTTAGAGAATGAAAGGCTGTGACGTGCATTGATCGTATCCCAGAAGAACAATGGACTAAAAGAAAGGCGACATGACGACTAACTTTGTTGAGTGCATCAACAATGTATTTAAGGGATACAAAATCTTCCAATTACTTTGTTAGTCCGAGCATTCTATTATATATAGGTTAGGTGGTATGTTCGCAAGAGGGAAACATTTGGAAGCAATGATCAAATCCGGCCATGTTTATACAAAAATTCTCAAGTTGGCCATCAAGGGAAACACGCAAAGTCCAACTCTCACCATGTTCGTAATTTGGGGTGGCAACATTGTGAATTCTTGGTGGATGATCAGTTGCCCAACTCACAAGAGATGCAACCTGCTGGGAGAATATATTAGATATAGTATGATTTGTGGCATAGTTTAGAAATGTAGAGAGATCCTCGAGGTTGTCCAAATCTACCTGTGATATGTATTTAAATCAATATTTTTAAAACTGAACCGGTGGTGAAACTCGCGAGACTTTTTTAGCTCACTCGATTCAATCATGGTTAAACCGGATAACTAATAAATAAATAATAAAAATTTTAAAATTTTAGAGAAAAAGTAAATAAGAAATTCATTTCAAGTGGTTCAACCAAGGTCGGTTGATAATGCAAAGCAATCACCTACGATTCATTCGGCCCAACCCAATTTTAGGCGATTCAACTAAATAATAAACTGGGTGGTTCTCAGTTCAATCAGTTTTTTTTAGATAGACAATTGTTAAAGGGGGTGGGGGAAATGTTAGTTTCCGAGACTTGAACTCAGGACTTCTTTCTTACACTCATTTGGTGCACTCCTTCGATATCCCTTAGTTCGCCAACTGAGTTATCTACTTATAATCCAATTCAATAAGTTGTTGAACTACAACACTAACTTAAATTGACCTCGGGGAATTAATAGGTCACCCAAAAAGACGTGAATTGTTTTTGTTATAAAATTAACCAAAACAAGAATAAGATAGTACCACTATAATAGACTATAGATGAATAACAACTAAACAAAGAGAAGAAGAGAATGGGAGAAGAAGAGAGATTTTTCATTCTACCCTTGAAGGTAACTTTTACAATGATACATGAGTCCTATTTATAGGACATAAGATATGTAAGTTACAAGCATATGGATGGTCTACCATTATGTGTCATAAGCATCTTATAGAATATGAAAGGACTAAGAGAGATGAGGAGAAGGACATCCACAAATATTCATAACACTCTCCCTTGGATGTCCATTGAAGATATGCCTCATTAAAACCTTACTAAGAAAAAACCCAGTGGGAAAAAATCTTAGTGAAGGAAAAGAGTACAATATCCTTTATGTGGGAACTGCCTCATTAAAAACCTTTCCAGGAAAACCCAATGGGACAAAACCGTGGAAAAGGAAAAAAAGAGTACAGTTTTCTCCCCACTGTTTGAAGCATCAATTAAGAATATTGATACCAATATCTTCTCCCCTGACACATTTGAACCAATATACACTGTGATATATATATATATATATATATATCATCCTTTTAGTTGAGCTTTATCTTCAATGCCCCTTCCTTGAATTGCTGGTGCTTGAGTCTGATATGAAGAACCAATAACCATAGATTGCTTGTAGATTATAATGATGTTTCAATGTCACCATATGTTGAAAATAGTAGGTTTGGAATTTGACTTGATCTGGGTCAAAACAAATACCTTGTATCTGCATGATTAGTTTTATGAACAGATATGCATAAAATAATTGCTTCATTTGTCTCATGAAAATATAAAAACAAATATATTACACTCTGTTCTAGTACATTTTGATTGTTGATAAATTCTATCTCACTAAGTATAAAATAATACTATTACATCAATTCATATGACATTTAGTGACGTGCGCGCACTAATTTAAAGTCTTCGAGACTGTAATATTTGCTATCTTCTTGACACACACATCACTACAAGAAAAGCTTGATTTAGCCACCAGCAATTGCCACGGAGCTTATTAAAGTCGAATTTGCCACGGATTTGCGGCGACGGAATGCGTAAAAATAAGAGCGCGAAATTTCCATTGGTGTTTGCCACGGGTTTGCCACGGACATGTGAAAGGACGAGAAATTTGCCACGGGTTTGCCACGGGCGTTGATATTTTGCCACGGAAAGTCCGTCGCAACGCCGTGGCAAACGCGTTTCGATCGAGATTTAATTAAAAGATCCTCGACCCTTTCTTTCATCCTCACTCTCACTCTCACATGACCTTTCACTCTCACTCTCCTCACCTCACACCTCCGCGCCTCCCTCACCTCCACCGCACCACCACCACCGCGCCTCCTCAACCTCCACCGCACCACCACTCGTCGTTTTCCTTCTTCTTCTCCCTATCTCAAAGCACTCCCCTCCCTTCACTCCGTCGCTTTCCTTCTTCTTCTCCTCTCTCAGCGACTCCTCGATTTTTAATTCCTCCCTCCTTAATCCCGTGAAAATCAAAACCACTCCTCAATCTTCCAAATCGCTTAGTTCCACTTAACTCTCAACCTCCAAATCGAAACCCTAGCTTCCAAATTGATCGGTTCCTCTCGAGGTGAAATCTAGGGTTCCAAATTGTCGGTCTCGAAGTTCGCCGTATCGCGGTGTTACTTTCTACCGGAGAAACGGGAAGATGGGAATCGCCGATGATTGGATTTGATACATCGCATCTTTGCAGCAAGGTAAATTTCATATTTATGCATTTTCGTTTTCTTGATTTAAATATTTATTCATGGAATTTTTATTTTATTTTATTTTCTTAATTTTTTTTGTTTATTCCAGAGCATATGATCGAGCTGCAATCAAGTTTTGTGGCGTTGATGCTGATATTAATTTCAATGTTAGTGATTATGACGAGGATATTAAGCAGGTGAGTGAACAGTTGATTCTATTCTAGTTTGTGGTTGTTTTGTGCTGATTTGAAATTCTAATTGTAGCATCGATTTTTGGAAATTATTGTTGTGTAGATGAGTAACTTTACCAAGGAAGAGTTTGTGCATATTCTGCGTAGATGTTTGCGTGTAAAATAGTGTGGTATTCGCAAATTTAGTGCAAGTATACACGTCGTACAAGTAATAGAGTGGATATAAGTAAGAGATCGTTCCCACGAGGATTGATTGTACTTTCAAAGTTCAAGTCTTAAAACACAAGTGAAACAAGTAACAAATCGGCACTAAAAGTTGGTGTTAAAACTAGGAACATAAATAAAACAAGTAAATAAGATAGTGGTTGTGAATATGGATGAGAATGAGTTGGGTTGTTGCATGCAAGTAATTCCTCTCTAGTCAGACGTTATAACGTTTACACGTTATTACGTACAAATGCTATTCTGTATAGACGTGGCCACGTTTGAACGCTGTTGCAAAAGAGCTATGCTTTTCAGCACAAAACGTCAGAGTTTCAAGTATAAGAGGTCCTATGTCTAGGTTCTAAATAGGCCCACTCCTGTATTTTAAGCACCCACAGCAATGTTCTATGAACTATTTATCCTTTCTATGTCTAGACTTAGATAAAAAATGCCTAAATGTCTTTAGTGCACCTTTTCGTTCATATAAATCTTTGAGTTCTTTTCATAGACCATGTCTGTACCTATGAATCTACCTATTTTAAGTGATCGAGTCTCAAAACAAGTTTGGAAATATTATCATGCAAAGATTTAAAACATGTAAGCGTCAATACTTCATAACATTTAACTAGAAATTCATTACATGCAAAACAACAAACCAACTACAAAATGTTTAGCTCATCTTTGAGCATCTCTACTAAAAGATAAGAAGTTAAAATACCATACATAATCGAAAAGAAAACTGAGTGCAAAAGATACACCTAAGTAACTTTCTGCATGCGATCTGTAGAGAGACGTTACAACGTCGAGCTTCACGATGAGTGGTTATGATGGAAATGGAGTTGAGTAGAGTTCAAAACCGAAGTGCGTGTCCGAACTTCGTTTTGAGAACTCTTTACGAACAATGGAGGAAGGTAGATGATGGAGGTGTGGACTGGTATGATGCGGTGTGTGTATGCATCTCTGAGAGAGACAAGTCTTCCATTAAATAGCCAAATGGGTCACATATGTTGCGATGTCATTTGCCCACCTACCAAGCACATGCGCACTTCCGAATCGACATCATGCGATTGCTACGGTCGCGTCATCCTTGTCGAAGACACATGGGAATAGAAGATCTTCGACTTTACGAATCTTTAACCATCATTGCTAGTGCGCCATAATCGAGATATTTCACTCTTGCTCTGCTGCCCTTGCTCGGGCGTGGTGAGGGCGTTGCGACGTTCGGCTCTAAATTTCTGCACAAGCACAAAAAGCATCAAAATGCTCACAAAGGCACCAATTGGTGCCAAAATGCCAGAACTCGTAATTTAGCCCCTAGCTAACTAAGAAACAATAAACTAACAGAAAACTAATAGAATCAACCTACAATTGCTAGAGAACTTGCATGATTTATCTTTGAATAAGTATAAATAACTCATATAAATATGAGTTATCGATGAAACAGAGCTTTGGTTTCTCGAGGGAAGTTCCAAATACAAGGGGAGTGACTCTTCACAAATGTGGCCGATGGGAAGCTCGTATGGGACAGTTTCTTGGCAAAAAGTGAGAAATTTCTTTGGTTGAATTGCATTAATAGTAGTAAAACCTCAAATACTTGATTTGTGATAATTTAAACCGAGATTATAGAGCGTATGATAAAGGCCAAAAAAGTGAGAAATCTCTTTGGTTGAATTGCATTTATTTATCGAATATCTCAAGCCAAATGCCTAAAATATTTGTTATATTTAGTTTTATACTTTGAGTTATTAATTAATCAAGTTCTTTGTAATTGTTCTAGGACATTCATATCTTACAAAGTCCCTAGTTTTATATTTGTTCTAGGGACATTCATATCTTACAAGAGAATTATGTCTTGATAGGTTGTGTTCATCTAGTCCAGTTAGTTCATCCAAAATGCTCGATTCATAGCTCACTTTCATTTTACATTTGGTTTGGCAATTCAATGAGCGATTTTTTGTCGATATTCGATCCCACCGGAGAATGACTTTGTGCATGCTCTTGAGGCCAAGGTTAGTCATCAATATCTGGTGCTCTTTGTTTTGTTTAAAGTCCGTATTACGGTCCCGAATTTCCACATATAGGTTGTTGAAGGAGAAGACAAGGAGGCTCTTAGACCTTTGCCATGGTATCCTCGAGAATCTTGCTTGGCATTCTAATTTTTCCCGTGTCACATTTCGGGAAGAATCAAGGACTTAAGAGGTAAATAAGTTATGACCTATGAGTGTGTCCGAGTTTATGTAATGAATTGATTCAACCAAGTTTTGCATGGGATATGTAGTTCTAACGTTTGGTTATCATCTAACTGTGATGGTCATGCTTATAACTCTTGCGAGGCGATCGCCACATTTAATCATGTTTCCTTTTTCTTTTTAAGTTTCAAAATGCATGATCATCAATTGAAATTAATTATACACATAAGTCGATTAAATCTAACTAATATGCCGATTCATGCTTCTTTATCATGTTAACGTCTCGAGGTTTCATGAATTCTTAAAGCTAGAAAATGAAATTGGAAATATTACAAGACAGAAAATCACAAGACATGGTGGGCGGTTTACATACTATCTCATCACTCGTCATGACCATATAGAATGATTTGTTTTTGTTAGAAAGCTTGGGCGGTTTAGGGCATGTAGTTTGCTATAGGCACTTACCCTTCCAAGAGTTTAACTTGTGCACACAAATGTTTGTTTGCAATCTGAGTTCCTCCTCTGTTCTTGCATGTGCATTCAAATCATTTTGTACTTGATAGTAAGCATCTTATTATCTTTGCACCAACACTTATCGTCATTTTCACAAGTTATTGTCCTATTTCTTTTACTTGAAATGAGGATTTGAGTATCTCTAACTGTTTTGCTTTTACTTTGCTTCGGTACCCTCCTGAAGGCACCTGATGTTTGGAGAAGATGGTAGTTTTGTTCCTTCCATCTCCATTTATTTTATCATTTTATCTTTTTCTCTTGACCACCATATTCGGTTTATCGCTAAGACTATTCTTGCTTGTATCACGAGATGCTATTTTGATTTTATCGGGCATATCTTTGCTTAAAGTCGGTGGAAAAATGGTTTATTCGACCACCTTTCAATGAATCCTATTGAAAATGAAGTTGTCGTTCTTTGAGTGTAATCACCTTAAATGCTCTGTAATTATATTTGGTTCCGACTCTGTGAGTAGTCTGTCGGTTGGGAGCTTTATAAATAAAGTGTTTTGTTTCATAAGTTCAAGTAAATAACTCATGCTTTATTAGGTGAATCGATTTAGGTCAATCTATTCCTAAATAACCCAAGTTTAGGAATATCGTGATCAATTGGTTGATAGTAGATATCTAATAGACAATTTGATTTTTATATAAGCAGATGACATTGATTTGAAGAAATATTTGAGAGCAATGTGTAATTTCATTAATGGAAGCTAATCGATGAATTAATACGATTTTGGAGCTAATCAATGATCTAATTCATTACTTGCATATATCTTATCGACCTTGTGCCTCACTCCTACTTACATCATTTATAGTTAATGTCAATTCATCAATCTTCTTGTGGCTATAATAAAGCATTCTGTGGTAGTGGTTCTTGGTTATGACCTTGCGATTACAAAAGACAAACTAAACCTCGGATGTTACCACTTTATACGCATTTGCATTTTGTTTATCATACATCTGTGACTTGTTTTTAATTTGAACAAAAAAGCTCGGAGGTTTTATTCGAGAAAAGAAGACAAATTGATGTTCAATGCTTTGGTCTTGATGTTCAATACTTTCAACACCGCTGTCACATACGCTTGTGGCCCTTTTTTTTCTTTTATATAGTGGGGAGCTAGGCATAATTGAGTCCCCACTTTTTCTTTTACTGGTTGTTATGACTAGTTCTACCATCCTCAATATTTTGTGACTAGTCCTCCTTAAATGTATGTTTTTGGTAAGTATAACTCTGAATAATTCTACTCCTATTCACATGAAACACAGTAGAATTTTGAACATTACATCTTACCATTTGCTCTCAGTCTGTTAAACTTGAGCAAAGAGCTATTTATATGACTTGGTAATAGCTCTAGACATATTATCAAATTAGATATAAAGACACTAGAAAGTGATTGATGTCTTGATTTAACTTGAATGGTTAGGTGATGTGATCAAACAGAGAGAAATAGATTTGAAGAATAAACTCATGGTTTATTTTCTCGAGTTACAAGTTCAACCTCACCGAATCAGGCTATTATGTGTCTGCCATGGTTAACGATGGCCATTTTTGCAAATATAGGAGGTTGGATTGCTTGACACACTTGTGAGCAAAGGGCTTTCCATAACAAATTGTTCGAAGGCAAGAAAATCAATCTCCTGTGAATGAAAAATTTTCATACATTGTCAACTTCTACGCAATTATATATTCCTATGCTCAATAGTTTACGCTTTCTTCACCTTAGATTATAATTAACCGCCTAATGTTGAAGCTAATCTTGACTAATATGACAATCGTGATGCGGGGACCTTCATTCCAGTCCTCGGTAGAAGCAAAGTTTTGTGTTAAATATGGCAACAATATTCTTCCGATTAAATAATTAACAATGGTTGAAACATGGGTGATTCATTTTGCTTTTTCAGACTTTTAAAATATATTTCCTTTAAATATTTATTTCTTTTGGCAGATCATGCAATCAATTGGATTTACAGGTCTTGCATTTTTTCTCACACACAACTAAGCAATGTCGAACACCCGCCATGGCGATCTTGTGTATGGCTTGCGATCGGTATGAGCCTTATGTTTTGATTCCTTAGTTTGATTCCTAATGCTTTGAATCTTTTTGTGTGTTAGTTCATACGGATATAAAGCACGGATGCCTATAAGACATGTTTGCATACGTTTTAAATGTTGCGGGGATACCTAATATGAACCACAATCTGTTATTTCCTTTACGAGGATGCGGCGCATTCTCGCAATCTGGTCTTTATTCCAATCACCAAAGAGGTAAGAGTGTAATGTTGCGATCGTGTGGTAGTATGAATTTTCGCAATTATAGTGCAAGTATACACATCGTACAAGTAATAAAGTGGATGTAAGTAAGAGATCGTTCCCACGAGGATTGGTTGTACTTTTAAAGTTCAAGTCTTAAAACACAAGAGAATCAAGTAACAAATCGGCAATAAAAGTTGATTGGAAAGCTAAGGATGTAAATAAAACCGGAAATTAAAGTTGATTGTGAAGATGGATGAGAAATGAGTTGAGTTGTTGCATGCAAATAATTCCTCCTAGCGGGGCGTCATAACGTCTGACGCGTTATGACGTTTAAATGTTAATGCGTAAACGTGGCCACGTCTCAACGCTTTGTTGCAAAAGAGCTATGCTTTTCGGCATAAAGCGTCGAGTTTCAAGTACAAGAAATCCTATGTCTAGGTTCTAAATAGGCCCACCTGTATTTTAAATACCCACAAAGAATGCTCCATGAACTATTATCCATTCTATGTCTAGACTTAGATAAAGATGCCTAAATGTCTTTAGTGCATTGTTCATTCATGTAAACCTTTGATTTCTTTTCATAGACCATGTATGTCTGTACTATGAATCTACCTATTTTAAGAGGCCAACCTCAAAACAAGTTTGGAAATATTATTGCACAAAGATTTAAAACGGGCAACGTAAACACTTCATAACCTTAACTAGAAATTCATTAAAAAGCAAAACAACAACTCAACTACAAAGTGTTTAGCTCATGCTGAGCATCTTTACAGAATGAAGTGGATTTAGAATCCAAATACCATACATTACAGAAAAGAAACTAAGTGCACAAGATGCAACTAAGTAGCCGCTTCAAAGATGTGCATTTGTATAGGCGTTACAACGTCCGAGCCTTACACTCTGCGCAGAAAATAAACTAAGTTCAGAAGTCTGTTTCCAGATCTTCTTTTCAAAACAAAGTCTGAGTTTAATGGTGGAGATGGTGAGGTGATGAATTGATGCTGAAGATAGGTGAAAGAGATGATGATCGTGAGTGTGGTTGGTGATTTCTTGAGAGAGTGCTTTGAGCCTTCATTAAATAGCCACCTTGCTTACATGTGCTGATGTCACTTGCTCACCTACCAGCCTGCCTTCCTATCTTTTCCCCGACACTTGTTCATCGCTACAGTGCGTCATCCTTGTCAGCACATGGGGAATAGAAGATCTTCTGACTTTCTGAATCTTTAACCATCATTGCTAGTGCGCCATAACTGAGATATTTCACTCTTGCTCTGCTGCCTCCTTGCTCGGGCGTGGTGAGGGGCGTTGCGACGTTCGGCTCTAAATTTCCTGCACATGCACAAAAAGCATCAAAACGCTCTCAAGGGCACCAATTGGTGCCTAAATGCACAGATTTATCTTTTTAACTCTTATTCACCTAAAACTCAGAAATCATTATAAAACTAATTAATTAAACTTTGTATTGCTCAAGAACTTGCATGATTTATTCGTGAGTGAGTATAAATAACTCATATAAATATGAGTTATCACACCCCCAAACTTAAATCATTGCTTGTCCTCAAGCAATCAAGACAACAAAACAATTAATAATATGAAATCAACTACACTAGCGAGTTACGTGTTACTCAACCAAAGAGTCAAAATTTATTCTCAATGGGCTATTTCTTCACACACTCACATACCAATGCATAATTAAATTCCAGTTCATTAAAGCTCAAAGTGAGTGTGTGACCTCTCAGTATTAATTCTTCCTCTAGCTAGTTCGAAACTACCTTAGCTAATGAGAGAGTGGTTCCCAAATGGTGACAAAAAAATATTTTTCAAAACAAAGAATAGGCTAACATTTTCACATAAGAAATGGGGATTCATTTAAAGCATGACAAAGGGTCTTAATTGGGTGCTAGGACTAGGTTAGTGCACTAATTTATTGACTCACACACACAAAAAGGATCAGTAACCCCCTCATTCTTGAGCAACTCTTCTTTATTTTGCTCCACTTTGGAGTTCTTTCTCTCTTTTTTTTTTTTTTTTTTTTTTTTTTTGGAGTGCTCGGCATTTGTTTGAGGTATTACAGGGGAACACATGTGGATTTTCCACTTATTTGTATCAACACACTCTTTTTGGTATTTTTGGGAATAGACGTTACAACATTTATGGGTGAGGCGTTGCAACGTCTGTACACACAACACACACTGCACAGGACGTTATAACGTTACGGTGGACGTTACAACGTTGCACTCACACTACACACGCACTTAACCATCCTATAGTCTTTGCACCCGGCCTTAGTGCGACTTGATTCACCCCCAAACTTAGCTTCTCTCTGCTATCCTAGGTTTTTAATCAAGTTTTACTCTCACCATAGTTCACCAAAACTAACTTTAGCACACAATATTCCCTAGCTAACTAGATTCTTTCTTAAAACGAGTTTGTGTAGAGCAACAATCAATTCTTTTTATTTAATCATGCATAGGCTACTCACACACACTTTTTCATTATTCTTAGCCCAAAGAGAATTATTTTCATGCTTGATGAGTAAGAACAGAAATTGCTTTTGCATTTGATTTCATACACAAAACAGAACTTAAAACACCGAGAGATCCCACTTAAAAAGTTGAGCGGTGTCCCCACTTGCTCAAAGATAAACAACATGTTTTTTTTTTTTTTTTTTTTTTTTAGAAAAGGGGTCTCATTCAGAACATAACAAATAAAAGCTACTAAACTTGACTAGAACTAAAAATAAAAATAAAAACTACAACTACTATTGAGATTAATTGTGGAACTTACTTGTTTCTTTGCACCGGACCTAAGCCTTCCGCTTTGTGCAGTGGGTACTCTTGCCGACCTTCACCTTTCTTCTTTTCCTTCTTCTCTTTCTTGACCTTCACTCCTCCTTGCTCGGTTGTGGTTGTTGTTGTTGTCTCATCGATTCTTTCTCACCCACACTTGCAAAGCGAAAGAATGATTGAGGCTTCTGCAATCCTCTTTTGGCCTCCTCCCACATCCTCATTGCTAGATCGGCGGGTGGACTTGCATTGGTTCACTTTGGGGATCACACGGGCTTTTTCCACCTCTGGGTTCTTTAGACGTCGCCACGTCGATGATGATCCTCCGGTTCAAAGAAGCTGTTCCCGAGCTTGCTTCAACAGTGCTCTGCCACTTACGAGTGGCCTCCTCCATTGCTTCTTTGTCTAACTTTCTCCATGGCGACTTCTCTTTCATTAGTGACTTGCATTTACGCAAGTTTGGTGCAACCTCTTTTTGTGAGACGTTACGGCGTCTGCGCAGCAATTCTTCGGCAATAGCGGGAAGGGCTTCTCGAAAACACTAGTGGCTGCGAATGCGTACTACTAGTAGCGATAGCGAGTTTCCTGCGGCACCTTGAGTTTTTCTTTTCACGAGAAGCTTTGGCCTTAAGGTTGTGGGGTCTACAACTTCTTCTTTCTCTCCACTCCCTTGAGCTTGTTTTGACTCAAAGTGACTATCTCTTGTCTTGTCTTCCTTCCAAAAGGATTGTATGTGAGGCACTTTTGATTCTCGGTCTTCTTGGGTGGTGACATGGGTTGGGACTCTGGATTTGTTGGCTCGGGCGTCGCCACGTCTGGTTTTGGGGTGAGGTTGTTTTTGAGGTTCAGGTTGGGGTGGGGGTGGTTGTGGGATTGGTTGGTCTTGAGCTTTGGATTGTGGGGTCTTTGGTGTGTTTTGGTCATGGGTGGAGGTTTCTTTTGGTGAAGGTGGTGGTTGTGTGGCTTGTGGGGATGATGGTTTGGGGCTAGCTTCTTTGGATTTTGTTGGGGTTGGCTCTTTGTTTGTTTGATTGGTTGGGGACTCACTTACAGTCTTCTCACTAGAGCTCCCTTTCTCCTCAGGGCTCTCCTCCTCTTCCTCCTCACTGATTACTTCCATGCTCACTTTCTTGGATTCCTCTGCATCAAAATCAGAAATATCATCTAAATCATCAGAATTAAAATCTTCTTCACTACTTACCTTCTTTTGTTTCTTTGCTGGGCTCTGCCTCTTTGGTGGGCTTCTTGCTCGCTTGGCCCTTTCCTTCTTCACAGCCCTTCTTTGAATTGTGGACAGGGGCACTTCATCATCATCTTCTTCCTGCATCCAGTCTGGCAATCACAGGCTCTTCAATCACTTTCTTACCCTTGGACACTTGGGCAAACACTTTCTTTTGCCACTCAAATTGTTCTTTGATAAATTTGGCCAGGGAATTCTGCCTTTCCTCCAGACGTTGCAACGTCTGTGCATCAGCAGAACTTGAAGTTCCTGCAGATTTCACCCTAGGCTTGAACTTTGTTGAGAATGGGCCTTGTGGTTGCTCCCTAAGCTCTGAGGCTTCAATTTCTACCCCTGCCTCCATGCACAAGTCAGTTATCATACATGGGAAGTACAAATAGCCATCCTTCCTATTTTTCCACTTGTTGAGCTCACGGTTGATCAACTTTCCAACCTCCACTTTATCTCTTGACATGATTGCATCAATCACAATCAGCCTCTCTTTGTCTACCCAGGATGTGTGAGAGGTAGGAATTAAGCAGTGCCTTATGAAATGAAACCAGGTGTTGGCTTCATCACAAAGGTACCTCTTCATGATTTTGAACTCACTACCATGCTCTCCACTCCTTTCCCAGACAGCACCTTCAATGCATATCCTATCCTTGATAGCATCCATCTCAGCCAGACCATAGTTCTTCTGTTTGGTCTCCACAGCTTTGCCATAGTACCCTAGCCCAAAATAGTCATTGATGACTCTAACTCCAAACTTCACTTCCTCACCTCGCACCTTTGACAAATGGAGGGCTCTCCTTCGAGCCTCTCAACGATCCCCTTGTAGAAATCATGGACCCGAGTAGCAATGTATTCCTTTACATGCACAACAAATTTTTGCCAACCCAACGACTGCGACGGTTGCAAGGAAATCGAGGATTGGGGCTTTCTTGATTAAAGCCCCTTTCGGGAAAGTAGGGCTTTTTCTTGGATGGGTTAGGTGTTTCAGGAATGGGGTGAGGATGAACTCAGTCGACATGCTTTCCTTTTCGAGAGGATTTGGTGGCGGATTGCTTCACTTTTGTCATGGTGATTGCGCGAGAAAAATTGTTTGGAAGGTAATGGGGATTTACGGAAATTTAGGTTTTCTGAGGAAGAGAGGGATTAGAAATAAGTTGCAGGAGGTGGGATGAGGGTGAATGGTGAGATTTTATGGGGAAATGGTTATGGGGAGTTGAGAAATAGAAGAGTGGAGTAATGGGTAAAGTAACGTTGATTAGACAAGCTAGGGAAGGAAGTGGCGTCGTGGTCGATTACCACGTTCGGTCGAGAGGAAATCATTTACGACACGTCATCACTTACGCTCTTGACTTAATTTAATTTTTTTGCCACGATCGCCCGGGCGTGCCCACGTCTAGTGTATACTGAGACGTTACAACGTCTACTACCTTACTCCACATTTCTTCAACACTTATTCCTGCAAAACAAAAAAAAAAAAAAAAAAAACACAAAAAATTTGTTAATTAAAAATCATTGGGTTGCCTCCCAAGAGCGCTTGCTTTAAGAGTCTTCAGCCAGACTATTGTTTCTTTCATTCAAGAATTGTTGAAGGACATTTGGATCTTGTCCCTTTCCACATGCTCTCCATGGTATTGTTTCACACGTTGGCCATTAACTTTGAACATGGTGTTGGTCTTTTCATCAAATAAATCCACGGCACCATGAGGATAGATCTTTATTAATCTGAATGGACCTGACCACCTTGACTTCAATTTCCCTGGAAACAACTTAAGCCTTGAATTGAATAGCAACACCTGCTGTCCTTCTCATTAGCTCTCTCCTTTGGATTCTTTGATCATGCCACTTCTTGGTCTTTTCTTTATACATTCTTTGAGCTTTCATAGGCATGGTGTCTAAACTCTTCTAGCTCATTCAATTGCAACAATCTTGCTTCACCACCTTTGCATGATCTAGATTCAATTGTTTTATTGCCCAATAAGCCTTGTGTTGGAGCTCAATTGGCGGTGACAAGCCTTACCATAAACTAGCTTGTAAGGGGACATGCCCAATGGTGTTTTGTATCTTTGTTCTATAGGCCCATAGTGCATCATCTAGGTGTAATGACCACTCTTTTACTGTTGGGACCAACCATCTTCTCAAGTATTCTTTTGATCTCCCCCATTTGGATATTTACGCTGCCACTTTGGTTTGAGGTGATAAGTGTAGCAATTCGTGTTTCACTCCATACTTAGCGGGAGAGGTTCTCAATTAACTTATTGCGAGAAATGAGAGCCTTCATCACCGATTATGGCTCTTGGAGTACCAAATCTTGTGAATATATTCTTCTTCAGAACTTGCTATGATTTGGCTTCATTGTTTGGTAATGCCACCGCTTCAACCCACTTTGACACGTAGTCCACGACCACGGAATATATAGATTCCCATGGGACATAGGAAATGGCCCCATGAAATCCATTCCCAAACATCAAACAATTCAACTTCCGAATGTTTGTGAGAGGCATCTCCGCTTGCTTGATATATTCCTGCTCTTTTGGCACTTGTCACATCTCCTAACCAACTTCATGTGCATCTCTGAATAATGTTGGCGATGTGCTTTGATTGTAGGACCTTTGCAAATGTCCTAGTACCTCCAAAATGTCCACCATAAGGTCTTTGAATGACATTGTTGTAGCACATGGAGTTGTTCTTCCTCGCCTAAACATCTTCTTAGTAATTGATCCGGGCACATTTTGTGCAGTATGGTTCATCCCGAAATATTGCTTTGTAGTGTGGAAGAATCTCTTCTTTTGTTGGTGGTTGAATCCTACAGGCACAATCTTGCTAACAAGGAAGTTAACTATGTCAGCATACCATGGTGCAGTAGTATCAGACGTTATGACGTTTGACGAAAATGTCATAGACGTGGCCACGTCTTCAACTCACGAGGTTACTAACAATAGTCTTTCATCGGAAATTTTTCTTGTATATCTTTTCACACTGTGCACTGCATCAACATTCTCAAGCCTAGAAAGATGATCGTGAACTTGGTTCTCCACCCCCTTTTTGTCACGGATTTCCAAGTCAAATTCTTGGAGGAGGAGAACCCATCTAATAAGCCTTGGCTTTGCATCTTTTTTTGAAATTAAGTACTTAATGGCTGAATGATCAGTAAAAACAATAACTTTTGCACCCACTAAGTAAGATCTAAACTTATCAAATGCAAACACAACGACCAAGAGCTCTTTTTGATCCACAGTATAATTCAATTGGGCATCATCTAAGGTTTCTTGGCATAATAAATAGAATGAAAAATTTTTCCATACCTTTGTCCCAATACTGACTCCTACAACGTAATCACTTGCATCACACATCAACTCAAATGGTTTTGACCAATGCTGGGTGACTATTACAGAGCGATCACCAAGCGATCTTGGTTTGTTGAAAGCTTCATGACATTGCTCATCAAAGTTGAAGGCGTGGTCACGTTGCAACAATAGACACAAGGGTTTTGAAATTTTTGAGAAATCCTTGATGAATCTTCTGTAAAACCCGCATGTCCTAAGAAACTTCGACTCCTTTGATAGTTGTTGGTGGAGGTAGCTTGTCAATAACATCAATCTTTGCCTTGTCTACCTCTAATCCCTTCTTTGATATTACGTGTCCCAATACTATTCCTTCTTGTACCATGAAATGGCATTTTTCCCAATTGAGCACTAGGTTGGTCTCTTCACACCTTATCGAACTCCTTCCAAGTTATCCGGGCATGCCTTGTATGAATCTCCATAGGCGAAATCGTCCATGAAGACTTCCATGGAATTTTCAATGAAATCGAGAAAATAAGGCCATCATGCACCTCTGAAATGTTGCGGAGCATTACACGCCCAAAATGGCATCCTTACGAAAGCAAAGGTGCCATAGGGACAAGTGAATGTTGTCTTCTCTTGATCTTGAGTGCTATGGCTATCTGGTTGTAACTTTGAATAACCATCAAGGAAACAGAGAAATCTTTGCTGCGAGCACATGTCTAGCATTTGATCAATGAATGGAAGAGGGAAATGATCCTTCTTAGTTGCTTTGTTTAGCTTTACTCGTAGTCCATGCATATCCTCCAACTCATTCTTCGTCCTTGTTGGAATTAGCTCATTTTTGTCATTTGTTACTACTCAGTAACTCCTCCTTTCTTGGGCACACACTTTGAATGGACTCACCCGGGAGCTATCACTAATAGGGTAGATGATTCCTGCATCCAACCACTTGATGATTTCTTTCTTCACCACCTCCTTCATTATGGGGTTCAATCTCCTTTGCCCTTCAATGCTATTCTTGGCATTCTCCTCCAAGACTATTCTATGCATGCAGATTGTGGGGTGATACCTTTGATGTCTGTCATTTGCCAACCAATTGCCTTTTATGTCTCCTCGGGGTAGTAATGAGATCATTTTCTGCTCTTGGGTAAGCTTAGAAGAAATGATCACCGGTAGGGAATCATGTTCCCTAAAAAGACATACTTCAAATGATCGGTAACACTTTTAGTTCCAAGGTGGGTGGTTCTTTAATGGAGGCACATTCTTCTTGATTTGACTCCTCTTGCCCTAAAGATTCATACCTCTTTGTCCATGACTTTGGTGCGAGAGGTTCGAGGCGTGACCATCGTGCATAATGACGCTACGACGTCTAGAGGATAACTTCTTCCTGCTATCAACTCTTGAATTTCATTGTTGCCTAGAATCTTCTCCGGTGATCATTGTCCTTGTTGAACCGCTTTTGGACCATTTGATCAATGGCAACCACATCTGAACATTCCTCGGTGTTTGGATCTGGATATTTGAGTGCATTGAGGGCGTTGAACTTGACTTCTTGGTCATTGACTCTCATGATTAATTCTCCTTTCGCACATCAATGATTGTCCTTCCAGGTTGCTAAGAATGGTCTCCCGAATGATGGGAACTTCTTTATCTGCATCAAAGTCTAAAATAACAAAATCCACTGGAAACACAAACTTGTCAACTTTAATCAAAACATCTTCTAATATTCCTTGAGGATAAACCCTACTTTTATCACTAAAGTTAAGCTTAAAGAAGTAGGTCTAGCGGTTCTATACCAAGTTTATCATAAATGGACTTGGGCATCAAGTTGATACTTGCTCCCAAGTCACACAAAGCTTTTCCAATGTAAAAATCTCCAATGGAGCATGGTATAGTGAAAGCGCGGGATCCTTGAGTTTTCTAGGAAGCTTATTACGCATAATTAAACTACATTCTTGATTAAGGCAACGATTTCAAACTCCCCAGCCTTCTTCTTTTGGTGATGATGTCTTTTAAGAACTTGGCATAGTTAGGCATCTTTTGTAAGGCTTCAACCAAGGGAAGGTTGATGTGTAGCTGCTTCAACATTTCCATGAACTTCTTTGAATCGCTTGTCTTCATGAGCTTTTTCAATCTTTGAGGAATGGTGGAGGAGGATACTCGGGTACAGTGCAGTGCGCTTTGATTCTGGTTCAAAGTTAGGCGTCGTAAACGCGTGCTGGTTGGACATCACAATGTGCGGAGTATCCTTCTCACCACTTGAGCTTGTCTCTTTCCTTTCTTTTTCTCTGATATTTCTTTTTGCTTATCCTGCATTTCTTCATTCACAGGTATAGGTGGTTCAGGATATTCAGTACCACTTCTTAAAGAAATTGCATTTACCTGTCCATTTACCCCATTATTACCATTAGGGTTGGATGATGGTGGTGGTGTTTCTGTTTGTAGAAGGAAGAGTTCCATTACGCCTCTGGTGAGAGGCTGAAGCTATCTGTCCAACGATTTTCCAGAGTTTTGATTGAAGACTCATGAGTTTGCAAAGTAGTCTTACAGTCACTTATGAAGCTTTTCATCATGGCCTCCAAGTTGCTATTGTTGTTATTCTGCACATACTGCCTCTGTTGTTGTTGAGGAGGAAATCCTGGAGGTATTGCAGGAGCAGTATTGTTGGCATTCAATGCATTGTTGTTTCTCCAACCGAAATTTGGATGATTTCTCCAGTTGAATTGTAGGAATTGGAATATGGACCATTTCCTTTGTTACGAGAGACAAAGTTTACTGATTGAGGATTGTAGGGACATTCCTCATACACATGCCCTTCTTCACAATAAACACAAACTATTCCACCCGGATCGAGTAGGTTCAATCGCTGCAGCGATGCAACTTCGAGACGTGGCCACGTTTGAGGTATTCAAAGTTTTGATCATGTTGGTCGGTGTAGCCACTTGAGCGAAAAGAGCAACTCTTCACTTATCTCATGCACACCGCCTTCTTCCCGGGAGTAAATCTATCCGATGGCCAATGAGAGTTATGGGTGGCTATGTCATCAATGAGCTTGCATGCCTCGAGAAAGGACATGTTTAGAATGACACCACCGATGAAGCATCAAGTATCAACCTTGTGGGCTGATCTAAACCATTATAGAAAGTCTCCATTTGGATAACCACGGGAATGCCATGGTGTGGGCACATTCTCGATAATTCCTTCCACCTTTCCCAAGCTTCAAATAATGATTCCCTTTCCCTTTGTTTGAAGGAAGTGATATCATTTCTTAACTTAGCATTTTTGTTGGGAGGAAGTATTTTGCAAGGAATTTCTCACTAGCTCATCCCAAGTGTGAATGGAATTTGGTTCTAAGGAGTTCAGCCAATTTTTAGCCTTATCCTTGAGTGAGTATGGGAAGAGCTTCAATCTAAAAGCATCCTCTGAAACTCGGGGATGATAAACTTCTTTGCACACATCCGAGAATTGTCTCGGTGAGAGTATGGATCTTCTTGAGGAAACCTCCAAATTGGCTGCGGTTTGCGGCATTTGGAACATCATTGGCTTGAACTCAAAGTGACCAATTATGAAGGGTTGGTCTTGCAATGCTGTTTGTAGATGAAGCGAGGGTTGAGCACGGCATAATCACGCATAGGCTGTCCCCTGTCATTGACCATGTCTTGTGGTCTGCATTGATGAGTTTTGCGCCTTTGGTAGTGCTCATCATCAACAATGATTGTTTCTGTATGAGTTTGTGGTCCTCTACCATGTCCTCTACCTCCTCTAGGTGTATGTCCACCTCTAGAACCGGTGTTATGCTCAGACATGGTTGGGTGTTGATGTTGTTGTAGCCTCCTTCTTAGCCTTTGTTGTCTCCTTAGTTGCCTGAAAGTTCTTTCGAGTTACGATCAAACTCGAGTTGATTCACTCCTTGGTTCATTGAACTAGAGCTAGAGTTAGAACTAAGCATCTGTAATGCGTCTACTGTTCAAACACGTAAACAAAGAAACAACACAAGATAAAATCCTTTCAACTTATGCTTCAATACGTTTGAACAATAAAAAGTTTTACAATCCCCGGCAACGGCGCCAAAAACTTGTTGCGATCGTGTGGTAGTATGAATTTTCGCAATTATAGTGCAAGTATACACATCGTACAAGTAATAAAGTGGATGTAAGTAAGAGATCGTTCCCACGAGGATTGGTTGTACTTTTAAAGTTCAAGTCTTAAAACACAAGAGAATCAAGTAACAAATCGGCAATAAAAGTTGATTGGAAAGCTAAGGATGTAAATAAAACCAGGAAATTAAAGTTGATTGTGAAGATGGATGAGAAATGAGTTGAGTTGTTGCATGCAAATAATTCCTCCCTAGCCAGACGTCATAACGTCTAGACGTTATGACGTTTAAATGTTAATCTGTAAAGCGTGGCCCGCGTCAACGCTGTTGCAAAGAGCTATGCTTTTCAAAGATAAAACGTCGAGTTTCAAGTACAAGAAATCCTATGTCTAGGTTCTAAATAGGCCCACTCCTGTATTTTAAATACCCACAGCAATGCTCCATGAACTATTATCCATTCTATGTCTAGACTTAGATAAAGATGCCTAAATGTCTTTAGTGCATTGTTCATTCATGTAAACCTTTGATTTCTTTTCATAGACCATGTCCATGCTCTATGAATCTACCTATTTTAAGAGGCCAACCTCAAAACAAGTTTGGAAATATTATTGCACAAAGATTTAAAACGGGCAACGTAAACACTTCATAACCTTAACTAGAAATTCATTAAAAAGCAAAACAACAACTCAACTACAAAGTGTTTAGCTCATGCTGAGCATCTTTCTGAGAATGAAGTGGATTTAGAATCCAAATACCATACATTACTGAAAAAGAAACTAAGTGCACAAGATGCAACTAAGTAGCCGCTTCAGCATGTATGTACTGTTTGTATAGACGTTACAACGTCTGAGCCTTACACTACTGCAGAAAATAAACTAAGTTCAGAAGTCTGTTTCCAGATCTTCTTTTCAAAACAAAGTCTGAGTTTAATGGTGGAGATGGTGAGGTGATGAATTGATGCTGAAGATAGGTGAAAGAGATGATGATCGTGAGTGTGGTTGGTGATTTCTTGAGAGAGTGCTGAGCCTTCATTAAATAGCCACCTTGCTTACATGTGCTGATGTCACTTGCTCACCTACCAGCCTGCCTTCCTATCTTTTCCGACGACATTTGTTCATCGCTACATACTGATCGCCGTCCTTGTCGACACATGGGGAATAGAAGATCTTCTGACTTTCCGAATCTTTAACCATCATTGCTAGTGCGCCATAACTGAGATATTTCACTCTTGCTCTGCTGCCCTTGCTCAGACGTGGTGAGGGACGTTGCGACGTTCGGCTCTAAATTTCCTGCACATGCACAAAAAGCATCAAAACGCTCTCAAGGGCACCAATTGGTGCCTAAATGCACAGATTTATCTTTTTAACTCTTATTCACCTAAAACTCAGAAATCATTATAAAACTAATTAATTAAACTTTGTATTGCTCAAGAACTTGCATGATTTATTCGTGAGTGAGTATAAATAACTCATATAAATATGAGTTATCATGTAACACTTTGCTTTTCTTTCTTTTCATTAGTTAGATTCATTTGAAGGGGAATTAATTGGGGATTTTGAATTTACTATTTGGTTATCTGCATTAATTTCTTGCCTCTAATTTTACACGCTGCTTCAAACTTGTCTAAAATAGAAATTAATTTGACTTTGCTCTAAGTTATTACCAAAATAAATAAGATCATGAGATGATCATTTAAATTGAGACAATTACTGCTAATATTGTTACATACCATTAAATCTTCTTCTGCCATTATTTCTTAAAGAAATTGAAATATGTATATAAGAATAGGAGTGACTTGAAGGGGTGGTCCGATCATGCTTTGAAGGTGTTTCGTGAATGGGGTGGTCTGATATATGCATGGTTTTGTATGCTTCAAACATGATTCTATGAATACAACTTAATTTTGTAACTGATTTTGATATATAGCTTTTCATTTACATGCACTAATGTACAAATACTTTGTTCATATTATGCCTTTCATTTGCAAGCCTAGATTATGGGTATGTAGAATTTGCTATAAAAATAAGCTAGGATTGTATCATTTTGATTTGTTGCAATCGCTTAGTTGTGAAAGGGATACTCCTTTGTGGAAACTAATAACATAATTTGGTTTCTTTTTACCTTTCTATTGCCTTCGAACGGAGTTGTGACATAAGCGATATGTTTTGTCTTTGATTCTACAGTTGTTATGTGTAAGGATTATGCAATTACTGAAGTCCGGAATGCATGAACCAACGATAATTTTTCTATTTTCTTATCTAGTTTTTCACCATATTTAACTAGGATTCCACTTATTAACACTTAAAGTTTGCACTCTTTCTTTGGCTGCAACTTTCCACTATCAATGTAAGCTTAAACAAACAAATACATTTATTCCTTTGTATACTATGCTTTTGATAGTCTTGTAATAAATTGTTAATAAATACTCAGCCACAGTTCCATTAGTTTTGTGTGAAATGATTTTGTAGTCTTATTAATCATATTATCTTTTATTTTTTTTAATATCTCCTAGCTAAATTTCAAGTGTAGGGAGTTTGATTCTAAATAATTGTGATGATAACATTGACTAATGAATGGGTTGAAGAATTAAAATTATTATTTAAATTTTTTTTTAATTTTTGCGACGGATTTGCCACGGATTTGCGATGAAATTTGCGACGACTTTGCCACGGATAATTGCGACGGATTTGCCACGGGTTTGCGACGGAAAAATTTGCCACGGAAAAGTCCGTGGCAAACGATTTATGACGGCGTTTTTGCCACCATTTTTGGTCCGTGGCAAATCCGTGGCAAATGTTGTTTTGCCACGGAAATTTGTACATTTGCCACGGAAATGTCCGTGGCAAATCAACGATTTTCTTGTAGTGCATCATGTACTCAATAGATATAATTTATCATCATTCACTTAGCTAATCGATCGATCTGCAGGTCGAGAAAAAACTTTGTTTCCCAAAAATATTTATTTTAAGATATTTCTCTATATCTTTTATCCTTCTAGGATTTTCTAGGTGGAGATCTATTTAAGGTTCAAACTCCAAATTCATCAAATATAATTTGAAGTCATTTTCTAGAATTCTTTCTTTGAGCAAGCTATAGTTTTGAAATCTCTTCAAGAGTTCCAATGATAGTAAATTCATTTCTAGATCTTTCCATAAAACTAAATGGACAAATCATGTCTTCATATAATTATTACTATCAAATGAGCCATACAAATAAGTTGTAACACATCCATCATATGTAAATTGAGTCATTCATGTGCTAATAGACTAAGTATTAAATATTACTTACATTCACTACAGGTGAATTTTTCTTCAAAATCAATGTTAGGTTTGTGCGAGTACTCTTGAACAACAAGCCTAACTAGCTTTACATCTTCAGGTGTACAGACTACAAGTTGAAAAACTTGTTGCTTTGCAAAGCGAGCTTAGTGCACTTCAATTGATCTTTTCTATTTTGGCCAATCATTGTTTTGTCTAAATTCTTGTTAGACATTAGTTCATGATCCTCTTCATCACTTATAACATTTAGTGCTATATTATACATATCAAAATTGTCAACGTTGACTTTGTTTCGGTTCCTTCATATTTCATTGTTGACATAATTTATTGAGATCTCATTTCCAAAAATTTCAGGTACCTGACCAGTTCTTCTGGAACTTGAAAATTAATTATGTCAAATTACTCGTTTTGAGTTTTCATATCCTCTTTTGGGCCATCTTGCTTTTAAGCTTATTTTCTTGTGAGAAGATTTTTATTCTTTGGAACCGACCAATCTACATGCTTCATGCATGGTTCAGAGTCATTTGCAATGTTTGAGTGTCCAACAGGGACATCAATTTATATTTGAGTATTGCAGCTAGTGAATAATTTGCTAAATTTTGCAAATGAATTATTCTTTGAACTTCTGGTTCACATTGGTTTCTAGGAAGATCAAGATGAATAATTTATTTCACATAATACTCATTTCCAACTGCTTATCTCTCCCCCTAATGTTGGGAAAACTAATTCACCAAAATGATAATACTGAGCTATAAATACATCTCTGATTATTGGCTCAACATATTTTATCATGGATGGAGATTCATATACTCATGTATTCCAACATTCTTTAAGGATCCATCTTATTACGTTGTGATGGATTGACTATAGCATGCACAACACATTAACAATATATATCTCAGATGGAAAACATTAGGTCATTGACCAAAAATCAATTGTAAAGGGGAGAAATTACATATGATAACATGTTGGCTTGATGCGTATCAATGTCTCTGTCTACAAGATTTCATGTTCCCAAGTAGAAATTTGGAAGTTCGATTTCATAGGTATTAGTCATATAATTAACTTTAGGTGTCTAATGAATGGTTCTTCAAGACCATTATATGAGTGAACATATGCTTTGTGATGTTCAATATAAACTCTAATAGTCATAAAATACATTTTTTTTTGATGAATAAAAGGGCCAACGGCCCAGAGAAACAGAAACTAAGGGAGCCCAGCTCCAGCAAGCCCAATATTGTCAAAGGCTAGCAAATTGTCTAAAAAGCCAGGAATAAACTCATAAATAACCAAACTTCCATCACTATTATGGCTCCCATGTGCAAGTCTATCAGCAACTTTGTTGTTGAACCGATTTACTTTCCTCCACCTCACAATTAAATCGCCATTACCCACATGAAGGATCTGCTCCACCAAACTCTTCACGCTCTCCTCAACATGAATCCCACCAGAGATCAATTGAAGAGCTTCCAGACAATCAGTATCAACCACAATATTTAGAAAATTTCTACTCCAAGCTAACTGTAAACCGTTCAGAATTCCATGTAATTCAGATTGAAGCGAATTACAGTTTTGGAGAGACCGATTGAAAGCGAAGATGAAGGAACCACGCTCATCACGAAGAACACCTCCACACCCAGCCGATCTGCCATTCTCACGCACCGATCCATCGCAATTCAACTTCACGAAATTTGGAGGGGGAACACTCCAATTGAAGCTTTCATCAACAGTAAAGGAATGAATTTGGGGATTCAGAATGTTCCTTCTTTGCAAACAATCCACGATTCCTTCTACCTGATACTTGATCTTTGCCATAGAAGCGTTAGTGGTGAATGTTTTTTGGGAAAAAATGAAATCATTACGGTTTCTCCACAAGAGGTCAAGCGTAATACCAAAAATGATGCTCCAGTTTGCTTCCTCCCCTCGCATAGACTTCCCACTGATATTTTTCTTCAACCAAACAATCCAATTAGTTTCACTGAAGAATTGGAATTGATTTCTCACATTCAAACAGCTCCAAATCGCAAGGCTATTCGGACAATCCCTGAAACGGTGGAACAGAGTCTCTTCATGGATTCTACACAAGGGGCAGAGGTTATCATCAGTCATAGTCCTCCTCTTTCTTTCAACATTGGTGAGAACCGATTCATGTGCAAGCTTCCACAAAAAGGTAGTAATTCTCTCATTTCCTTTCCAATTCCAAATAAATTTGAAATTAGTCTGGTGGGAATTAGATCCCCTAGTAATTTGGCTAAGATAAGCCGATTTGGTTGTGAATCTCCCATCTGGAGTTGCCCCCCAAGCAAACACATCATCATCATTAAGCACAGAAGGGGGATGAATTCTAGCAATATTTGAAAGGGCATTAGATGTAATGTAGTTTTCAAATAATCCCCAATTCCATTCCCCACTATAAGTAGAGAAATGAGTTATAGCAAGCTGCGCATCATCCTCATTAATAGGAATAGTGGAGTATGAAGCTAGAATGCTACCATTAGGAATCCATTTATCATGCCAGAACCTAATATCTTCACCGTTGCCCACTTGCCAAGACAAATTATCTCTAAATTTCCCCCAATTCTTTATCATACCATTCCAGAAGTTAGACCCTTTTTTCTTAGGATTCATTTTAGGAAAATTTCTCCAACCACACTTGTATTTGCTTCTAATGAGAGAACTCCATAGAGTTTCAGGTTGGGAGCAAAAATTCCAAATGCCTTTCATTATGAAGGCATCATTTGCCTCTCTAGCAGATCTGAGACCAAGTCCTCCTATGGCTTTAGGCTTACAAATCTTATCCCAACTAAGAAGATGAATATTTTTGTGATTGTCCTCATCTCCCCAGATAAAATTACGACACAACTTGTCAATGTCATCACAAGTCCCTCTAGGAAGCATGGTTGATTGCATTATATAAGTAGGCATGGATTGCACTACTGATTTAGCTAAGGTTACTCTTCCACCAAAGGAAAGAGTTTTAGACTTCCACGTGCTAAGTCTTTGCTTAACTTTGTCAACCACAAAATTGAAAGTATTCAATCCCACTCTATTATGGAATATTGGCACCCCCAAGTACTTCCCCAGATCAAGAGTAGATTGGAATCCCATAATGTTGCAAATATCATTTCTCAAAATTCCAGGGACATTTTTGGAAAAATAAATTCTGGTTTTGTCATTACTAACCTTCTGACCAGAGCTTTCACAAAACAACTTGAGAGTTTGAGTGATTATTTCAGCTTGAATACTGTTGGCCTCAGTGAAAAAGATCAAGTCATCAGCAAAAGCAAGATGAGAAATTTTAGGCCCTCCTCTAGAAACTTGAATAGGCTCCCAGAGACCTTCCTCAACCTTACAAGCAATAGATTGGAATAATCTCTCTATACACAGTACAAACAAATAGGGAGAGATAGGATCCCCCTGTCTTATACCCCTAGATGGAGTAAATTCTTCTAGAGCTTCACCATTCCACAGAACTTGCATACTAGGAGTAGATATACAATTCCAAATGATAGAGATCAAGTTATCAGGAATACCAATATCAATAAGAGTGTCCTTAATGAAATCCCAACTCAATCTATCATAAGCCTTTTCTAAATCAATTTTGATTGCCATCCAACCTTTTTCCCCCCTTTGCTCCTCATGGAATGAAAAATCTCTTGGGCAATGATAATATTATCCTGAATTTGCCTCTTAGGAATGAAAGAGGATTGAGCAGGACCCACAAGATGTTGGAGGCTATCCCTGAGTCTTCTAGTGATAATTTTAGTGATAGTTTTGTATGCAACATTACACAGTCCAATAGGTCGAAACTGTTTCATGTTGATGACATTATCAGACTTTGGAATAAGAGCTAAATAAGTGGCATTTAGCTCTTTAATCTTCTCAGGATTCTTCCACATGTCAATGACCATAGAACAAAAGGCAGGACCAACAGTAGACCATTGACTGTTGTAGAAGACAGCCTGAAACCCATCTGGGCCAGGTGCTTTATAAGCACCAATAGATCTAACGGAGGCAGCTATCTCCTCATTAGTAAGCTCTCTATTCATATCAACCATAGCTTGAGGATCCAGAGATGGAAAATGTCCAGACAGGTAATAAGGAACCAAAGTCTCATTACTAGTGAAAAGCAATCTAAAATAATTAGTGGCTGTAGATTCCAAAAGAGAAGGGTCAGTAATCCAGTTACCATTATCCTCTTGAAGAGTTCTAATATGGTTCTTTCTTCTTCTAATGGTAGCAACACCATGGAAGTATTTAGTGTTTTTGTCTCCAAACTCAATCCACTTAGCTCTAGACTTTTGGAACCACAAAATTTCTTCCTTGGCCAAAATATCTTCATACTTCTTCCAAGTAGAATTCTGAAGCATGATTAATTGGTCATTCCACCCATAGGACATCCTTCTATCAATATCTTTTAGCTTTTTGAACAACTTCTTCTTTTGCCAAAAGATATTACCAAAAGTATCTTTGTTCCATTCCTTGAGGACCCCTTGCATTTCTTTAAGCTGCCTACTACAGTTCCCCATACCAGGTCTCCAATTATCAATAATAAGTTGATTAAAAGAAGGATGAGTTAGCCAAATGGCTTCAAACCTAAAGGGTCTTCTCCCTCTATTACCATAGGTTCTGTTGTCAAAATTGATGAAGAGAGGAGAGTGATCCGACTTCAATTTAGGAAGATGAGTAACCTCAGAACTTTGGAATCTCAAATGCCAATCAATATTACAAATAGCACGATCAAGTCTTTTTCTAGTCTTACCTCTAGCCCAGGTAAACATATCACCATTAAAACCTAAATCAAAAAGGTTGCAATTATCAAGAGTAGCTTGGAAACCAGATTCAATAGGTTGATCTCTAACCAAAGCAAGTCTTGTTCTTTCATAATCATGAAGAACAGCATTGAAATCACCCAATAAAGCCCAAGGGCCAACAACATCCAAAGAAATGTCATTAATCTCATCCCAATGGGATTGTCTAGGAGCAAAGTGAGGACTACCATAAACAACAGTAAGGAACCAAGGAGTAGCAGTAGCATTAGAAACCTTAAGATGCACCCATTGACTAGAATCTTTAAGAATCTAAACTGTCCAGTGAGAGCTATCCCAGAGAATCCAGATACCACCAGACTGACCACGAGAATCCACAATGAATTGATGCTCAAATACCATTCTTTTAGCCATTTTCCTCGCTTGGATACCACTAGAGTGAGTTTCAAGGAGGGCAAGGAAGGAAACACAATATTCTTGCTTCAAGTCTTTGATGAGTCCAACAAAACCTTTGGCAGCAGTCCCACGACAATTCCAACAAACTAGATTCATTAAGATTGATTTGGTTTAATAGAGGAGGATAAACCCTCCACATTATCCCTAGGAGTCACATCTCCATTCAAACCTTGAGTAGCTTTCTTCCTAGAACCATTTAGTTTCTGTTTGGATTGGTTCTGAATATGAGAATTAACTCCATCACTAAGTTCCATAGAATCCCCTTTAGTCTTCTCATTATTGTCAATATGAGCCAAAGCATTCCTTAGAGGTTCCATGATACGAAATTTATTGAGAAGGTTCTCACCATGTGTTTTGTACATGGTTTTCATGTAAGCCAAAACGGCTTGTTCCTCTGGATTGTTACTGGTACCTGACCCAAAATTGTTGCTGGTTGAAGGAATATCCTCTTTCCCCCCAGTTTGATCTTTGCTAACATTCATAAGTCTCTCACTTATTTTAGAAAAGCCGTTGCTAACCACACCTTTATCTTTCCTCTGCACAGTTTTGACAGCTTTGGAAACTCTGTTTCCTTTGACAGCCAGTTGTGGATTTTTTCCACCAAGGGGATTCTTAACTCTAGATTTAATAGAGTTTTTTGGATTAATACTTACAGGAGTAGCACTAGGAGGACTGACCTCTTGATCCATTGTTGTGGTTTGATTTTCACACACCAGTTCCATTTTATTCAGATTGGTTCCCTCTTGAACCTTGACAGATTCACTATCTTGTTTAGTCATGATCACCATTGTAGCAGCTCCTTTCTTAGGGATTTTACCAGCAGCATTCTTCTTCTTTTTAGCCACATGCTTTGGGATATTCCATGGCCCCAACCCATTATCATTTTCCATATTGCCTAAAGCATTTTCCACAACAATAATATTAGTGGCCTGATGCAAAGGAACCTCCATACTAGTATCATCCATATGAGAAACTGGAGGAGTAACAGGACATGGCAAAACCGTAGGATTGACAACAATCCTAGGTTCCATTTCAAGCATTTCTCTACAACTATCTTTCTTGTGCCCATATTTCCCACACCTAAAGCAAATAGAATGTAAACCTTCATATTCCAGAAAATGTTTTAAAACCATTCACAGTAATGTGAGAAGATAAAGGTTTATCAAGGTCTAATTCAACACATACTCTAGCAAACTTCCCTCTAGAGTGGAGAGATGTCATCTTATCCACTTTGAGCATAGTTCCTAGAGATGAACCAATCCTAGTGAGAGCTTTATCATTACACAACTCCACAGGAAGTTTAGGAATACGAATCCAAACGGCCACCTTCTGAGATATAGAGGCTGTGAGAGAAAAGAAAGGTCTGAATCGTTGCACAATCAAATAGTGGTCAGCAATTTTCCATGGTCCTTCAAAAAGAGCATGCCTATAATCCTCTATATCAGATAGTTGGACTAGATAAAAGTCCTCAGCCAAATCAGTGATGCTCATAGACCCATTTTGGACCCATTCCTTTCTCAGTTTACTTTCCAACATTCTGAAGTTAACTCGTTTTCCAAGCACTTTAACTATCAATGCATTTTTCCAATGTTTTGACATTGAAGACAGTTCCTCATTTGAGAAATTAATGGCTGGGTTTAGAGAAGGGTTTACCTTTGTGTTCTGAGGAATCTCATCTTGTTTCTGGTACCATTTGTTCTCTGGGAGATCATCTTTGAGCAAATCTCCCCAACAAGCATCACTAATGGTATCTCCTTCTCCTATAACCTTCAAGAGCGCCTCTTTGAAGGAAGAGATATCCACTGTTTTATTGCTCAAAACAGGGCCAGTAGCTTCAGAATCTATTGCCATATTGTTAACATTTGTATTGTTTTTCTTTGACAGGGGGTCTTGTACATCAGAGAGAGCAGAAGCCGTTGTAGAAGACGAGATTTAGAGTTCGCAGTCATCAGGGATATTAAAACCTAGCAGAGCAGATTTTACTGTTCATTTCATTTCGTGTTCTAGTGGATTGATTATTCAAAATTGTAATCACACATAAAATACTTATCATATGCTTTCAAGATAATTCACATAATGAGCTCTTACTCGAATTAGTTGAGCAAAGAGTCTCACAAGCTTCTGGTTGTGAGTTGATGACAATTATATTTATGTAGCCATTTAGTTGATGCATCAATTAAAATAATAAAATATCTAAATGGCTCATCTGATTGGTGTATCTGCAGACAAACATCACCTTAAGCACATTGTAGAAATGTGGGAGATTTATTCCCTCAAATTCTCTACTTCCTTTGGGAACTGGTAATACAAAAAAGTTAATAGATTGAAGAATCTACAGGCTCTTCAATACAAGTTCTCAAAAGAAAATTCTTAACTATTTTTTGCATCATAAAGACCCGGGATGGCCCAACCGGTCTTGTCAATGACAAACAATCCATAAACTTCCGGTTTAAGTTAAGTCTCATGATATACAGACATTGGAGATTTCTCTCGATAGGATATATCCACTTAGATGAATATCCTTGAGACTCAATTAGTTTCTATGATATATATATATATACTAGTATCAGTGACCCGTGCGCTGCACGGGTATAAATGACATCGTGATTAATAGCGTTGAATGTAGTCAATGAGGGTAAATGATCAATGTCATTCTGTCGATGTTAAAATGATGATTTTAAATGTGTGTATTTCCGAAGATCCGATAAAGAAGTCTGCGATGGGGTATAAATTGTAATCTTTAGGTGTCGTTGTAGGCAGCGAAAGTTATATATGTATTTTTTATTTTAATATATAACTTGTTTAATGGCTGATGAGGCGTATGGTGACGCTGTATTACATCGGAATCCAGGTAGATTCGAAGACAGTTACAAAAATGAAGGAAAAAAATAGTTCGAACTTGAATTTTAATTTGTGTTGTAGACGACGCAGAAGAAACATGTATAGGGGACATTTGAATGCATTTGTGGCAAACGAATAGAAAAGGGTGAAAATAGATGTTCAACCTTCATAGTAAATGGTGGAATCTAGGATCTTCCAAGGGAGCACAAAGTAAAAGCAAGAGTTTTGATTAAAAAACATTTAAAAATGATTACAAAGTGATCCCAACTGGTCAAACGTTATCGAACACCTCCATATAGACTACATTCTTGGTGGATCGAAGCAAAATTTTCTCCTCATCCTGTATGAGCAGTTTTAGACCCTTCCTTGATTTAACGCGTGATAGGGCAACGTACAGCTGCCCATGAGTGAAGACAGGTCTGGGTAAATAGACGCCGACGTGCGAGAGTGACTGACCTTGGCTCTTGTTGATGGTCATTGCGAAACAGACAGTGACGGGGAATTGTCTCCGCTTGAATTTGAATGGGAGGCCGGCGTCACTTGGGATAAGATTCATTCTAGGGATAAAAATCTTATCACCAATGTTTTTGCCAGTGAGAACGGTAGCTGTTATAATATTTTTTCCTAGGTGGTTGACCATAAGTCTTGTTCCATTGCATGCACTGCGGCTGGTCAATATTTCTCATCAAAGATAATGGGCACACCTACTTTTAGTAGTAACTTATGATTTGGAATTCTAACACTTAACATCATTCAAAAATTCGGGTAAACCATTCACTCAGAACTCACTTTGTCCTCATCCGATTGACAAACCGTGTCGTCCGGCCGAGGTACTCAACAGCTTCGCCGAGTATTTGTGATAAGACATACTCATTAACATGCTCAACCGACTCCAAAGTTGGTGCCAAGATAACCCTTTCCTCAAAAAAGTTGTTAGTATGCATGTTATCCAACAGTTGTGGATAAGCAAAATCAATCAGTGACTGTAATGGATTGATAGTGTCCCAGATCAATAAGTCCTCTGGGATGTCAACATCAATCTCTCCATAATCATTTGATGGTGATCCACCGTCCCCAATTTTGAGCAACCAATCTGCAAATTCTTTGATTTCCTCTCGCTCGGAATCTATATTGGAACTGCCAAGTCTCATGTTGACAGTTAGGTTGAGTACTGTGCAACTTGACCATATCTTTGAACGCTATGAACTCTCTCAAGGTAACCTTCTGTCGACTGGCAGATCTTTCGTACCCAGGCCTCTTTCGGATTGGAATATTTTCCCGGAACCCATCCTCACCTCGAACAAAGATCAGTGGATATTGTAAAGATAAGACATAAGATAACTCTAATGAAAATTAGCAAATAGAGGTCTATCCGCATCAATGACTTCAACACCATGATGGATTATCAGGATTTGCAGGTAAAGGTGTTGATGACAGTTACATCTACTAAGGACATTTGATGAACAAAAATAAATTTGAAACTATACTCATTAACTACATCATATGATATATATATATATATATATATATATATATATATATATATATATATATATATATATATATATATATATATATATATAGATATATTTGATGATGTTGCTCTATTAAAAATTATTTTATACTCCTAATTGATATATATCAAATTCCCATAGAAAACCATAAGGGTGCTATTCTGTCCTGAATAAAATTCTATAATTATCTCCTAAACCACCCGAACGATTAAGTACTAAAAGCTTAGACCTTGTTTTTATATTATTGAATCAAAAAAGAGACATTTTTTCGATAATTGAATATAATAGTTACATTATTCTCGACAAATTTCAAAAAAACTAAAAACATGAGATATAATAATTACATGTGCAATTGTATTACATGTGCATACAGAGGTATAATAATAGTTAAAAATTGACTGAAGTTGGAATTTTCCTATGAAGACATTACCATAGCAAGGAATCCAAGTAGCTCCATGATGTATGGAAAAGGGGTGGCATCAAAACACAAATATATTTTGAACTATTATTATATTATTAGATATACAATTACATGTGCAATTTTATACAAAACTAAAAACTAAAATAATTAAATATGCTATTACAACAACAAAATCACAGATGAATCAATATAGATAAACCATAAAGTTCATGACAGCAGAAAAATAAGTTCATGGCAGCAATAAAATCCACACCCCTGTCACTTCCTATTTCCTACTTCATGTTTTCAAATTCACCTAATGTATACAGTATACTACATATAGCCAAATGAAATATAATCAAAAGAGGTCCAATATATCCTGACAACAGAACATTAAAAATCAGGTAGACACGCAATATCTCATTAAGAGGTCCAATCAAAAGTGGTTTATATCTGTTAAGAGTAACATACCATATAGATGAACACACAATATAATGAATGCGTTACTAAGAGTAGACACGCATACGGGTTAAGAGCAGCATGTCTTAGAGATGGAGTTGCAAAATATAATGAATGCATGATCTAATTTTAACTTCAATAAACATCTGGGTTATACCTTTATTCAGACGCCTTCTTGTACGATTAGAGTGTTGTCCCATTGCGTCTTCTTCTGTGGGATAGATGTTCTCCTTCGCGCGCTTCATGTGATATATGATCTATTGCACGTACACAATATATAGGTAACCTGAAAACGTTATTCAGATTCTCGGATGCGTGCAGGAAATTTCCCAAATGATGTTTCTCCTCCCTGAGTGCTTAGAGTGCAAAGTTAAATGAAGCTATAAGCTATGGACACCAAGTAAACTATGCTGCGTTTTCTGACTTCAACTTTAGCATTATACTCACTTGTATATGTAAATTTGTATAACGCACAACCCAAACTGTTTGTGGTAATTGATAGCACAATAATGATGATGGCTTTATTTTCTTATTTTCTTATCTAAGAAAATAAGATGATAGTAATATAAGATTAGAGCATAAAAGATTATAGGATGAGTATAATAAACTTCAATGGCTCCTAAAAGATTATACGATGAGAGCATAACCTTGCTCTGGAAATTTCGTTTTAGAGGAATGGCCATATGAATCGAGGGATTAATATATTTATATCCAATTATGTCTCAATTAACACAAAACTGTCGCCATTAATGGCCAATTAAGGCTAAGCGTAATTCTTTGAGCTGTATATTTTTGGGCCCATCGCAGATTACCCTTTGAACAGTTGATATGTGTATGCGATAGTCTGACTGAATGACCACCGTAGGATGACAGCGGTTTTTATTTTGTGGTGATCAAATGGGATTAATGACTATAAATATTCCTAATAAAACCTACGGTTATTTCACTAATTAATACCCAGCCGAAATCTATTTAAATTTAGACCGTTGATATGTTAGATGGGCGCTCAACCGTGGGATGATTTTGAAGCTGCACATGCCATTCCGTGATAACATCCGTTGATTAATCTAAACACACGCCTTCATTTAATCCCATCCGTCCAAAACAATAGGGAGTCCGTAACCTTTATTTGTGGATCTGCCAATTTATTGCATATTGTCATCTGATTTAATTACTATTGATCTCGTTTGACTATTTCCATCAATGGCTAATGAATATTCTTAAAAAAACAATCAATGGCCAATCAAAGCATAATTCCCGCATGATTCAGATTAGCACATCCGAATTATAGCCATATTAGACTATTTTAATTTTAAATATCTGCCTACTGCACGAATATTTTGAGTGAATTTACATGGGACAACATAGCTGAAGTCAGAAATCTAATATAATGTTTACGATATTAGAAAAAATTAGTGTCTGAATCCATATTCTGGGTCTTTTGCGAGAATTTCTGGTGTTTTGAAATATTTTGATTTCTGAAAGTTTTGGGTGGCACTACTATATAATTTTTGGTGTCAGATCAGCCACTGCAAAAGAACCTGGTCAATAAGTGAATTTACACGTAACATATAGACTCTAAGTTAATTAAAACATATAAAAAAGACTAAAAAATCAATTACATAGTATAATATTTCCTTGTTCGGCAAAAGAACCAATAGCAAAAAATTTTTATCAGGTTGTGAAAGCAGAAGAACCAATAGCAACCGCAATACATCACTGCGTGTAAAAAATGAAATACATCACTGCAAAAGAACCAATAGCAAAACATTGTGGTGTGGGGAAAAAAGACACACAAAGTTAGATATTTTTCTCTCTCTAGAAAAGAAGTTTTCAAGTGCTCCGATAGGGCATGAACGCCCCACCTGTTCCTCCAACGGCTACTCCGATTATCCCTGTTCCCCCCGATGAAACAGTAAGTCCTAATCCTGTTAATGATATTACAAAACCAGTGACCAATGAAGTGGTTATGACTGAAACAGAGTCTGTAAACGGTGCTGCAAGGTCTTTCAAAGATGCTCTGCTTGAAAATGGAGAAAAAACTGAGATGTTTGCTGATGAGTGCTGGGGTGACCTCCTTAATCCTGATTTACCAGAAGACAAGTGGTATAAAGAGCCTGTAAATGAAGAAAATTTAGGTCAGAAAAAACGCAGAAGTATACCCATTGTTCCTGTGACTGATGATGAATTTGGTGACTGGTGTAAACCTTGGAAGAACTCTCTTGTAGTGAAGGTTATGGGAAAGAAGGTTAATTTCAGATTACTAGAAAACAAACTGAGGTTCCTATGGGTGAAAGAAGGTACTTTCAAGATGATTGACTTGGCTGATGATTTCTTTCTTATTCAACTCTCATCTATGGAGGACTATAGACATGCCCTTTTTGAAGGGCCATGGAAGGTTGCAGACCATTATTTAATAGTTCAACGTTGGAGACCTTTCTTCTCTCAACATGCCTCTATGACCAAGAAAGTAGCTGTATGGATAAGGATTCCAAAAATACCTGTAGAATTTTGCAATGAAAGATTTCTATTTA
The DNA here is from genome assembly GCA_020916435.1 of Oxytropis ochrocephala. Lineage (NCBI taxonomy): Eukaryota > Viridiplantae > Streptophyta > Magnoliopsida > Fabales > Fabaceae > Oxytropis > Oxytropis ochrocephala. Next base: position 12,748,517 of record CM037089.1, on the reverse strand, counting down.
GGACTGGTGCTACCCTAGGGACGATGCTCAAAGTTGATAAACTCACCTCTCTCCATGCTAGAGGCAAATTTGCTAGAATATGTGTGGAACTTGATCTAGATCAACCCCTAGAGTCTCATATTATTGCTAGAGGTGAAAAGCTATATTTAGAATATGAAGGGCTTCATTCTATTTGTTTTAGGTGTGGTAGATATGGGCATAAAAAGGATGTTTGTAGAGAACAATTGGAGAGTGATGAAGTGCCTAGTTCAATTGTTACTGAGGCTAATAAAGGAGACTCAGTTAATTTGGCTACCAATAATCCTAGCAAGGTTTCTGTCCTACCTGTTGCTGCTAGCTCAAGCCAGGCTAATGTTAGCCTCAATACTCCTTCTTCTGACCCTGTTGTTGATCAACATGCCTCACCTGCAAACATGGAGAACATATCAGAATCAAGCATTGATGAATTAGATTTGGGACCTTGGAATATTCCAAAATACATTGCAAGAAGGAAAAGTCAGAACCAATATGTGAAAAAGAAAAATACAGGTGCAATTCCTAAGACTAAGGTCAATAGAAGGAGTCATGAGTCTTATAGCTCTCCTAATATTGTTAGCAATAGTGTTCCACCTGCTGTGAGTCAGGTAGCTGATGGTGTTGTAACTAAGAAAGATGGGAATGTTCCTACAGATCAAAACTTCATCAAAAAGAAAATTAAGAACCCTGCTAGTGGTAAAAATCCTCAACTTTCTGTGAAAGACAAGAAACTGGCCAAACCTAAGGTTTTAGCTCGTAAACCTAAGAATTCTGATGCTGGTGGAAGTTCCAAAGAGTCTGTTCCTGATGGTCCTAATGTTATTGCTAAAGGAAAAAAGATCTTACCTTCTAGTAGTAATGTTAATACTAAAGATCCAGGGAAATGTGCTGAAGAAGAAGCAGTTATGGCCCGTATGAAGAGTATCTACATGTCTAAAGGACATGCACTCCTAAACAAATTTAGAAGTAAAGATACTCTAAGAACTGATCTTGAGACTGTGGATGTAAATGTCACTGCTAGAGCTGAGTCTCTTAATAAGCAAAGTTTGCTTGAGTGTAATAAACCTATGGTCATGGAGATTTCTTCTCCAATTCCTCCAGAACCTGCTATTGCTGTGCAAATGATTCCTGGAAGTAGTGTGCACATGGATGTCATTGAGGAAGTGGTTCCTCAAAACTATAACCTTTCTCTATGAATCACATCTGTTGGAATTGCCGTGGGACGGCTTCTAAGGGCTTTGCTGGCCTTATTAGAGATTTGAAGATGAATTACTCTGCATCTTTCATTGCTCTAATGGAGACTCACACTAGTGGTGCTCAAGCTAGGAGAATAGCTAAAAGAACTGGTTTTGATAACCAGTATATTATTGATGCTAGAGGCCAGGCAGGGGGAATCTGGCTTTTGTGGGATGATGCTACGTGGAATGTTCAAATTCTGAGTGTTACTAATCAATTTGTTCATACTAAGGTAAATCATTTAAATTCCCCTCATTGGTTTTTAACTGTTACCTATGGCAGCCCTCACTTTACCCCTAGACAAGCCCTTTGGAATGATATTAAGGATCTTTCTCTTGATATTGAGGGCCCTTGGGCATTAATTGGTGATTTTAATGCTATTCTTAATATTAATGAAAGAGAGGGGCCCCCTATTGCTAATAATTCTTTGATTGAAGTGGGTTTCCAAAATACCATGGAGGATTGCAATCTTATTGACATGGGTTGTAATGGTGACCTCTTAACTTGGACTAGGGGCAACACTAGAAAGAGGTTAGATCGTGGTATCTGTAATCTTGATTGGAGGATTAGATTTGAAGATTCTGAAATCACTCATCTTCCTAAACTAAAGTCTGATCATGCCCCTCTTTTGTTGAATTTTGATCTTAGAATTAGAATTAATAGGGGTAGGAGGCCTTTCCGTTTTGAAGCAATTTGGTTAACTCACCATAGTTTTAATCAACTTATGGTTTCTAATTGGAGAGACAATTTGAGCAATTTTGCTTTACAATTGAATGAATTTCAAGGAGTGTTGAAAGAGTGGAATAAGTCCACCTTTGGTAACATTTTTAAACAAAAGAGAGAGCTTTTTAACCAATTGAAGGAAATTGAATCTAGACTTCAATTTTGTTGGAATGATCATCTCTTAAACCTTCAAAAATCTGTTTGGAAGAGCTATGAGGAAATTCTTGCCAGAGAAGAGGTTCTTTGGTTTCAGAAATCTAGGGCCAAATGGATTGAGTTTGGTGATAAGAATACTAAATTCTTCCATGGTGTTACCACTATTAGGAGAAGAAAGAATAATATTACTACTCTTCAGAATCAACAGGGTGCATGGGTTGATGATCCTAACCAATTAGAAACCTTGGTTACTAATTATTTTAAAGATCTTTTTGCTGCTAATGTTTCTTTCACTCCTTACCATCTCACGGGTTGTTTTCCTATGATTTCCCTAAATTACATGGAAGACATTTGTAGAGAGGTGACTGATGATGAAATTAGAAGAACTATTAAAGGTATAGGTGCTTATAAAGCTCCTGGACCTGATGGTTTCCAAGCAGTTTTCTATCAAAGTCAATGGCATATAATTGGTTCCTCTTATTGTGTGATGATTAAAGATATGTGGAATAATCCTTGGAAGATAAAAGACATCAACAAAACCTTCCTTGCTCTTATCCCTAAATCAGATAATGTGATCAATATGAAGCAATTTAGGCCTATTGGGCTTTGTAATGTTGCTTATAAGACTATTACCAAAATGATCACTGGGAGGCTTAGAGACTGTCTCCAATCTTTGATTGGGCCTGCCCAATGTTCCTTCATTCCTAATAGGCAAAGTCATGATAATATCATTATTGCTCAAGAAGTTTTTCATTCAATGAGAAGAAAGGGTGGTAATAAAGGGTGGATGGCTTTGAAGATAGATCTAGAAAAGGCTTATGATAAGCTGAGCTGGGAGTTTATCAAAGACACTCTTCAAGATATTGGTCTTCCGGATAATTTGATTCAACTAATTTGGTTTTGCATATCTACTCCTAGCATGCAGGTTCTTTGGAATGGTGAGGCTCTTGAGGAGTTCATTCCTTCTAGAGGTATAAGACAAGGTGATCCTATCTCACCATATCTTTTTGTCTTATGTATTGAAAGACTTTTCCAAACTATAGAGAAAGAAGTGGGTGAAGGCAACTGGATTCCTATTCAAATTGGTAGGGGAGGCCCTAAAATTTCTCACCTAGCTTTTGCAGATGATCTGCTGTTCTTTGCAGAAGCTAATATGGAACAAGCTCAACTTATACAAAACATTCTCCATAGGTTTTGTATTAGCTCTGGGCAATCTGTTAGTCTTGACAAAACTAGAGTTTTCTTTTCTAAGAATGTTCCTAGACTCTTGAAACATGATATCTGTGAGGTCATGGGTTTTAAGTCCACTGAAGATCTTGGAAAGTACTTGGGGGTCCCCATTTTCCATAAAAGAGTTGGTCTTAATACTTTCAACTATGTAATTGACAAAGTGAAACATAGGCTGAGTTCTTGGAAAGCTAGGACTCTCTCCTTAGCTGGGAGAGTGACCCTTGCTAAATCAGTGGTTCAGGCCCTCCCTATTTATGTTATGCAATCCTCTGTGATTCCTAAGGGGACTTGTGATGAGATCGACAAACTGTGTAGAAGTTTTATTTGGGGGGATGATGAAAATCATAGAAATATTCATCTCATTAACTGGAAAAATATCTGCAGACCTAAGAATGTTGGGGGGCTAGGGTTTAAATCAACTAGGGAAGCAAATTCTGCTTTCCTGTTGAAAGGGCTTTGGAATTTTTGTACTAAACCTGATGTGCTTTGGGTCTCTGTTCTTCGAAATAAATACAACTGTGGTTGGAGGGATTTTCCTAAAATGAACACTAAAAAGAGAGGATCTAACTTTTGGAATGGTTTGATGGACTCTTGGGTGACTTTTAGGTCTCATCTTAGCTGGGAAGTTGGCAATGGTGAAGACGCTCATTTCTGGCAGGATATGTGGCTGCCAAACTGTTCTATGTTGATTAATCTTGCCACTACTGTTATTAGTGAGGAGGATAAAGATCTTCCAATTAGCCATTTTATCAACTATAATGGTGAATGGAATTGGGGGAGTTTGGCTAACTTACTTCCTATTGAGATAGTTGACAGAATATCAACTATCCCTCCTCCTAGTGTGTTGGGTAGTGATGATGAGTACAAGTGGAGTGCTAGTCCTGATGGCAATTTCACAACTAAATCTGCCTATCAAGCCATTTCAAACAGTCCTATGATTTATAGCAGCAATAAATTCAAGATCATTTGGAAATGGCCTGGAAATCAAAGAATTCGCCTTTTTCTCTGGAAATTAGCGAATGGTGTGTTACTTACCAATGTGGAGCGTCATCGCAGAAGAATGTCTGATTCCAAGCTTTGCCCCATGTGTGCTACAGAGGATGAGACTCTGCTTCACCGGTTCAGAGATTGTCATGTTAGCCTCGCAATTTGGAATCAATTCAATGTTAGAAATCTGTTAGGTTTTTTCACAATTCACAATTGGGAAAATTGGTTGATGTCAAACATCAAACCTAATCAAAGAAACAAAGAGGAACCTTTCTGGTGTACCTTATTTGGAGTGACTCTCGACATGCTTTGGCGAATTCGCAATGAATTTGTCTTCGATAGCAAGTCAATTACCCCCCTCACTTCTCAAATCAAGATCAGGTATCAAGTGGACTGGATCTCAACTTGCATCATCAACAAGTCGCTTCTGCTGCCTCAATTGCTGAATTCTAATTTTGATCGGGCTGACAAGTGGTCTCCTCCTCTTCTTGGTTGGATTAAGCTTAATTCTGACGGATCAGTGAGAAATAATGGTAGTTCTTCTGGTTGTGGAGGTATTGTGCGTGATGATCATGGTAGATTTCTGTTTGCCTTCTCTCATCGGTTGCATGCATCTGATGTTTTGGAAGCAGAATTGAAAGGTGTTCTTCATGGGTTGATGATAGCTTGGGATAGAGGCTTCAATCGAATTGTTGTTGAGATGGATTCGTTGGAAGCTTTTGATTTCCTCAGTCATCATATCTCTCTCAACCACCATCTGTACTGGCTTAAGGTTGCAATTATGGAGGTGGGTGATGAAGCTTTGATGGTAAAGTGGAAGAAAGTGGATCGAAGCATCAATTGTGTGGCTGATAGGCTTGCAAAGGACAGCCATAATATTAGTGGCATTGTTGTAATTCATGACATTGTTCCGGTCAATTTAGTCACTTTGCTCTCCCTTGATGGGTTTGGGCTGGTGACTAACTAGCCTTGTTTTGTTTTCTGTGGCCTGTGTGGCCTTAATTTTCATCAAAAAAAAAAATAGCAAAACATTTTTTTCATTTATAAAAAATGCCCTCACCTGTGTCACACATAGTATAATATTTCTTTGTTTTTTTGAGTGAATTTAACACGTAACAAACAAGATATTTTTCATTTAGTCACATTCTCCTATACAAAATTACTATATAGTTGTGGGTATAAGTCTCCATGTGAAAACAAAGAATGGTAGATGAAACATACTACCCAACGGAAAATTAGTCCTGAGGTTGGATTTCAATATGAACATAATCTTTTCGAAATGTCTAACCAAAAAATTTTATTCCAAATATTAGAATGATAATAATCTTATCGTTGTGTTCTATGTTTTTATTAGTGCAGAGACAACCCTTATAATTTGATTTAACTATAAGGGTTGTCTCTGCACTAAATCCAAACATAACCGAAAGGTTTTGCCTTTTTAATTGATTATATAGGACAAAAACGATGCCCAACTCTCTGTTTGTACCCGCCCTCTGTCTGCACTAAATCCAAACATAACCGAAAGGTTTTAGACTTTGTTTTTATATTATTGAATCAAAAAAAGTGTCATTTTTACGGTAAGTGAATATAATAGTTACATTATTCTCTTCACCAAAAAAAAAAATAATGAGATATAATAATTACATGTGCAATTGTATTACATGTGCATACAGAGATATAATAATAGTTAAAATTGACCGTATGTTTTTATTAGTGCAGAGACAACCCTTATAATTTGGGCCCATCGCAGATTACCCTTTGAACAGTTGATATGTGTATGCGATAGTCTGCCTGAATGACCACCGTAGGATGACAGCGGTTTTTATTTTGTGGTGATCAAATGTGATTAATGACTATAAATATTCCTAATAAAACCTACGGTTATTTCACTAATTAATACCCAGCCGAAATCTATTTAAATTTAGACCGTTGATATGTTAGATGGGCGCTCAACCGTGGGATGATTTTGAAGCTGCACATGCCATTCCGTGATAACATCCGTTGATTAATCTAAACACACGCCTTCATTTAATCCCATCCGTCCAAAACGACACGCAATGCTTCTGAGGTGACGTGGAATTGACGTCATCGATGACGTATTTTTTTTTGTGGAGTGACTCATCATAGATTCATGGTTATTAATAATTAAGATATATATATATATATATATATATATAGGACATAACTTCATAGTTAACTAAAGTAACTTTCTTAATTCTTGTAGAGTGGTTAAAATGGACTTATATTTTGGGACAAATGGAGTATATAATCTAGAAATGTAGAGAGATCCTCAAGGTTGTCCAAGTCTACCCGCAACAAGATTAGGATCCTTTCCATTTCTGAAATGGAGGGTTTCATTGGAGAGAGGTAGGCACAAAAATTATAGTAGATCATAGCATTAATTATCATAATAAATTTAATTCTAAGACCATCATAATATCTCTCTCTCTCTCTTTAAATGGAGTATTCCATTTCTTTTGAAAAATGAAGAAGATACTAACCCCTCAACATGCATTTAAATTGACGTCGAAGAGTTAATATGTCACCCAAAAAAACGTGAATTGTTTTAACTTTTAACATGAAAGCAATATCAGAGATAAATCTTTAAATAGTGTTGAAACTTCATTGCAACCTTAAAAGTTGTATGTGAGTGTAGTTTTTATCAAAATAATCATTTTTAATTAACTTTTGCATCATATTATTATTGATTACAGTTATATTTTGTCAAAATTAATTTGGTCAAAAAAATTGTCAAAATTAATTGATCAATTTTTTAAACTAAATTCCATTAAAATAAACAAGAAAAAAAAACATGATAAGAAGAAGCGGGGCTTCTACTTCCCACGTGAGAAGTGAGAAGGAAAAAAGTTTGCTTTTTCAGGTAAAAATGGATCATCGTTTACACTGTAAAAGTAGAAACACTTCCTCCGTCAGCTTCTCACCTTAAGGAGCTGAGTTTCTGCAAATTCTCCAACGCATGCAATGCAACACAGGTTAGCCACACAACACAATGCACGCTCTCTCTTTCTCTTAAAAAATTACTTCACCCCTTTTTGTATCTTCCTCCTTTCTTCGTTTTCACATCGCTATAAAATGAAATACTTTCTCAAATCTTTATATGCTTCTCTAATTATGATTTCGTTTTTCTTCCAGGAAGACTATAGTTAATAAACAAATAGAATATATCTCACCAAAAAATCAAATAAAATGATTCTTTAAAAAATGTAAAGAAGAAAAGCAATTTTTTTGCCATGATATGAGAGCGGGTTGCTACTTACATCAAAAACATTTCTTGCAGCAAAATGGTACTCATTTCGGAGAAGAACCCCAGAAACAGAACTCGGGATTTTGAAGATGATTTATATATTCACATTCAGGAAAAGAATAGGGCTCTTAAAACTGAAATTGACAAATTCTACTACTTCAATACCCTTCTCCAATCTTCCTTTCTTGAGGATCTTCCAAAGGCTGACTCAGAATTGCTGCAATTCACTGATAGTTCATCAACCATTTTGCATTCTTATGTGCTTCATCTTCAGGACCAAATCACAGAGGTAGATTCTCAATCTGATAGTGTAATTGTAGATCCCCAGTATGAGTATTTCAGAAATCATTTAAAGCCTCATGGAAAATCTTATGTACTTGATATTGTTGAGGATAGTGGTGTCTTTGTAAAATATGAGACTGAAGAATCATCATGTGCAAAATATAAGGGTAAGCTAAGGGTTAGGAAATGTAAAACTGCAAAACTCTCTACTGAAAGGAGTCTTAATGTTAATAGCAATATTGTGGCTTCTAAATCAAGGAAGTGTAGTAGAGGTAAGAAACTGAAAGGGGGAAAACTCGTTGGTGTTAAGAGACGTCGTGGGGTTGATGGAAAATTTGTGGCTTCAAAGGCACTTAAACAAAGAAGAAAGAGGCGAAAGATGAATCGGAGAGGTGTTTCAGCTTTGAAAGCTGCATGTTTTGAACATAATGAGGATCAAAAAATTGGTCATGGGGGAAAGGGTGAACAATTTGATGCTCCATTTGACATAGAAACAAGAGTGAAAGAGGAGATTGAAGATTATGACGATGATGAGGATCAATTAGTGGAGAAGAAGAAGAAGAAGAAGAAAAGCCAGTTGGTTTCTGATCCTCCTCCACGCTCTTCCTCTTGTTTGCAGTCCGCCAGTCAGCCTCCCTCTACAAGTAGTAAGTCTTTTGACCCTTATTTGCTTGATTTATCTTGTTAGCATCTCCTTACTATTTGATCCGCCTTTTTGTGCAGCTCAACCTCCTGCCACGGTGGTTTTGGATGATGATGATGATGATGATGATGAAGAAGATGACAATGTCCCCCTCCTCCATCACAAAAGGACTCGGTACTTGCTGATCCAAAGCTCTCCTCCACCCGTGACTCATGCTGCTACAGCACCGTCGCCTCCTCCGAAACGACTACAGGTGAGTTCCTTTCCCTCTCGTGTGGCTCGGACACATTGTCCTTTTTTGTCATTCTTTCTCACTCAACCCTTGGGTACTCTTGCAGAGGCTTCGTACTCCAGTCGGTTCGCCCCAGTCTCCTCGGGAAGTCCACAGCTGCTCACCTCCGATTCTAGTAAGTTATATCCTTTGGCCCATCTATTATGCCAATTTCATCCGTATCTCCTTCTCACCATTTCTTTTCCTATAGGAGCCTATTGATGCCCTAGTGGTGGTTGACCCGCCAGTCCATGAAGGGGTTAATGCTTCCATAGATCGTCGGCCCGGGGATCTTGTGTCCCCAATGGTCGACGATGATGAGTTGTAGCGATACTTCTCAAGCCTTGAAGCTCCAAAGTTGGTCGTTTCCTCTACGGAGACTGACCTTGCCCAAGTGGAGGCAGCTCTGGCTGGGGAGATTCCAACGGATCCCGATGAGGTAGCCACCCTTAGAGCCACACTCTTCCGAGTCTCCAACTCCCTCGATATACCCTCCACCAAAAGGGATGTCTTAAGAGACATAGCCTTGCAGCTTGGAGACATTTCTAGTCAGTACGGGCGAGCCAAGACTACTCAGGATCGGGCTCAGCTCTGCATTGCATCAATTGGACTCCCTTCGTGCTGAAAAGGAGGGCCATCGGGCTACCTTTGTCTCCCTCAGCCAGACTAAGCAGGCAACCTTGGCTGATCAAGAAGGATTGCCTGCCGAATCAAGACTGTGGAGGGCCAGATAGCCTCCCTTCAAGTCGAATTGGAATCTCTCTGATAGGTTATTAAATATATGGAGGGTAAGGGAATAAAGTGTAAGGGGAGGAAAATGAGAGTTTGTTGTAACCACTTGATGAGGTGGCAAAGTGGAGGGAAAATGTGAGTATTAGTGGAGTACTATAAATAGTAGTGGGAGAGAAATTAGATGGTAACTAAGAATTGGGAATAGACCTAGGGTCTTTGGGAGAGATTAGGCCTCTATAGTGCCTTAGGTTACTTTCATCTTCATATTCTCTTGTATTTTCAGTTTTCCACCATTAATATACAATTTCTATGTTCTAATTGAGTGATGAAGAGTCTCATTAATTCTGGTACTTATCACTCTCACTCCCCAACACTCAGCTGCAGCGGACAAGGTTGCCACTATCTCTTCTGCCATAACCCAACTCTTCCACCGCAGTTCTGCCTTAGATCCTCATCTTACCCAGCTCCTCCCCCTACGACCCGGCCTAGAAATGGATCTTGACACAAGCCGTGCAACTCTGATGTGGGTTACTGAGGAATGGGGGGCCCTGCGGGCATCTTATGAGCAAGCCCTCGCCCGAGTGGATCCAGAGGATGCTGAGGCCCATGCCACTACCGAAGCCGCAATAAATGAACCTTTGATCTCTCCTGATCTTCTAACTCCCAGCAACGCCCCTACTGTCGAGGTGATTGTCCTCAGGGATGACGTTGACGAGGATGATGCACATGATATAAGAAGGCCTGCGGAAAGCCCGGTTGTATGTATCTAAAATTCATGAATCTGTTTTTTGTGTGCTAATAATGTCTATTTTCTCTTTCAATAATGTTGTGCGTTTACTGTTCTTATCTGTTTAGTTTGTTTTAGCTATCTATGTTGTTTCTCAGTTGAAGACAGAACATTTTTGGTGTCAAAATGAAGCCAATGCATGGAAAAACACAGACTTTAAGGAAAAACTCATGAATGAGCTTAAGAGGCCTTACTGTGAGGAAGAGCACAAGAGACTGTTGCAAGAGTTTAGAGTTCGAAAGCCCGTCCAACACCACAAAGACCTGCGTAACGGGGTTTCCAAAACCTATGAGATAGGTGATCTTGGAAAGTCTTTCCATGACCATAATATTGGTAAGTAGAATTTGGTCCTTCTCTTTACTTGTCTGTGCTTTGGTGAAGTTATTTTTTTCACTTTGAATTTGGATCAGTTCATTATATTTAATTAATCATACTGATAGAGCATATGAGATGTGTGCTCATCTTGCAGATCTTGCAGTCAAAATAGATTCTGCTCACAATGATCATCCCAAGTGTCTGAATCTCCTGCGTGGATTTTTCTTTTGGTTGAGTGTAAGTGTCTTGAGACATTCTAGCATTTCGATGCACATTCTATTTGCTAGTTCTTCACGCACTTCTGAATCGATATTGTCTGATATTGTCTACCTCTATATTTACCTGATATTAATTTAGAATTGAACTTTGGAAATTAAAGGCTTTGTGGCAATGCTATCTTTCTGATCTATATATGTTCTATGCTACTGGTATCAGAATTTAACACATGAAGGAGCATTCATGCCATGGAGACTTAAAGATCCATTGAGTTTGGATGTACTACCACAACAATAGAAAGCCAGTGATGGTTGTTCACTTTTGATTTTCTCTGGTGATCTAAGGTTGTATCTATATTACAAAATTTAGAGAAGGGGCACCAATTAGAAAGGGGTGCACTGTAAATCTGTATGGAGATGTACTTAGTTATGCTACCTGCTGAGATATTTATATTTTGTGTTTCTAATCATAAGTAATATAAATCACGAATAACTCCACCTAAGCGTCCACCTAAGAAAAGCCACGTAGATCTCTTCAAATATGTGGCTTTACACGTCAATAAGCGTGGAGCCCACAAATACACATTTGGATGTCGAGTAATTTAATAAAATAAAATGAAGAAATGTCTCATATGGGAGTTGAACACTCGACCTTCCGAGTGCCAAACAACAACAAGAACCACTGCACCATGCGCAACTTTTGATACAAATTTCACACGCATCATTAATTAACTCACTAAACGCATACTGATTTCACACACACTTATGATACAATTTTAAAACCAAATTTCATTAAAAAAATAAGCATCATTACGTTTTTAACGATGAGCCTTAAAATGTGGATCTACAATTATTCCTATTGATTTCATTGTCTTGAATTAAAGAAATCAAGAGAATTCAAATATTGGGATACACAAAATACATAATAAGCGGCTCAAATATTGCTCGCACGGATTTATAAATCGTTCGCCGGGATCCACCTATATCGACTCTATTTTAATCCCACGATTCTGGATTCACTACACTTCGAATGCTTAGTTTATTGATTTTGCAAATAATCCAAAGATCTCTCTCTCTCGCCGATCTCTCTTCCTTCTCTCATCATCTTTCTTTCTCAGCTTTCAAAAAAATTCAAAAACCATCTCTTTCATTCTCATTTCTCTCAACTCTTTCTTTAATTATTGATGGTTCAGGAGCTTTCAAAAAATTTCAAAAACCATCTCTTTCATTCTTATCATGGTGCAGTTTCAATTATTGATTTATTTTGTTTTAACTTTTCGATTTGGCGTATTTCATGTTTCAGGAGCTTCAACAATATTGGCTTCGAGATTTGGCAAGACAGGATTTGATTCAAGGTATTTTCATCATAATTTTTCAAGAATTTTATTTGATTGTTTCTCATTGCAATCTTCATTTTGTTACATTTACTGATTAGTATTTACGTAGTTTCATTTTGTTGATGTTATTGTTGTTGGTTGTGTTTTCTTTATTATTCATGGCAATTTGAATTGAAAGGGAACACTGAGATAAATTTGGTATATCTTTTTATATCTTTTTTTTTCATATATAGATATATGATTTGTCATCGGGAGGGTATTTGGTTTTATTTATTTATAAGAATAATTTGAGTGAGGCGATTTCTTGATATATTATTAGAGTGATTGAAGTTGAGACAATCTTAATACTTCTCAATCATGCAATAGAAGTTCCAATAGTAAAGAGTTCATGTTATTATAAGTAGTTTTGACTTTGTTCTTTCATCTCGCTTCATTTTTAATTGCTTCACAAATTAGCGGAGGTGATATATACTATGTGTTGGTTAAGTATTTAACAAATGATCTTTACATAATGGTTTTGTGATGATTTTCCTTTCCTTTTTAGTTCTTTTTCATGTGTCGAGTTGGTTTGTTCTGTGATTTTTGTTGTTCATGTGAAATACTAATTAATTGTAAAGTTATTGATAATTACTTCTTTTTCCCCGCAATAACATTTCTCATTAAACTTCAGTTTTAAGTACCTGCAACATATGGACCAAGAAGAGAGCAAGATGGGCACTGATAATGAAGAGAGCAAGATGGGTCTACTTATCAGATTTTCTTCTATATGTGCATGTGGTCGCAAATGTTTCATCGTCAATCTGGTAGTTCCTTTCAGCTATTAATATTTGCTTTGGTGGTATAAATTTTTGTAGCTCTAGAGTTCTATTTTTTTATATTGCTTTATTGGTACTAATTTAGCTTTCTGTTGATAGGATGTGACTGGTGCTCTAAAGTTCTATTCTTTTATATTGCTTTGTTACATTCTTTGGTTTGGATATCATAACTGTGTTTAATGGTTGCATGAAATCCTGTTTTGTGCAAATAGTGTAAGTTGTTTTATTTGACTAAGGGATGATTTACATTTCTTTTCTCTTTAGCAGTGAAAATAATCGCTTAACATAGTCAAACCAGAGATTTTTAAAAGGTGAATTTTTGCTTTTTTTCCTCTATTCACTTTGAAATTGAAGGATTTTTCTGCCTGTAAGTTATTGATCTCCAAATTATATACTTTATTGAATTGTGGTCACCTGAATATGCATAGTGACTATTTGAAGTAAAGGAAGAAGAACTAAGTTATGGAACCATGTAAAGATTGAAGAGTCCTTATCCATTTACCTTAATTGAGAAAATTAAGTTGTACGTTAACTTGGATTTTAATTCATGTTTTTTCTAAGTTGTTTTTTTTGTGGTTCACGTTTTGCAAAATATTAGGTTGTCACTTTGGATTTAGCTAATTTTATCTTGGTCATTGCCTTCCAATTTGAAGACAAATTTGGTATGATCAAAATTTAAGTGGATCAATACATTTTGTTCTCAAACATGTTAAAAACATATTACTTGATGAAGTGCTTAAAGGTTGGTTTTCCACTTATCTCATTGAAGTAAGAGATTTTTCAAAGTGTGGAATGTGGATTAAGATTCTTTGAAGTATTGCTATTTTAGTTATCTTGCGGATGATGATGAACTTTTGCTACAAAGTTCCACTATATAGTTGGATTCTAACGATAAGTATTATGAACCTATAGGACAATTTTGTTGGCATATCAACAACTACATATAACAAGTGTTTTTAAAATGTAGTTGAAGAGGTTTAAAATATATTAAGGTAGTGAAGGTTTAATTATAGAGGTTATAATCACACCACTAAAGTTGGATTTTTCAAAGTGTTTTTAAAATGTAGTTGAAGAGGTTTATATATATATATATATATATATATATATATATATATATATATATATAAGAGAACTAATATATATTTTCTTCAATTGGTCATTATTATATATATATATATATATATATATATATATATATATATATATATATATATATTATACATTTGCATGTTATTTGGAAAGAGCAATTGAAGTTGTAATTGAGGGCAATTCAATCACTATCAAGTGGTGTGAATGACATTTAATTGCCGAGTTTTGGCCAATAAATTTTGGATATATATATATATATATATATATATATATATATATATATATATATATATATATATATATATAATGAATGTATAATGACGGTGTATGAAAGGGAATTTTCATTCGGGTCATGGGTTGTTTCTCTCCGTGCCAATACGAGTTTTCCCATGAAACTCAAGTCGTGGAAGGAAACCATTTTAGGCTTTTAGCTTCCATTGGATAGTCAATGACTATTTTAGGCTTTTAGATAATAACCCAATGTCCTCATTTTTAATAGTTGTTTATCCTAAATCGTTACTTCAATTTCTCCCGCCTATATAGAATTTATCGGAACATACTAAATACCCACAAGGGGTATTTTTGAGATTATGGAATATACATATTTTAATAAAAATCAATGTATATAATTGACTAAAATAATTATATTTAAATATATATATATATATATATATATATGCAAAATATCTGGAAAAATATATTATATAACATAATGATTTTATAAAAGGCGATTGTCTGAAAAGAAATACGAATACATCATATCACATAATACACGAAAGTCAGCATCTGTTCGCATTTTTTAAGTCCCAAACAACGAATTCAAATGTTATGTTAAAAGAAAATGTATCATACGTCTTTGTGCGAGACGTGATCTTTACTTAGTATATTGTAACAACAATGATGTGGCAAGTATGTATGTTTTTATTTATCATTTTCTTAGTGTTTTTAAGGTTTTAATGTTTTTTTTACTGAACAATAACTATTTCATCTAATCAATAACAAAAACAAAAGGTTCAATAACTATTGGCGTAGTGACTATGAGTCTATGAGTGCCCTCCTATCTGGGATCCCAACTCGCTCCTTTGCGGTCCAAAACCTCCTTCAAAAGTACTATATATCAAAAATACAAAACAAAAAGAAGTTAGTGTGGCTGCTGGGATTCGAGCCAAGGTCTCCACGGCCACAACGTGGAATTCTTACCACTAAACTACAGCCACTTTGTTGACGACTACGTGTTCCGTTTTTTAAATGACTTCGCTTGGACATTTTTTTTATCTCCCATTCTCAATTTGCATCTCTTGGTGTTGGTGGCTTCTTTCTTTCAACAAGTGTTATCAAAACCAGACCGCCCAGTCCGGTTCGACCGATCCGATCAATCTAGAACTCAATCTGTCTATGAAACCACTAAATATAGCATTGTTTTTCAATATTTGCATCCTTTTATCACGTTTGCATTTTTTCATTCTCAATAGTGCCTAGACAATCTTTTTCCAATGAGTTAGGCCCAAAATCTAAAATGACATACAAGTTTATCATGTAGATCCACGTCACCCACCATTAATCATGATTAGTGTTGAGTGTGAAGGGGGTGTGTTTTTTGTTAGACTAGAGATATGCTATGAGAAGAATTTATAAAAAGAGGGAACCCCTTGCATTATAAGCCAATTTTGTAAGTAGGAGTTAGGTCCATGGAACCAGTGCCCTTCTCGGTTCGGGTTGCTTGCATAAACGACTCAATTGCTTTTAATTGATTTTTTCACGTTTTTTGTCACAAAATGGCTTCCTACGGGAAGAGAACTCTGCAACAGAAGGTGGTGCCGCACCACTTAACCAGTGCGACAACTTCATATGTTGTTAATAAGCTTACAAACATGATATATATATATTATATATCTTACGTAAAGTATATGTAATTAGGTACTAATTATGAATTTTGATATGTTAGAGACTATTACTATTTCATTGTTGTTTATTTAATTAGGTGCTTATGATGTGGTTATGGACTTATGAATTTAAATTTGTATAGTAAATTTGAAGAATTTTGTTAATTTTGTGTTGAGAATTTGTTTTCTAGATTATTAAAATATATTACAATTTTTGATGGGCTTTGTTATGTCTAAATTTATACATATCGTGCTTATTTTTAGTGTGTCCGCCATACTGGTCAATTAAAGCACTCCATCGATCGACCAAAAACTCCGCACACCCAACGCTCTTGACCGATCCGATTTTGATAACATTGCTTTCAACTTTCAAGTTTGGAATCAGCAAACAAATATGCTTGTTCAGAAATTTTCAAACAAAATACTCTACTGTCTCTCCCGGTTCCGGTTGCTGGTGCATTTTTTTCAAAAAATTGATGAGCTGTTCTAGAAAAAGCATTTAAATTTAATTACTATTAATTAATTGACTAGTAGTATTTTTTTGTTTTGACAAATAATTAATTACTATTCTTTTTTTTGACTACAATCGAAAATTTGAATGATAGCGAAACTTTTTTTTTACGCAATAAAAAACTCAAACAATATTAAGAGTGGTGTTTTTTGATGTCTAGTCCGTAGGCTAAAATATGTAGACCCTCATGCTAACTAATGGTTGGACCGAATGAAAAAATGTCAACCCTAAGCTCCATTTCCATACGGCCACGCCACTTCTTTAACCCTCAATAAGTAAGCAACCCTATAATTAAAATATCCATCATTCCCGGTATTTGATTTTATTTTTAAACAACTGGTAATTTGTTTATTTATTTTTATAAGAACCTCAACAATTTTGGTCAAAAAAAAAACTTCAACAATTGACAAACTCAAACAGGATACTAGTATGATCTGGAGTTTTGTAATTTCAATTATTTGCTAGTTTAATTGAGATAATATAAATTTAGTCCTCTTTTTTGCTTCAAAAAAATTAAATCCTCTTAATAATTATTGAAAATAACTTGAAAATTTTTTGGTCAAAAAAGAAAATATCTTGAAAATTTTCCCAACTTCAATTATTTTTGGTGTAATTTTCCCAACTTAAATGAGGTAAGAAGACTTTTTTGATGCTGAAAATGCCACGTGACTTTGTCACAAGCCGGTCTCCATTGTCTCCTTCTCTTGGGAAGGAAAAGCTTTCGTTTCAATTTTCAAACCTTTTCCAACTAAACCACCTTTGTAGTAAGTAGACAGTAGTAGAGTACTGTATTTTCTTTCTTTCTTTCTTTCTTCACCCCTTACTATTATTGACTGCATCCCCCAACTCAAAAACTAATACTACTACTACTACTACGCTACTACCAATGATGAAGAAATAAATGAATCAATTTATACTAGACTAGACTAGATGGCAGAGGCTTCCAATTCAAAGATTGAACTCTTCGTCTGGTTCTCTCAGTTAATGGGCGGTCTTTGTTCAAGGTCCACCGAAGTTGACCGCGTCTTTGCAAACGCCGATTCCGATGCCGACGCCGATGCCGCTCGTCAGCGTAGCAACATCACCGCTGATTTCACAACGGCGCCTAATGTACGGGAAAAAATGGAGAGGAATCCCGCCGGAACAACCGCCGATGAAGATTTCTACGACGGAATCCCACTCTTTCCAGATAAGCCTAGGGCAAAGCACGCTACCGTCTCTAAGGTTAGTTAAATAATTTCTCCATTGTCAGATATTAATTAAGAACTTAAAACTGCAAGATGTTATATTCTTACATCTGAAACTGATAATCTCGGATCGTTTCTTCACAACATCGAGACTAGTTTATTTGATCTGTTTTAGAAAGTTAGTTAGAGGATAATGGAGAGGGTTACCATTAGCAATTATTTCAACTGATTATGTTATGACTTAGGCTAGCTGGTTAGAGTTAGACAGGTTTATTTGCTGGTGGAAACTCCAAAAATCACTAAAGATGAGTGTTGGTCTGATTTCAGTAGATAATGCCAGTGATTTGTGTATTAACATTGGATTTGGGGTTTCTATTTGGAATTTAAGGTTTAGGAGTATTTTTACTGTGTTGCTTAACTATGATGAAGTGTAGCACAGAGTGTACTAGGCCTGTGCATTGTCTATTAATCAATCCCAATTTCATTAGCTGCTGTCCATGTCTAAATGGAATAATGTAGGAGAAAATGAAATATCTACTAAAATCTTTCTATTTCAGCTGTCAGAGGTGAGTTTGCTCCTTGGCCGAGCTGGTACTACTGGGTTTGGGAAGGCAGTGGAGGTTTTGGACACTCTTGGAAGTAGCATGGCGAATTTAAATGCGGGCAGTGGTTTTGTTTCTGGAGCTGCAATGAAGGGGAATGAAATTTCCATCTTAGCATTTGAGGTTGCAAACACTATTGTCAAAGGTTTTACTCTTCTGCAATCTCTTTCCGCAAAAAGTATTAAGCATCTAAAAGAAGAGGTGCTTCTTTCAGAGCCCGTGCAAGATTTAGTATCAAAGGATAAGGATGAACTTCTTAGGATTGTCGCTGCAGACAAGAGGTAAGTTTTGGATTGATTAAATCACTCAAGCCTTTGTTTGGGAGGGGTTTTGGAGAGGGGACAGGCAGGAAAGGGAGCTCTATCATAAGTTTAGGAGGTTACTTTTTTTTAAAAAGGAAAGGGTATGTGGATTTCTAGAAACCCTCTAAAGCCTGCCTCCAGTGCTTTTGTATGGTTCCCCCAAAATCGGTTGTTTGCCCTCCCTTCCCCTCATAACATCCAAACACAGCTTGGGTGTATTGTTTTACATTACCATGACTTTTTAAAAATAAAAGTCAATTACATATGAATTGGGTTTGTTGTCAGGCAGGAGTTGAAAGTTTTTTCTGGTGAGGTGATTCGTTTTGGAAATCGTTCAAAGGATCCTCAGTGGCACAACTTAGACCGTTACTTTGAGAAGTAATATAAATTGTACTTACTCATTCGTCTAGCCTTTCACTCGTCTTCAAAACATAGTTAGCCATTCATTTATTTATTCTTAAGCTGCCCTTTTTGTTATAATTTTTAGGATTAGCAAAGATTTAAATGCTCAAAGTCTGTCAAGAGATGAGGCAGAATCCAAAATGCAACAATTGATGACTTTGGTTCAATTTACAGCTGTGAGTGTATTCCCTCATCTCACTAAAGAGAATACTTAATTTTTGCTTGAGGACTGATTGTTACATTTGAAGCTGAGGGAGATATTAGGAAATAAAACAAAATAATTGTTGGTAAAAGTATTTGCCGTATGAAAATAACTACCCAAGTGGTTAATTAAGTTCGTAAATGATTACTTATTACTTACTAAACCATTTTTTCAGTATTGTTAACTAGTTGAGTGAGTGTTTGTTCCTAAATAAGAAGTATTTTTGAAGGATTCCTGTTTTATACTTTTTCAAATAATTTTCCAAACAACGCATTATAGGGGGAATTTATTGGAGGATTTTGAACTACTTATATTTTTGCGTTACATATCAATTGGTAAGATATTTTCCTTTCTCTCTATCACTTTCTGTCTTACTTGATATCTTTTATATGTGTCATGATTTATGCTCAATGATAAATGGGGAATTTCTCAATATAACTACTTTATGTCTGTGGTAACCTGCTTGCACAGTGTATTTTGATTTCTGTATTCACCCCAGAATAAGACTTGTCGTCATGTAAACCTCACATTAAACACGTATCAAAATTTCATAATTATACGTTTTGAAATAAAACCAGTGCAATGGCAAGTTGTACTTTCTTTGTTAGATTTAATCATTATACGTACAGATTGCCTGTTATTGAAAGGATGACTATCATAAGTAATTGTGGAAATATTGTATAAAATGTATTAATTGATATTTTTATTAAATAACTTGAGGTGTAATTGATATATGTTGCACCTTTTTAGCATCTACTCATTTATACTTGATACTGTTTTGCATTTACTTTATCTTCAAGGTTTTCTATCATCTTTACTTAGTTGCGAGGGGATAGTACTTTCTCCAAGTGCTTTATCAAGTCTTAGTGTACAGTGATTTTGCTGCTTCATGCTTTTGCCTTTATTCAACATAGTATTTTTTTACGAGGGGTTTCTTGTAAAAGAAAGTAGATTACCATTTTTCTGTGACCACAGGAATTGTACCATGAACTTCATGCACTGGATAGATTTGAACAAGATATTCAGCGTAAGTTAGAAGAGGAGGATCAAAGAGGTAATTGTGGAATATCATCAATGGGCCATGACAGAATATGCAACTCTAATTATATCCCGTAATTACCAATCATATAAGAATAATTTTGATGTTGATTTCTTTTTTATTTTTCAAAATTGAGTGATCATTTAGATTGTGAAAAATGCGTGGAACTTGAGGACTAAGCTCACATTGATCATGTAATTGGTTCTGTAATGTTGAAAAAGATTACACTAGCATTAACTGCTTTTTCGCAGGACTCTGAAATGAAAATAGGATCTTGATATCTATATTCTCTTCTAGCTGTATCCTATTTTGTTATTCTGTTACTATTGCCTTCTCGATCTGCCATTCCATTTCATTGAGCAGTATTTATTCATGTCGTCTCTTATACATATAACCCGACCTTCAGAATTTCTCTTCCTCATATAGGTGATAACCTTGCATTCTTGAGGGCAGATATTAAAAGTCAAAAGAAGCAAATTAAACATTTAAAGAAAAAATCACTCTGGTCTAGAAGTTTGGAGGAGGTAACTTCAGATCACTTCTTGATGTGTTTATCTCATCCCTCAGTATCATCCTCCTTATTTGTTTTTATCCTCTACTAAACTTTCTTTGCGTCTGGTCCACATGTAACACTGAAGATAGTATAGATAATTGATTTTAATTTATAGAGGGGGGTTCATCTTGAGCATTTCACTCACAAATGGAAAACTGGGGAAAGTTGAGTATACTTCATCATCTAATGGATTACAGGTTCTTGAGAAGCTCGTGGAAGTTATCCATTTTTTACATTTGGAGATAAGCAATACCTTTGGCAGTGCAGGTGTGTACCCACCAAAGGCCATATATATATATATATATATATATATATGTTATATATTCACTATGATTTATATATATATATATATATATATAGTGTCTTTTAGGGAGTAGTCGGCAATGTGTTTTTTTCTCATAAAATTACTGTCGAAATCAGTTTGTTACAAAATACGTATTTTGCTCCGTTCTTTAAATATCGTTTATCCATGTTTACCAACAGATGGCCACAAACCAATAATTGGACACATTGACAATCGCCAAAGATTGGGCCCTGCAGGCCTTGCGTTGCATTATGCAAATATAGTGCTTCAAATTGATACTCTTGTAAGTCACTTTGTTGTACCTACTTCATTCCATGTCTGTTATTTTTTGTGCCTGACCCTGAACCAGGTAAAAATATATATTTGAGTTTCTAGAGTTGCTTCTCCTTCTGTCTCATTAAGCTAATGCTTCTCCTTCAAATTGATACTCTAGTTCAATTTTATGTCTCATTAAGCTAATGCATCGAAGAATCTTGTAATGAGTCCATGTGAATGCTTTCAGGTAGCCAGATCTAGTTCTATGCCTGCGAATACAAGGGATTCATTATATCAAAACTTGCCTCCTAATATTAAATTAGCTTTGCGTTCCAAACTACCATCCTTTCATGTTGTAGAAGAGGTATGATTAATTGCTTAAACTTTCTATTATTCTCGCTTTGTTAAAAAATCAGATAGAAAAAAAAATAAGGGTCCAGATGATTTAGAATAGCGATTGAAGGCTTTATGTTGAAGCACACTTTCCTCTAGTCCACATCTAAGAGGGACTTTATACTTGGTTGGTAACTAATGACTCAAATACTCAATTAACCTCCTAGCTAACATCAATTAGTCACCCATGCCAATCTCGTCCTTACTTTCTGTCAGTGTGTAATTTGTGTACACAGTATGAATTTGGGTAAGAATTCTGTTTTCAATTTCAATATAATTCAGTGTTTTATATCCAATTCCCTTCCTCTTGATATTGGTTTCTATCAGAATGCTGGGGAAAATGCTTAACAAAACTTGAAAAACCAATTTTCACCTGCTTTCAGCTTTACCCATCCAACCGAAGAATTTTTTTTTCTTTTTCTATCTTGTTTTTCTCTCTCTCTTTTCTTCCTGGTTGCTGACTGGGTCGTGCAGCTAACTGTAGCAAATATCAAAGATGAGATGGAGAAAACATTACATTGGTTGGTTCCAATTGCCACAAACACATCTAAGTAAGATGTCAATCTCTTTGTCGACTAGTTTCTTACTGGTCATGTGAAAAGCTTTCTGTAATCGTCAATTTATTTGTATGATATAATCTAATCTAATTCTTTCTGGCCTTTTTTTTATGCTTCAAAATTGGTTCAGAGCACATCATGGTTTTGGCTGGGTAGGGGAGTGGGCAAACGCAGGGTGAGTAGCAAGTCCCTACTGCTTCTATCTTGAATTAGAAATTTGTCTGTTTTACCCCTTTGTATTTTCCGTGCTTTTAATCCCTTCTGATTTTAAGTACTACCATGGTTGTTGAAGTGCTGAGGTGAATAAGAAAGCTGTGCAGGCTGGTGCAATACGGATTGAGACATTCCACTATGCTGATAAAGACAAAGTAGAACATTATATTCTTGAACTTCTCTTATGGCTTCACCACTTGGCCATCAAAAGCAAAGTTGGCAGTGATGTTGGGAAAGTGAGGCCTGCCATCAAGTTCTCTGTTGGCACTACTTTGGAAATGACAAATAAGCAACCTTCAAATGTCCTATTACTAACTATTGATGAGCAAAATATGCTGCAGGATGTAAGTAAGAAAACAAAAATGAGAGGAATCAGTAAAAGCTTGGACTTTGACAGTTTGAAGAATACATTGAGTGAGAACCACAGACTGACCAAGAGTAGCAGTCTTTCATCAAGCAAGAGCAAGGAATCATCTTATAATAGAATTTCGTCAAAACTTCCTGTGATTGATTTTGATATTGACAAAGAGCGAGCATTGAACGTGATCGACAGACTAGAAGTGGTCAGATAATTTGCAACTTTTACCGAATGCCTTTGAAAGGAATGGAAAGAAGTAATGTGCATAAGTGTGGGATATATCTCTGTGCAGATACCATACTCTTGCCGCAAGTGTTGAATGCCAATATTTTCGCATCATTAGGGTGCAATGTTCCGGTGAAGTTCCATGATGTAGAGATATCTTCGTCTATATGTTATTAAGAAAATTGTTGAGGCGATAGGCCCACGTGCTTGTGCATTATGACTGCAGTGTCCACTGTGTTTTGAGCATGGTGAACTGCGGTTCCTTCTAGATTGTATATACTAAACGAGTTAATGAGGATAGATTTCCCTTCGTTTTACAGTTCTTTTTGGAGTCTGGGTTACCTGGAATGGATTTAATAGTTAGTAGTTATGTAGTCAACAATTTTGCCAAATTCACGAAATGGGTCATTTGATCTATCCAATGATAACATTGGATAAATTGTTGGGTGTTTGTTTTCGTACCCCCCTCATTCCCTCCCACACCCCCATAATACCAAAAATGCCAATAATACCCCTGCGCTTTTTTAAAAAAAAAAAAAAAAAATTAAATTTTGAATTACCTCAAAAAAGGTAATTCTAGGTTCAAAAAATAAAAATTTCTGAATTACCTCTAAAAAGGTAATTCGGTTCAAAAATAAAAAATTTGAATTACCTCTAAAAAAGTAATTCAAATTTGTAATTTTTTTTAAAAAAAAAAAGTTTGTATTTTGGTCTTAAGATTTAAACGCGTTTTATTGGAAATATGATACTGACGATTTACGATTTAATAACAATACGTCAAAATATATAAAATGACCAACATAAAATAGAGTACAAATACAACTATGGGTCCAAAATGTCTAAAAATGATGAAAATAAGCACGTGAAGTAGGTGAATGGGCGACATCTAGGCATCCTGCCAATCCAGGACGCTTGCGATCTATGTATATATACGATTTGTTTTAATTTTTATTACTAAAAGGCTACTAAAAATAGTCAAAACTACTCTAAAAAAATATAAAAACACCACTAAAAATCTAACAAAACCAAAATAAGGCTATACAAATTTTTTAAGATTTTTTGGAGACTATGAAAAATTAAAAAAAATCGTAAAAAATAGTAAACGATGGAATTTGGGATTTTGAGGTCATTGTCCCGTAAGAAGTCCCTTCTACGGAGTCTTGATTCTTGATTTATTTCGCTTCTAATGGTTTGTGGTTTCATTACGATCCGAGTATGTTGTCCGAAAACCGATTTTTTAGCCTAAATTATTCGTTCGAAAAAAAAAAAATTAAATTTTCGGAATTACCTCAGAAATAGGTAATTCCGTTCCATAATTAATGAACCTAATTACCTCATTTCTGAGGTAATCTCAAAATCTTTCTAATTACAGGGTAAATCCAAATTCCATTATTTTTGAGGTAATTCAAATTTTAGAGGTAATTCAAAATTTGTAATTTTTTTTTTTTTTTTTTTTTAACAAAACCATGTAATTTTTGTAAATTTTCAGGGTATTTTTGTCCATTTGGGACATTATGGGGTGTGGGAGGGAATGAGGGTGGTACCAAAATAAAGGCCTAAATTGTTTTTTGGGTTTTTTTGTACCCCACCCCATCTCCATATACCCCACCCACACCGAAAACTCCAAAATACCCTTCAAAACGTTTTTTTTTTTTTAAAATTTTTGTGTCATATATATACACACGGGGGTATATATACGATCTATTTTTGCCCATCGTATATACACCCTCAAGGCGTATATACGATTGGCACACTTCACCCATAATCGTATATACGCTTGGGGGTGTATATACGATGGGCAAAAAATAGGGTCGTATATATACCCCCTCTCGTGTATATCGATCCCTATTATATTTTTTTATTTTTTTAAGTTAAATAAAAATTAATTAAGTCCTCGAAAATAGGTTTTTGTGTGTAGTTCGTTAAAAACGCGATTTATGTTATACGTCGAACGAATAATTTAATTTTTAGCTAAAAATCGATTTTCGAACAACATAATCCGATCGTAATGAAACCACAACCATTAAATCCAAAAAATCAAAATCAAGAATCAAGAGAAGGACTTCTTACGAGACTACTGGCCAAAAATCCCAAATTTATCGTTTACTATTTTTTACGATTTTTTTTTAATTTTTCATAGTCTCTAAAAAATCTAAAAAAAAATTGTATAGCCTTATTTTAGTTTTGTTAGATTTTTAGTGGTGTTTTTATAATTTTTTGGAGTAGTTTTGACTATTTAACGAATTTTTAGTAACCTTTTAGTAATAAAAATTAAAACAAATTATTAAAAAAATAAAAAAAAGCCATCGTATATACTGCTTTTGAGAAGACGTATATACGATTGGGCATAAAATAATATCGTATATACGCATCTTTCAAAGGGGTATATACGATTTATTTAATTTTTTTAAAAAAAATTAATTTTCAAATGGCATTTTGGGGATTTAAAATTGGGTGGGGGTTTATGGGGATGGGGTGGAAAAAACCACCCCATTGTTTTTTTTTTGACGCGATAAATTGTTGACCATACCAAGTTATTGGATCTGGATTCTCTCCACACAAACTCTCCTCTACGGCCCCTAGAGCCTCTACCACTCTTGATTCTTCTCTCCTTCTTCATCATCTCTTCCCATCTAATCATCTTCTATCTTATCTTCCACTTGTCTTTGCTGTTGCTGCAAAGGGTGCATCATGGTAGAGAATCCAAACTCCAAATTATCAATGGTAGCGTTAATTCCTTTATCACGTATCACGTATTATTACAATTACTACAAATGTAATAACTTTGTCGGAAAAAATGTAACGATGAAATTCAAATAATATACTGCACACAAGTACACTTCAAGCCTAAAACATGATGATGTTCCTGCCAAAATTTTGATGTTTACTTAATATTATTCAAAATCTGTATGATTTATCACTTTTTTTTTCCGATTACGAAAAAATAAATCGTCTTGTAAACATACACTAGCAGTATACATAGCTATTGAATCTTGGCGACTGAGGCTTCGAATCTTGACCAAATATTTTGAATGCAGCTAAGAATAATGAATGAAAAAAACTAAGAAAAATGACAACATTTGGCTCATAATACCAAAACAATAATAATACATCGAGATTTCAATATTTTCCCAATATATTTACAATTCAGATAGTGATGAAACTTAAGAAAACATGATCATATCACCTCCTTTTCAAGTTTCAAAACCGCCATAAAAGCTTCTTGAGGCACATCAACTTTACCGATAGACTTCATCCTTTTCTTTCCTTCAGCCTGGTTAGAGAACAACGTTAGTAGTTAGTACCATTACAGGCAAAATAAGGTAAAATTCAGAATAAAACATCATTTCACAGTCACATTTCCACTGCTAATGTAATTAAAAACACTTTCTTGGTTATGCAACATACTATTGAATCTAAACATACAACTGCCAATAAAATCCTATTTTGCTGTAAAAGAGAGAAAATCAGAATGACATTTGTTATTATATACTGCATTGTACCTGTTTCTTAAGCAACTTTTTCTTTCTCGTTATGTCTCCGCCTAGAAGAATAACATGGAAAAAAAAATTGTAAAGAAGCAAAACCAGCAATAAGAAGTCACAACATGGTAGGGAAAATAAAGTGAAAAGGAACACCGAGATTAAACAAAATAAGAAGTTATGAGTAAATTTTCCCCTTGTTTTTACAGTGGAAAATAACCATAGGGACAGGAAAACTTTTAAAAATAAGGTTTGCCACTTGTCTTACCGTAGCACTTGGCTAATACATCCTTCCTTATTGCAGATATAGTTTCACTAGCAATCACTTTAGCTCCCATGCACGCCTAGAACAGAGATAGAAGCATATCTTAATGTCGTTAATTTAATGACTTCCACCAAAATTAAAGCAACTCTTCATAACGACATCAGAGAGGAAGAAAGAGAAAGTAAACAATGAGATGAAAGTTATATAAAGCACAAAAACCAAACAAAAAGGACTACTATTTACTTTTGATGAATAAACATGAAAATACAGAATTCATACTTGGATTGGTACTTTAAACATTTGCCGCGGTATGAGCTCCTTCAACTTTAGTGTCAGTGCCCTTCCCACGGAATATGCCTGAAAATACAAGCGTGTGATCATTTTCTGACAATTTATTGACATCAAAATTTAAGGTTAAATGGTCAGGGGAAAATAGACAAGATAGGATAAATTATTATATTCTATCTTAATCCACTGTTTGGTGAGTCAGCGCGATACAATAAATGAACCCTATCACTTATCCCATCTTGTCCTCTTAAACTTGAAAATTTTAATTAGACGTCGGCGAAAAAGTAGATTACACTATAATGCCCGCTAAAGTTTCATTCGGTAGATTTAGAAATTTCCAAGTTTACTTTATGTTTTTTTGCAATGCTGGAGCACTTGCATTAATAAAATTGCTGTTCAGAGGTTAAACAATTCGTCACCAGAACTTTCTCTCATAAAAGAAAGCAGATTAAATTAATACATTCAAATCTGGTTTTCTCAACTAAGTATGGTTCATTAATATATCTCACAAATTCCAATTAAGTTCTATTAATAGGCAATTTCCAGAGCCAGATGTCTTAACTTCCAATCCATATACAGATTAAAAAAGGATAATTTGAGTTACCTTATCTTTGTGCACAATTGTCGCCAATGGCTCCACACAATCACCATTTATCAGTATGTCGAGTTTAATTAAATCACTTTCTGTATACCTGAGAATTAAATAACAGAAAGTATTAGTAAGTTAGTAGAGTTCCTTGGAAAGAAAACCCCCTCATATACTCAACACTATGATTTCATTTAACAAGAGACAAGGATCGCTTTGAAACTATAAATAAAAGTACAGAGCACAGGGTATATGAAATAATATATTCCACAATGAGGTGACATAAAAGATCACATAGACTTAGATAAAAGTCAAGAGCAGGAAATTCTAAACTTGAGAGTAGCTGTAGAATCAAGGGGTTTCTGTCAATGTAAGAAGGAATATATGGCGTGCCAGTCAAGCCTCAAGAAAGACAGTAATGTATCGGAGGTGAAATTGGGAATCACATCATTTTAAGAGTTGGATGGATGAAATGGAAAAAATGAGGTGATCTAGCCATGTGAAAAGAAAACCAATAGAGGCTCCGGTGAGAAAAATGGATCAAATAGAATATAATAATACAGTGTAGAGGAAGGAAGACCTAAGAAAACACTAGGAGAAACCTTTAAAAGAAAGCACTTTCATTTTTTATCCCTGCTTTAAAAGGATTTACAGAAAGTTCGGATTTTGATATAACTCGATGGTGTCAACTGATTGTGTAAGACAAAAGTACCCAGTTGGATAAGGCTTGTTGTTGTTACATAAAAAGGATGTGACTCAACTGAATGCCAATATTGGCATCCAGCAGGTACTTTAGACATAGAATCTTCTTTTTCCTTTTTAATGTGTCATCAGAAGTATAGTTGCAACTGTTACCCACAGGTTCCTGGATTGGAATCAGCCCCCGATACCCACTTGAATCTCGGAAGATTTTGGAATTGCTCGAGACAACTTCCCTCAGCCAACTGTCCCATTCCTACCTCTCAGGCTCTCATTTACAAAACTTTTCTGTATTAATTTACAATCCCTAAACTGAAGGCCCTATTTCGCTATTTATGTTATGAAAAAACTACTTCAATTATCCCATAAAATCAGGAATTTTACAATGGCCATCAGCATCCCATATCACTATCATCAATAAACAATGCTTTTAGAGACATTTACCCGATAAAGTTATACTCCATACTAGCATAACCCTTACTTCTTGACTTTAACTGGTCAAAAAAATCACCAACCATCTACAAAATTGATGTTCAGGTGATTCAGATACTTGAAAGGCAGAACTAGTCAAACATGATTTACAGGGTAAATTGACAAGAACTGGAGCAAGAGGTTACCTCAGCCAGTGGTAACTCATAGGTGATTGATGCCCTAATTTCAGTAATGAATTTCATTTCTTTAAACCGCCCTCTTCTTTCTTGTGCCAGTTCCATAAGTGCACCAATGTAGTCTTTTGGTGTAAGCAACTCAATCTGTATACATTAATCCAAGTAAAGACAATGCTCATCCCCCCACAATACTTACATTCATATGTTTATCCTGAACTGCTTCAATTTTTTAAAAAGTAAATAAACACCACAAGTGCATGAGATAACCTTAACAACTGGCTCCTCAATTGATTTCCTTTTTCCAGGCTCAGGAAGTAAAGATGGGTTTGAGCATTCAACCTTCAAACATTTTGTGATTTGGACAAAATGGCAGCGTTAATATTACACATTTGAAAAATATAGAGGAATTCAATTTTTTGATGAACAGTTCACCAAATGAAAATAGTGCGAAGAAAGGGAGCTTAGGAATGAGAAGAAATTACAGTATCACCATTTACACAGTTCACTTTGTATACAACACTTGGAGCAGTAGTTATCAGGCTCAAATTGTACTCTCTCTCAAGTCTCTCCTGCATTATAGAGAACTTGAAAAGATAAGACCAGATTTCCAAATTCCAAAGGTAATCCGACGTCTGAACTTTAAAATATATTTCTAGGACATCCAAGCATTTCTATGAAAGGCAAAGAGTAGATGCTTCAATGAATTTAAACCTGAACAATTTCCATGTGGAGAAGGCCTAGAAACCCACATCTAAAGCCAAATCCCATAGCACTTGAAGACTCGGGTTCAAACTGTAAACCAGAAAAGAAAATACACTCTTCAAATGATTAATCACAAATCCTACCAATGTCAGCTTGACGGTGACAAAATTGGAAATTTACGGGGGGATGCTGTTAGTCCCTATGTAAGTGGGAATAATTTGTAAGGGAGTTAATTAGTTAGAGGGTTGTTTTGTAATATTAGTTGGTTAGGTAGTTTGTTGCCTTTAACTCCTATTAGTTATGTTAGTTGGGAGTTAGTTATAGGGTGTTATAGTTGGTTAGGGGGTTGTTACATTTGTTGGGATAGTTATTAATTGGTTAGCATATCTCCCTCTACCCCATGTATTGGAAGCCTATATATATTAAGGCTTCCACCCCCTTTGGGATATCTTGGAATATACTTTGAGTTTAGTCGTGACCAGGTTAGGCTGGAGTCCGGGTGAGGCCGGAGGGTTGGGGACCCCTATCTCTCCAATTGTATCCATTCAACACATACCAATAATATTCTACTTTCTTCCCATTTTCATTTCTTTAATCTAATTTCCAAGGCTTTCAATTGCATATTTTAGGTCAACGTTAGGCTAGGTGCCTAACAATTGGTCCGACCTGCCGGATTTGGAAGGAAGCCAACCGGATTCGACCATGACTAAGGCCGATGTCACTGCTCTTGAGAAGAAGTTGGAGGAACGGCTTCATGAGGTTGAGGAATCATTCAACAAGAAATTGGATAGTTTGGCTTCTGCCATTAATACCAAAATGCAGAAACTCGATACTATTCATACTGAACTTACCACTAAACTTGATACAAGATTTGACGAGGTCATGAAAGCCATTCAAGAACTCAACAAGAATATTGGAACGATGAAGGATATTGGTCCTATTGAGCAAGAATGTGGGCTTGATGTCGGTGCAACTATGGAAACCAAGGAACAAGATGAAGAATTAGAGAAGAGCGACAATGGAGTTCTTGCTTGCTTGGTTACAGAGGCTTCGTCAAGAATAGAAGGAACGACATCGGATTTAGAATCAAAGAACCGATCGCATGAGCCTGCGCATTGGAAGATGCATGCTACGGAGGAGTTCATCCCACCTCCTCTGCGACCAAAACCGCCAGACTTGAGCACTCTCAAGAATGGTGAGGGGCGCAAGAAAAGGAGTGAGATGGGAAGAAGCAAGAAGTCCATGGCGTTGAACCCAATACATGCTCAACTCAATTTCATCAATTTTTGGGATGTTAGTGCTTGTTATTTGGTTGAGCCCTCTCATTTAGCCAATAGGAAGGTGATGCCATTTTATTCATCATATTTAATAATACCTTGGGATCCCGGAAAATCTACAACCTTTAAGTTCGAGATTGCTTGTGAATATTGTTGGAGGAATTTTTCATCAACCTACGGTTTGCTTTGTTTTGTATATGACAGAGGGAAGATTTGGGAAGCACAAATGGGTGTTAGAAAACACAAGTGGAGACTTTTTTTTTCATTCCTACTAATCCAAGTCCAACAACAAGAAACTACAAACCCCACCGAAGCAACACGCAACGCCTAACTCGGGACCCATTGATTACAAGACGGAGCGATTCTCTAGAGCCAACCTTGAGGACAAGGTTGTTTCTCAAGGGGGCGGTATTGTTAGTCCCTATGTAAGTGGGAATATTTTGTAAGGGAGTTAATTAGTTAGAGGGTTGTTTTGTAATATTAGTTGGTTAGGTAGTTTGTTGCCTTTAACTCCTATTAGTTATGTTAGTTGGGAGTTAGTTATAGGGTGTTATAGTTGGTTAGGGGGTTGTTACATTTGTTGGGGTAGTTATTAATTGGTTAGCATATCTCCCTCTACCCCATGTATTGGAAGCCTATATATATTAAGGCTTCCACCCCTTTTGGGATATCTTGGAATATACTTTGAGTTTAGTCGTGACCGGGTTAGGCTGGAGTCCGGGTGAGGCCGGAGGGTTGGGGACCCTTATCTCTCCAACTATATCCATTCAACACATATCAATAATATTCTACTTTCTTCCCATTTTCCTTTCTTTAATCTAATTTCCAAGGCTTTCAATTGCATATTTTCGGTCAACGTTAGGCTAGATGCCTAACAGATGCGGTGTGGTGCCTAACTTACGATAGATTAAAAATACATCATATATACAATATATCAAGAGAAACGATTCCTTCAGATCTCACACGATATAATTTAAGTAAATTTTATGGCTAGTAGATTTGACATAAATTATTCTTCCATGAAAGAAACCTAATCCAAAAGTACGATAGAATAATTAAATTAAAAATCAAGACAAACAACTTAAGGAAAAAGTAAATTGACAGTGAAAGCTGTTATAACTAAAACATGAAGAACTGTCAAGTTAAGGAGCCTTTTTTTTTAAGTTACGGAGCAAGTTACAACTGACAGAAGATAGCATTTACAGGAAATGCAAATTACGTCCCCCGAAAATCTAGAAACAAAAGATGCAATCTTTTCCAACATATCAATATACGCACCTTCAGTGCAGCATCATTGAGTTGAAGTTTCTCAAGTGCATCTCGTAGGTCAGGAAATCTGCCAACAGAACAAAAAAAGGAAAGCGATTGACTCCAGAGACATTCAATTTCGAAATCCCTATACAATTATTTTGTTCAACAAAGAAAAGAGTGCAAATAAGATATCAGTACTGGTCAGCATCAACAGGAAAGAGGCCACAAAACACCATAGGAGTGGCTTCCTCATATCCAGGGAGTGAGTTATCTGCCTTTCTGTCATAGTGGGTAATAGTGTCACCCACTCTGGCATCAGCTACTGTTCTTATTGATGCAGATAGATAGCCCACCTGGTAGAGCACAACACAAAATAATGTTCAGAATGAGTAAAAATGTTCAGACAATAAATCAAAAGAACGAATTCAACAATCAACATTGAACAAAATTGTCATGCCAGAAAAAAAATGTGCATGACAATCACAAACATATTGGGTAGAAACAATACCTCAATGTCATATTTATTATGTCAATTTTTAAGTCATTTATTTGTTATCTATTTCCATGCCGCACAGTGTGAGCACATAGGACAAGAGATAGAAAGGAAGAAGGAAGACAAATACTAAAAAACAATAACAACTAAGTTTTTCCGTACTAGTTGTGGTCGTCTTCATGGATCAATCAACCCATGAAGTCCTGCCATATACTACATCTAAATATAGACTACCTGCCACTAAATCTCGTTCGATGGTTTGACCTATAGTTTTCTTCCACCTCTAAATATTGTACTATCCTCCATCTAATCAACCTTTTTCATTGGTGCTTCTACAGGCCTTCTCCACATATGCACAAACCACTTAGGCGAGATATATCATCTTTTCTATAAATGGGGACTCCCCACTTTCTCTCTAATGAACCACTCATTCATCATAACATTCTCATCTCTACAACACTAAGTTTAAATTTTTGTTAGTATTGTACCGCCTAACATTTAGTTCCATACAATACTGTGGGTGCTATAGCATTGTAGTAAAACTTTTCTTTCAACTTGAGTGATACTATTTTATCGGAAATCACACCTGAAGCATTCATCTCCATTTCCTCCACTCCATTTCCAGGCACTTGTCTCCATATCTTTAACTTTTCATTTGTTTCTTTTCTTGACTCTTCAACTAAAGTTACATCATCCATTAAAAGCATGCACTGTGACACCATCTTTTGGATATATTCAATAAACATGTCCAGAACTAAGATAAAAAGATAAGGACTCAACGTTGACCATTGATACACACCTATAGTTATCGGAAATTTGTTTATATTTCCACCTTGCACTCTCACATTAGTCGTCCCCTTCATATACATCTTTTTTGGTCCGAAAGTAGGCAATCCAAACACTTAATGTCCACAAAAGCTCTAATAATTCTCTAAATTAATCAAAAACATGTGTGGTAAACCTTTTTGATTCCTTTTTTTTAAGCAAAATGGATTGCTTAGCATTTCTGCAGCAAGACATAGTATTATTAAGAAAGAAAAAAAGAAAAAGAGTACAACCGCACATGGGGGGTCAAAGACCTATCCGAAGCAAATTAACGAGATCTATCTCTAATGAAGATATTCCTTTTAAAAATTAACTCTTTTACGATGAAAACCGATATACCTAGCCACCACACAAAAGAAAATAAACCTAACTCATAAGAGGAAAATATGTTAACACATTCATCGCCTTCTTCTGGAACTGGTAACATGGACCTTGAGTGCTTTTGACTCAATTTTTTCTTTTGTGATCTTAACAAAATAATGGGTAAAGTTTCCCCTGATTGACTATCACCATCTCAACTATCAGGGGGAATGACCTCTTCTTCAATAGGGTCTGCATGGTCGTCCGCCTCAACACTCCAAAGCTTACGTAGAATGTGCATATCAGCCTGAACAACTTTAAATAGAGTATATGGTTTCCTTGGCTGGTCTCCCAAGCATAAAACCAAATTGGTTTTCTACGATGTCGGTTTGTTGTCTTAATCTCTACTCAATCACTCCCAAAGTTTTATAGTATGACTCACGTGTTCAATTCCTCTACTAGTTGTGCAGTTCTAAATGCCACCTTTATTCTTAAACATAATGATTCAAATGCTTCTCCACTCGTTTGGTATGCTCTTGGACTCATAATCTCGTAAAACAATTTTGTGAGTTATCTCATGCATTTCTCTCTTTTAGATTAGATTCTTAATTCTTAAATTCTTTGGTAGAAGAAGTAATTTTGATTCCTCCCTTTAGTTTTAAGTTTGTTTGAGTTCAAAGAATACTTGTGAGCTTCGTTAAAAAGTTTATGGAAATAACTCTTCCATCTTTCTTGATAACTCGTTCCAAGACCGATACTTATCCCTACTCCTAATTATAGAACCAAAATACCAAAGGCAATAAGAAATACACCCTGCTAATCAATCAATCAGAAGAGTTACTTTACCTCACCAGCAAAAAGTTCTTTAACTTGAAGTTGATTGGGAGACAAAACTCCAACTTCATCAGCATAATAATCCTGTAGTTTAATAATCACATTATTTTAGACTTTAGAGAATATTAGGAATCACGAGAATGACCAAGCTTTCATCAATTTTAGACTGCTTTGAACTCAGTTGAATTTGTTGCAGTCACATTGAAGATTCAAACAATGTAAGGCAGAGACAGGGGATCATAAAATAGGAAAGCTACTTTACCTTACCACTAGCCATAAAATAAACTCTGTCACCTTTCTTTATAGTCCCATCTACAACTCGAAAGTATACAATAACACCTCTATATGGATCATAGTAACTGCACTAAGAATCAAAGAAACAGCATATTTATTAGAACCTAAAGGAGAAATAGCACATTTAAAATAATATTAACCGACACAAATTGCTAGGGAGGTCTAATCTACCACACATGCTAAATGAATGTTATACATGTAAATACTTTGCAGTTGTTGTGTGCATGCATGTATGTCAGCTAGCTGCATAAAGTGAAATGCAAGATCCTTGAACAAAAATTAAGCTATTTGCCTATCTAAAAAAAAAATTTAAGCTATTTGACAACTAAAGTACAAGGCAAAAGAATCAGCTAAAATATTGGTAGAACCTTAGACATGGAAATTAGATCCTTGAATTTAAATAAGTCAACGAAGTCTCAGTTGAAGTATCCATGTCATCATTTTAGATTAGAGGAGCTTACCAAAATTAATTCATAACATCAATGTAATCCAAATCATAAACAATAATCCATGTGAATCCAGAGTATATTGGTAACACAATGTTTTCAGTTCATCATCAAACTGA
This sequence comes from Oxytropis ochrocephala, assembly GCA_020916435.1. Taxonomy (NCBI): domain Eukaryota; kingdom Viridiplantae; phylum Streptophyta; class Magnoliopsida; order Fabales; family Fabaceae; genus Oxytropis; species Oxytropis ochrocephala. Next base: position 12,712,964 of record CM037089.1, on the reverse strand, counting down.
TGGGGTTGATAATATTTGAGAAAAACTAAAGAGTACCTATCAAATATTAAAGCCCTCAACGGTCTTCCAACTGTATCAGCAGGTGGGGGAATTCTTGCAACAATTGCATTTAGAATATCAATTATACCTACTCCTTCCTAAAAAAGCCAACTTCATTGTTAACAAGCAATATATGTACATGTAGTATCAAAATCAGAATCATATATAATTTTAAGTTTTAAACCAGAATAAAACACAGGAATCTAAAGAACAAAAACCAACCTTTGCAGAGCAGAGAATGGCGTTGCTACAATCTAGACCTACAACCTACAAGAAATAATTTAACTTAGAACTTTTCTTATGAATGTTGTAAGCATGATTGAGAATACATTAAGGAAAAAGAAACAGGCAATGTTCATGCAAGAAAGCCCAAGTTAACAAATCTCCTGATTGTAAACTATAACCAGTCAAATTAGTACCAATTAAACAAGGAATTGTGAGACTTAAGAATGTCAAACAAATAATCAGTACAAATTTACTACAGTCAAAGAACAAAAAAAATTGTGGCATCATATGATAACAAACTTTAACTGGGAAGCATTATAGAGTCTATCCCATCGAAACAGAAAGTTTAAGAGTAAGATGTCATCAAGGGTCTAAGTAGACAAACAAACCTCTTCAATCTCCTTGATTACTCGATCTGGTTCTGCACCTGGAAGATCTATTTTGTTCAAAACCTGTTACAGAATACCTACCGTTACTAAATAAATGTGTCCATGCGCATACAATCATATTGACATGTTATTTCATAAAATTATAATTATAACCTGAGAAAAGTGAAGGCAAAAAACAGAGGTAGGACATAAAACCATTTACAATTTGGAAAGGAAAAATCCTTTGCCATGAATTTGTGGCCATAGTAGAACACACTGTTTTGTGCCACTGATGGTCTTACAAATCAATTTCACATAGAAGGAATTTTTTTCTTGGTGGGTTTGAAGATGAGTCATGGGCCTTTTTAAAAAACTACACGAGTTTATTATTTCAAAGATAGCATCAATAGAAGATAAAGAGTCTGAGTGAATTAATATAAAACTTTCACATAAGGAAAGTTAAAAGCAAAGTACAAGGATGGCATACTTACAGGGATAATTTCTAGGTTGTTCTCCAAAGCCAAATAAACATTAGCTAGTGTTTGTGCTTCAACCCCCTGTGATTTGGGAACAAATTTTCATGACAAAACAAAAAACTGGCTAACTACATCAAGAGCGCCTTCACATCATAAAGGTTGTGAAACTAGAAAGGATGTGAGCTTGTTTGAATTGAGTTTTAAAAACTGTTTTCTAGTTTTCAAAATTTAACAAAGAACAAATTTGTTCTTTAAAAATTTTAGAAAACTAAAAACTATTTTTAGAAAGGGATTTCAAACAGGCTCACAGACTCACCTGAGAAGCATCTACAACAAGGAGAGCACCCTCACATGCAGCAAGTGATCGAGAAACCTGGCCATAGATGAATAGTCAGAATCGTACTATTACATTGATCATGTTCTGATGGCTATTGACCCAACAAGAAAATAAAATAAGTGTTCCTCTTGGGGGATGAATTTATATATAATAATACACGAACTCAATCGAGCAATCTGACACAGTGAAATATCATTCACAATGGCCAAATAGTCTCCAAAATGATTGATCTAACTCTTATTTTTGAGCAGTTTTTGTTCTAAAAATTAGCTAAAATGGAAGACAGTAAATTTTCCAAAATGGTTTCTCATAAGTGGTTATGGAGAACAAAATAAGAGAGGCAGTCAAGTAGAATGCCACCAAACCGTACCCTTTTCAATGTTTTTAGTTACCATCATAATAAAATAAAAACAATTTATTTTCATGACCATGCTATACCCCTATAAATTCTTGAAATTACAACTAGACAACATAGAGAAAAGGCTCTAGTTTCTTCGTTCCAACTTCCAAGTCCATAAAGGTGTTATTATATCTATCTGATCATGGCTCCAAAGTTTGAAATAGGAAGAAGGGAACCGAGATAAGACTGCTGTATATACTGTAAGATAAAGAACATACCAGTACGCATTACTAGTTCACATACCTCGTACGAGAAGTCGACGTGCCCGGGAGTATCTATTAAATTTAAGCAGTAAGGTTGATTTTCAAACACATACCGCATTCGAGCTGCCTGCCATGATCAAAATTAGTTAAATGCTTTCTCAAGCATTGCACACTGATTTAAATATCTAAAACGCATTTTAAAATCATATTTCCCAAAATCCAATGAAAAATACATCCATATCTCATATCAGATTTTCGAAAAAAAATCTCTCACACAACTTTTGATAAGTTATTTTGAATTCAAACTTAACTAATCCAAGCATATACAGCATAATCAAATTGCATGTCCCGTGTATTGAAACAAATGCAAAAAATGACGGGAAAAAAACCTAATGGAGTGTTGAGTTGAGTGGATAGGATAATCTAAGATTTTGCATGAACATGAGGAGGATATACTAAGTCAAAAGGGGAACCTGAGCTTAATAGTGATGCCTCTTTCTCTCTCCAAATCCATGTTATCGAGAAACTGTTCCTTCATATCTCGCTGGGGCACGGTGCCGGTAACCTGAAGCAACTTATCGGCCAACGTGGATTTGCCATGGTCAATATGAGCAATTATGCTGAAGTTCCTTATATTAGACACCGGCACCTGAACCAAAATCATCTTGTTAGTTAGTTGTTGCGCAAAAAATTTCAGTGTCAGTTATTTCAGTTGTAAGTTTCAAGCGAGCGAGAGAGAGGGGGGAAAGGACAATTTTGAAATTAAACCTTAGAGAGACGGTCCTGGCCGGCTTTGGAGACGGAGTCGAAGTCGGAGAGTGTGTCAGTGCTGGCAACCTGGCAGAAGACGGAGGAGCCGCGGCGGCGAAAGGTGGAGGCATTAGAAGAGCGAAAAGAAAAGCGAGGTTTGGATGAGTGGAAAGTGGAAGCGGTGGTTGTAGTTCGTTGAGAATGGAGGAGGAATTGCTGTTGCGGTTGCGATTGCGGTTGCAGTTGAGTTTTAACGGATAAGAGCAGAGACCCGCCACAAATTTCCGCGGCCATTAAAATTGTGACTCTATGACACCTTGGTGCGGAGTGCGAAAGGAACACAACACAAGGCTTCAAATCATTTTGTGATTGTTTAGCATTGGGGGACCCACTGCTAGATTGGGCATAACTGGATGGTCTTTTCTTTTCAACAACTCGAACTCGTTCGACTCTTTTCACACGCGAGCGCGTTCGCCTCACCAAACAAATTTTATTCCAAAAAACTCACACGACGATGTCATTCCGAACTGTAAAACGCGTTGTTGAGGACGTGTTTAACGACGTGTTTTGAACGAGGGCTGTGGGATTCGAACACATTCGAGTGATTGTTTAGATTGGGGACCCACTGCTAGATTGGGCATAACTGGATGGTCTTTTTGGGGTTTGCTTTTCCAACTCCTCCTCGAAATTTTTACGCAGCCATGAGAGGTGTTTAATGAAGTCAATATTCGAACTTCACGCGAAATTACGCACGTTAGGTGTGAAGTCAATATTTAACTCACGCGAACGATGTCGTTCGAACGGGTTCGAATAAGGTTATGCGAACATGTTCGAGTGACCTCGTTCGAACAGGTGAAATTATGCACAAGAGGGTGTGAAGCCAATATTTAACTCACGCGAACGATATCGTTCGAACCTGTTCGAAGCCCCGTGTTCGAACACATGAAATTTCTTCAAAAAAACAGACTTTTTTCCTGGCCTTTTGGTCTTTTCCCACCCTTACGGGGTGTGTTTTGAGTAGGAGGGGGTGTGGGAAAAGCAAACCCCGTCTTTTTTATAAGGGCCTATCAATTTGGGCTCTTCATATTAGCTAGCAGTTTATTCAGCCCATCCTTCTTAAACATCCCTCTTCTCATCACACACTACCAACACGTGTGAAAAGACAGAGTTGCCTTTAATGAAACGCGTGTGTTTTAATTTTTTTGAAATTCCAGAACGGTTCAATAGTTAACCATTGAACCAGTTTGATGGTAAAGTAGTGAGTACGTAAAAATTTGATGCACACCCCAAATTTGTGTAACAATGGTTTGATAGTTAATGAACGAACTAGTTCGATTCTTTAAGTCTGAACCACTGTTATGTTACACAATTTTTGTATTCTATTTCGATGGTTTGGATTCCACCGTCCACGACCATTAACGACCTAAAATCAGTCAAAAAAGCAGTCAAACGTGGTAGGAAAAACGAGTGACTATTATTTTCTTTGGAACTTGTGCCCTAGCGGATAGAAATTCAACGATTCTGATCATCCAAAATCAATGGCTCACGTACGATCACACCTATTATAAATACGCTCTCACATTTCACTCATATTCATACCAACAATATACCCTAAACCTATATTTCTGATTCATCTTCTCTGCTCTACTTCTTCCCAAACACTGTCACCCCACCCGCTGAAATGGAATGGCAGTTGTGCCTAACTCAGTACTCAAGCGACAAATTCCTAACAACCATTCATCACTGTGGAACTATCACCACCAGAAAAGATAGTCGTGTGTTTCGTTGTCCTAAACATATCTTATGTAGGCTAAATAAGGAGATCACATTCTCCCAATTGAAGGAAAAGGCTGAGAGGAAGATTCGTCCAGAGAGAGTGGCGCAAAGACGTAGAGCGTATATGTTACCGAAAGTACAATTGTGGAGATGACGGGACGTCCGTTATTGAGTTATGGAGATCCAAAGCGACGACGACGTTCGCACAATGATGAAAGCTCATGCTAATGTTCCAATGGGACGTAGTATCTTGGAGTTGTACATGGACACAATTTGCACTCTGGAAGATGTCATTTATCTTCTGAAACATGGACTACCAAAATAAACGCTAGTTTCTTAGTTGTTTGCTTATGTTGGTTTTTTTACCTCTTTGATGTCTTTCGTATTTGATTTACGGTTACGCTTTCTAATAAAAAACTTTTTGTCTAATTTAAATGCCACTGTAATATAGATTACTAAGTACTAAATAAGTCATAAATATTCATACACTAGTTTGCAAAATTATCCATACAAATAAGTCATAAATATCCATACACCAGTTTGCAAAATTAATGAAACAAAAATATACAGTTTAAATTAAGCACTGGTCAGAGCACTCCCATCATCATCGCAAGGAATTCCCGATAATCAGAATCAGTAGAAGCAGAACTAACGGCGTTTTCCTCTATTGGGGGGCAATATTCCGATCATATTGAAATTGCCATCGTACGTGCATGAAAGTCTTACTTCAACATTGTCCACACCCTCGTTCACATTGCATATGATGTGTGTATCAGTCTGCAGGTTCTCGGTACGTCTGACGACAAAAGTAGGGAAGATAATACGGCCGACATCTGGAATTAAGTGGCAAAGAATAGGCAGTTCCAGCACCTGATAGATATGGTGTGGAACTTGGATCCTCTTGGAATTTCGTTCAATGACAGTTACGAATTCCATAGCTGTGAAACAGAAAATTTGTCAGGTTCGATACTTAACCATCAAACAGGTTCGATACTTATTATTCAAACTGCATCAAATTCTGAAAAAAAACGAATTAACGAGGCGAAGGAGACGAAATTCATACCTTTCTTGGACCGATTGAAGGAAAATGAACGAAATTAAGAACCGAAATGGAGGAGGGGAAGAGAGGGAGAGATGAACGATTGATATGGAGGAACCTTTTATTCAGGAAGTCTTCTTCTGCAACCCTTTTTACCCTATCCACCCACCCCCTAAAATATATAGTGTATTTATTACATTAAGAAATGTTTAACATGTATTGTGAAGACAACATTTTGTCATATTAGGGTTCTCGATTCTCTTGCTGCTTCTCTGGGTGTCTAGGGGGTCACTTCTCTCGTCGTGAAGCTTACTTAAGAAGATATGGTTTTGTGATTCTCTCTTATGTACTCTCCGTTATCACTCCTAAATAAAATACACATGATTTGCGCCTCACCCAACCTTCATTAAACTTTCTCTTAAGTTTCATTTCCTCTGCGAAGCTGTCCATAATAATAAGAGTATGTGTGTCACCTCTGCTAGCTAACACTTCTCTAATGTTGTTCGAAAGTTATTAAGAATGCAAAAGGAGAAAGGGAGTTTCTTATTTCTTGAGAATTGAAAAATGATTCTCAGATAATGGATTTACACTAACTGTGTTGCTTATATACAAAGAGGAATGCTAACTGAATTAATTAGCAAAATAACTAACTAACTAACATGTTGAATGCATCAGAATTAGAATTACTAACATTAAAAAAAAAGGTTTATGTTCATTTAGTGAGTTTTCCTTCTTCACATGGTAGAATACAAAATTCAAATAGGACCTTTGTACAATAGACATTAATCATCCATTCTAATAAATGCTGAAACAAGTAATGATCATAAATATAGTATATAGCTATGTCAGGGGAAGAGATGAGAATTTATAGAGTTGAGTTAAATTCAGCATCTGTTGAGAATTGGCCAAAAATGTCAAGACAAGATTCCCAGTTCCCCTTTTCTCTAGTTTCCCAATAACCACCAACATAACGGTAACTGTTGCTTCCATTTTCCTTAGCAAACCACCTTGGTTTCCAACCCTTCTCTTGCATCTTCCGTGCCTGACAAATAATGTATGAATGAGATTTTATACTCTCTCTCTTATAGAATATAAATAAAAATTGGTCAACAGAAGTTGATGTATCTAATCCAAAATTTAGACCAGATACATCAACTTTCGTTGACCAGTTTTTACTTATATTATGTAACAGAGGGAGTAAATAAACAGGATCATGTGATTTACTATTTCATTATATTATAACAGGACAAGATCCAATGAATTTTCAAATGTAACAAATTGTACGTACCTGTCGCTGTCTTTGTTCGAGCCGCAACTTCTCAGAATTAGCCATTTCATACTCACCATTCTCCAAACATCTTTGATCAGGCCTTAGCCTTGAATCTGTTGGTGGCAGCTTCTCCTGTTTGTACTCCAAATGTCAGTATTAAATTAATCACATGAAAAATGTCTTTCTTCATAGTGCATAAGGTCTTGTGGAAACCTTTGTAGCACCGACACTTTCTGTTAAAGACGTGTCAGGTGTCTGACACGTATCGTGTCGGACGCTCGACACTGACACTTCAATTACTTGTATTTTTCAAATTAAAACAGGTGTCTGCATATCCGTGTCATGTTAGGTGTTTGTGTCTGTGTTAGTGCTTCATAGGTGGAAACATAAGGACTGTCAAAAAAATGTCGCAGTTGTCACGATCGATGATCTCTATCGTCTCAATGTGACAACTGCGGCTAATTTTGAATCAATACTTAAAAAAAAAGTAGTACCTTTAGTTGAGGTGTGATTTCATTTAGTGTAATAGCAAAGTCTGTAAGATTATATCTAGTTTGCTGTTCTGGTATTGGGTTCCTTTTCCACAATAGATGTGGTTTTGATGACACATTAGACCCTTTTCCCTTCCCAATTACGTAATGCAAGTTTTCATCCCACTTCCCAAATACAGTCGCCACCGTTTTCCCCTTCTTATCTTCCACTACTCCATAAACCTGCACCAGAACTTAATGTACAGATCACATGTTACAATCACAAAGAATTATTCATATTTTAATTGAAGTCTACACCATATAGGAAAGGAAAGAGTACCTGATGAGGGTTTCTATCAATGATTGATTGTTCCTTGAATTTGATCTTACATGAATAATCACGGTTCCCCTCAACCCTCATATTACCATAATGGTCACAGTAGAGTTTTCCTAAAATGAGGTTGTAAATTGATGTAGTTACCTTGCTCCAATAGAAGACTTCTCCATCATCAAATTCCACAGTTAATACACCAATAGGATCAAGTTGAATTGAACGACCCCAAAATTTACTTTTTAAATTTGTGTCACCCCAAAATTTCCAACCACGTCCCTCACAATGACATGCAACAATCATAGGGTGATGACTGACCTATCTCAATATCAATATCGTAAGTATTTTACATGATTCAACCACTAATACAAATATACATACAAAAAATGTTACCTTTTCAGAGATAAAGCGAATGCCTTTGTCTGGATAATCTGCCTCATATGTCTCACCCAACAATGGATTAAATGGTTTGCAACTTCTACCACTAGTATTAGCATACCCTGAAATTGCAAATGCAGCTACATGTAGCATCCTCATTAGACTATCACCCTATACATGAGAATGTCAGAAAGTAATTAGGCTATATATATATATCAATTACTGATGAATTATTCCATCAACTATATAACATAACAATGTCATGAAAATATAATTAACTAACCGTTTTACCCCATTCATACGCTTGATCCAGAAGGAAAGAGTACTCCAAATCTTCGCAACATTTCTGTAACGATGAGAGGGGCTCATTAAAGTAAACTGGAAGACAAACTTTTGTAAGATCCTTTCCAATATTATCTTTAATTATTGACCATAGGCTAACACCAGTTTCTTTTTCAACAGGATCTGGCAACTTATTTCGCCGTTTGATACAAGGATAGTTAAATCCAACAGATCCAATGGGTGACTTTTGACTAGTCTCCTCACATTCAGATTCATGGCTAGATCTCAGATGATCAGATCCATTACTTCTACCAGAACTTGTTGAAAGAATTTCATAAGTATCAAAGAATGCATCTTGTTCATCATCAGAGTTATCATGCCTATCACGTTCATCAGAATATTCACTTCCACTTCCATCTGTCATGTGTCAAATATTAAAATGTTAATAATTAACAAGTGTAAAATTGATTGTGGATAAACTAAAATTGGTGAGCTTGCTAGTGGGTTAGACAAGTTAAGAAAAATTAACATACCACTATACTTTTCTTGTGTGGATAAATAGGGATCCAATTCATCCTTTGATTGCCTTTGATCTTCAACAAGCGTGTTCTCCAAGTCAACTTTCTCTGTCTATAAGAAGCAAATTTAAAGAGCATCATTAGACTTCTACTGAAACTAGAAAACATATGCAGCAGCTGCAGAGGATCCAAACTTGAAAGCAATTGTACATGAAGTGGTACCTCTAAATGGCGGAGTGTGTCTATGAGTCGCAACTGTTTCTGTTTAAGAGCAGCAATGTACTTATGCAACTCAAAGAGTTCAGTTCTCATGATGTCCTCACTTTCACGAATAGCAACGTCACTCACACCCTCTTGCAAAAGACGCTGCCTCAACTTGTCTGTGGAGATGACGACAGACATAGTAGGAGACATGATCTCTGCAGTAGTAGGCAATCGAGGATACATGTCTTTCACTGCAGTTATTGCATCCACCCATGCTGTCCTGGCCTCCTTGTTCTCTGCCCTCAAATGTAGCCTCTTCTTTGTCCCAGTACATATAGAAAACCTCCTTTCATCTGACTTGTTCTCTCGCACTGAACATACCTACCAAGCCCAATACAAACAAACATACATTATATCCATTCATGCAAATATTAATATCCATCAACTTCACTTTTGTTTTCAAAAATGAATTTCTAAGTCTGCATTTGATTTGCTAAAAAATAGGTGATTCGAATGGACAACCCTAGTTGTACCCTGTTTGATTTGAAGAACTGTTCATGGTATTGGACAACAGTGGGGATAAGGGACTCGAGAAAAACTCAAATTTCTGTCCCTCACAAAACCACAATACAATTTTTTGTCCCATAATACAACTTTCTGTCTGTCCTTAAAATTACAAAAATACTATTTTTATTTGCTAATCAATAATTGTCTTCTCTCCTATCTCTCTTCTCTATCTTCTATCTCCTCTATACTCTCTCTCTCTCTCTCTCTCTCTCTCTCACCGCTCTATCCTCTCTTTCTCATTCTCTTCCTCTCCCTCTCTCATATCTCATTCTCCTCTGACTCTACATCTCATCTCTCTTCTATATATTTTCTCATATCATGATCCCTCTCTCCCTTTTCCTCTCTCTCTGTCTCTCTCCCTATCCGAGCTTCTCTCCTATCTCATTCTTCTCTCTCCCTCCCTCTACCTCTCATCTATCTTCTATATATCTTCTAATCTCTCTCATTTTATTTTCATTATAATTTTTTAATTATATTATAATATTATATATATATATATATATATATATAACCATTATAAACCGCATAAAGAGAATTGTTGCAATTACTGTACTGTCCATACTTGTTTACGAATCAAACGGACCCTAAGTGCAACACACCTACTACTAGTTTGATATGTCCCAAACAGGTAGCAAAATTAGTGAGCTAGAGGCCACCCCTAAGTAGTTAATCTGAAATTTGATCTTATCAAAGAAACCTATTAATTTGATATTTTTTTAATGAAACACAAACTAAATTATAAATGCATGCTAATGATTTGATTTATGGTACACAAGAAATTTTAGGACGATGGACCAGTGTCTAAAGCAGTACTTGCAAATGATTTGATTTAAGAAAGACAAAATTAATTTAAGGGTAAGGGGAAAGTCTTGAAATTGCTTACATGTGAATGTGATCATATTATTTTTTTTGTATAAAAGACAAATAAACAAAAATGAAAAGGAGATATTTGTTTCATTGCTAATGCGAGGAGGAGAAAGAGAGAGAGACCATGAGGTGGACTTCGCTGACGGGTTTACGGTGGTGGGAAGGACAATTACGGTTGCTAGAGATACGGCGGAGGGATTCTTCGCCGATGACTTTGGAGCCAGTTTCAACTTCACGGTTTAGAACAAGCTTATCAGGACCGTGAATCTTGTAATAAGATAGAACACCATCATGGATGACGAACCAGCGAGGACGCCACCCTCGACCATAATTAACCCACTTATGAAGAATGCCGGAGATTCCATTTCCGACGATGTCGTTGAGCATGACCTCGCGAGATAACCTAGCGGAGGAGGAGCGCGTGACGGAGAGGCTGGAGGAGGAGAAGCGGCCAGTACGGCTGCTGCTTGAGCGAGAACGGAATGTTGCAGGAGTCATAAGGTTGAGCGATGAACCGTTTGTTCGAGCTGAACCGGGTTCGTCGACGTCGTTTTGAGAGCTTCGGAAGGAATTCATGGTGAGAGATTAGCGTAGAGTAGAATCCCTTTGTGTTCTTTTGTTGTGACCGGGATAGCGTTATTAGCGGCAAACCATGCAAGATTGGCTCGTAGTAGTGAAGGTGAATATCGCCCTATTTATTTTTCCTATTTTCGTACCATAAATATTTCATTTAACGTTTCTTTATAATTAAAATACCTCATTTCTTTTGCTTCTTTTGTTTGTACACTCATTTATATGTAATTTTAATGCAATTTTTTTGAAGGATTTAATGCAATTTTTGAAACTTAAAACCTCTCACACACAGAGGCGGATCTTTACAGAGGAGTTTGAGCTTACTGCACTCCTAGCCTCATTAAGCTAATATACACATGTATATATTTTATACTCAAAGTTAGAATATATAGAACCAAATGAACACTAAGAACAAATGTATCAAGAAATTAAACTTAGAAGAGCATTATTTGTGTATTTAGGGTCCCCTACTTCTTGTGATGACAAAACCTCTTTTTGTAGTTATTTGTATATTTTTCTCAAAAATTAATATAAAAAAGCTCACACTAAGAATATTTGAACTTAGGACATTAAAATTGACATAGATAATTTTGACCACTAAACCAAACAAACTATTATAAATACACCATTAATTTTGTTTTATATACTTGTTACTATTTTGGCTCCCTCCAATTTTTTTGGCAAGATCCGCCACTGCTCACACATATTGGGATTTTTTAATTTTATTAGCAATGAACTCGGTCACATGATATCATATATTATTATTGTCAAAAATATTATTACTACTATTATTAATAAATAAAACTAAATTTGGTCAAAATAAATAAATAAAACTAAATTATTTACCAAAAAAATTGCCAATAAAGGTTGACGGTTGACTCAATTGACAAGGAGTTGACTAATTCCCCACGAGGGTGTAGGTTCAACTCCCGCTGTCAACGTAATGACATTTTTGGTAGGTGATTTGTACATTTTGCCAACGCTAAAAGAGCCGTGAAACCTATCTTAACTCTGGTTAGCTGCCAGAGCCTCAACTCACCTAAACTTTCATTTACCCAAAAGAAAAACTAATTTTTTTTGATAAGCAAAGAAATTTATTAAAGGGGGAGCGCAAATCAGCACTTCAACCAATATATATACGAGAGATCTTATTAAAACTCAAAACTCCAAAGAAAAAAGACTATAAAAGAAAAAAGTAGAAAGAATGAGACGAAAAGACAATTATAACCAAATTATTTTGAGAATAAGGTCAAGAGAATGAGATGAGAATTCTCTTCTAATAGCCTGCCTGCCTAATGCAACGAAAGTAACGGCTAAAAGAATTAATATGTTTGACTGACCGCCAGCCAAGATCAATCTATTTATCTTTCTCTTCTAAGAAAATCAATCCCCACTTTTGTCTTTTGCAAGCTTGTTATATTCTCACCATATGCACTATTTCATTTCATTTTCAACTTAATTTTTATTCTTTCTCCTTCTAGGTTTCAAATCAGAGTCGTCCCATCTCTCTCACGTACATCCCCCATTTGCAAATCACTTTTTTCTCTCTTATTAATCCCTTGAATTTTTTAATCAAAGAGTAAAGATTACATTATGTAATTAATATTCTAATCTGAATTATTAATCGAATAATTAAGATTTAATATTCTTATTTTTATTTCTCACGTTAATTAGGTTTTAATTAAAGATTAGACTGATTATGTAATTAATATCGTTATCTGAATTATTAATTTTAATTTAATAATTATGATTTAATGTTCTTATTTCTCACATTAATTAGGTTTTAATTAAAGATCACACAAATTATGTAATTAATATAGTAATCTGAATTATTAATTTTAATTTAATAATTATGATTTTGTGTTCTTATTTCAAACATTAATTAGATTTTAATTAAAATTACACTAATTAGGTAATTAATATCGTAATCAGAATTATTAATTTTAATCTAATAATTAAGATTTATTATTCTTATTTCTCACATTAGTTTGGGTTTTCTAACTCGAATCGTCTCGTACCTATATCTATCTACCTATCTATCTATATCTATACTATGTATCACTAGTCCACGTACCCGTGGGACACACTAAAGTTGTAAACCAAGCAGAATGAAAGCAAAAAGGTAAATAAGTCTAGTAAAAGTTAATGTCTGTAACACTCAATTAGAGTCCAATTAGCATCGCTTGAAATAATCTATATATTAAATGGAATGCTAATGATCTTACTTTCTTTCTTAATCTAATCACTACAAAAAAATGAGAATTAGCGACGGAATTAGCGACGGAATTTTTGTCCCTCGCAAAAAACTGACATTAGCGACGGAATTGTAGGTCCCTCGCTAATGGTCACATTAGCGAGGGAATTAGCGACGGAATTGGCACGTCCCCGGCCGATTGATACCGCAGATCGCTCGACTATGCAGATCGACGATTAGCGACGGAATTGGCACGTCCCTCGCTAATGTCCAGTTATTTTTTGACCAAATACCCCATTATCTCACTCTTCTCTCACTCTTCTCTCATTCTTTCACAATACCCACTCTCTCTCTCTTCCTCTTCCTCTTCCTCTTCTCTCTCTCTCTCTCTCTCTCTCTCTACAAACTCAAACCTAACCACCACCACACACCACCACCACCACCACCACCACCACCACCACCACCACCACTCACTCTTATTTTTCACTCACAACACCCTCATTATTCTCTTCACAAATTTCTTACCCACACAACCACCACCACCACCACCACGCCCCCCACCACACCACACCACTCTCACTCCTCTCTCTCTCTCAACGACACAACCACAACCTCTCTCTCTCTCACTCTCTTTCTTCCACACCACCACAACCACATACCTCTTTCTCTCACTGTATTTCTTCCACCACCACCACCACCACCACACCACCACCACCACCACCCTCTTTCTCCCTTACTCTTCTCCTTCTTCTTCTCTCTTACCACCACCACCATACCACCACCACCACCACCACCACCACATCCAAACAACAACAACAACAATAATAATAATAATAATAATAATAATAATAATAACAGTAGTAGTAATAATAATAATAATAATAATAATAATAATAATAATACTAATAATAATAATAATAATAATAATAAATTCAAATTGATAAGCGTGTCAATCAGACTGGGGTTGCGTCTTTGTCAAGATTAGCGAGGAATTAGCGAGGGATCGGTCCTCGCTATTATTAGCGATCGACACAAATTCCCTCGCTAAATGCCACTAGCGAGGAGGGAATTAGCGACCGAACTGGTCCCTCGCTAATTCCCTCGCTAATGGCAATTAGCAACGGAATTGGGCATGTTAGCGACCGAAAATTCCCTCGCTAATGACCGTGTTTCTTGTAGTGAATAGGCATATTTTTGGGGAACGACAATTTAAGTATGCTTGTGATAACAGTTGGTGTGGAATGACCAAAATAAATAAGAAAACACAAATAGAAAGTGAAACACAAGAGTGTCATGTATGATTGAACGAAAACCACCAATAAAATACAAACACTTATTCAAAGTTTAAAGAATATGATGGAGGTTTTATTGTATATGTGGTTGAAGTTACCGTAGGTGTAACTATCTATGACATATTATATATTGCAAGACAAAGAAACAACTCTAATAATGTTGGATGCAACCATACACGAAGAGTTAAGTTTATTCCTAACCGTAAATTCTAAATATTTTAATATATATATATATATATATTAATTTGTGACTTGGTAGTGACCGAACTAAATGAATTCAACACATATTTAGGTTCAAAAATAATTTATTTTTTAAAAGTTAAAAAATATGGTTCTAAAAAATATAAATAAAAGAAGTAAAAAAAGAAAACAATTTTTTAAAGTGGTGAAATTAGTAAAGGGTGGGTTCCACGGGTTAGTGTCACCAATTTTTTTTCAACAAAAACTGATTATTGAGAAACAAAATTTATGTATTTAATTTAATGGTCAATTTTTTTTCCGAATGCTAAAATACCTCCAAAACACACCACTTATCATCACACTTTACGTTTTATCACTTTTTTTTTCCAACATTTTGGATATTGAGGAACAAGTTTTGTGTATTTAATCTGTTAAATTTTTTCTGAATGCTAAAAGTATCCCAAAACACAATTTTTAATATCGCGCTTTACGTGTTTTGTCACGTATTTTTTTTACCATATCAGTTATTGAGGAACAAATTTTGTATATTTGAATAGTTAACATTTTATGAGCCATAATTACACCAAAACACGCTGAAAGTACCCCAAAACATAGTTTGTTTTAAAATTAATTTTTTCCAACGTATTGAAATAGCTAAATTTTTTCCTACCCATAAAATAATCCTTAAAATATAGAGGAAAAAAAAAGACATTTGGGTGTGGAAGGCCGACTGCAGCTTAACTGAAGGGCGACTCCCACATATAAAATAAGACGTATTGAAATATCTAAATTTTTCCTATCCATAAAATAATCCTTAATTAAAATATAGAAAAGAAAGAAAAAAAAGACATTTTGGCGCATAAGGTCGACTGCAGCAAGGCTTCCGCATTATAAATAGAGGGGGTCTATAAAGAACAAGTGCGATGTAACCAATACTGTTGGCCAAGTGGCATAATCTACCCTGTGACACAGGGGATCGACCCACTGCTCTCGGGTTCGATTCTCGTAGTGGACAAACTGGTGCCAGTGCAAAATTTTATCCTAACCAAGAGTAGAGATTAGTCTTTCATTAAAGGACACTCTGTGAGTAATCATGTTCATTTCATAAGCATATCAAATCATGCCATAGTCATGTTCATTACAACAATATAAGCTAAACATATTGCCTAATTCAATATTAGAACCGCTAAAATAGCAACAATTACAACCGCGAAAAAACCTACCTTCTGATCCTTCTCTCTCTCTCTCTCCCCCTTTGTGCGTCCTTCTCTCTCTATTGGTGAAAAATAGTTTTTGGTTTAAGAAAACAGAGTTTTAAGATGGAAGATGACCCGGGGACCAATTCGTCCCAAAACGCTCAGGGATTGATTTTTCCCTTTTTTTTAAAAATTTCAAATTTGAAACACCAGTATCCTATTTGGCCCAAAATACCTAACTACGTGTCATTTGACATGGTAACGTGACACTTAACATGCCATGTAGGAGGCATTAAATGTGTTGGCAAAAGCTAAATAGACGGAGGGACTAACGTGTCCTTCTTGCTCATGTTGAGCCTAAGACAATCAAGCAAGCCCTGTCTAACCCAACCTGGTTGTCTGCTATGAAAGATGAATTTGATGCCTTACAGAGGAACCATACATGGACTCTTGTGCCTCTTCCTCCCTCTAGAAAGCCAATTGGTTGCAAGTGGGTGTTTAATTTCGAATAAAAGAAAACCCTGATGGCAATGTCAACAAGTACAAAGCCAGACTTGTTGCAAAAGGGTCTCATCAGCAGTATGGAGCAGACTACAAGGAGACCTTCTCTCCTGTTATTAAACCTGTTACAGTTAGAAATGTCCTCACCTTGACCATCTCTCAATCCTGGCCTCTCTTTCAACTTGATGGGAATAATGCATTTCTCAATGGTATTTTGGAAGAGGAGGTTTACATGGTTCAACCACCAGGTTTTGAATCATCTAACAAAACATTAGTTTGCAAGTTAAACAAGGCACTCTATGGTCTCAAACAGGCTCCCAGAGCTTGGTTTGAGAAACTTCAATCTTCACTAGTTCACCTAGGCTTCAAGGCAAGCAAGTGTGATCCCTCATTGTTTATCTTGCAATCTAGCTCTCTAAAAGTCTACATGCTAGTATATGTGGATGATATAATTGTCACTAGCAATGACACCAAGTTCATCAAAGCACTCATCTCTAAACTGAATGCTACCTTCTCTCTCAAGGATTTGGGCACTTTGGACTACTCCCTTGGCATTGAAGTTAAACAACAGTCAACTGGTGCTCTGCAACTCACCCAGAGTAAATACATCCGTGACCTTCTTCTCAAACATAACCTACATGAAGCACACAACTTCTCTACTCCTATGGTTGCAGGCAACAAACTCACCAAGTCTGGCTCTGACAAATTCAATGATCCTTTCCTGTACAGATCCACTATTGGGGCTCTTCAATATGCCACTATTACCAGGCCAGACATTAGTTTTGCAGTCAACAAAGTGTGTCAGTTTATGTCTGATCCTTTAGACAGTCATTGGGTTGCGGTCAAGCGCATTCTCAGGTACCTAAAGGGCACCATCAATTGGGGTATTCTACTCAGACCAATTCCCTTGGCTCCTATATCTCTAACAGCCTTCAGTGATGTTGATTGTGGATCTGATAGTGATGACAGACGCTCTACCTCTGGGGCTTGTGTGTTTCTAGGCATTCACCTTGTGTCTTGGTGGGCCAAGAAGCAAGCTGTAGTTTCTAGGTCAAGTACGGAGGCTGAATACCGAGCACTGGCCTTAGCCACCACTGAAGTTCTATGGCTACAATCTCTCCTAACTGAGCTAGGTATCCCCTTTACCACTCCTACGGCCTTCTGTGATAATCTCAGCACTGTGGCCCTAGCACACAATCCTGTCCTCCATGCAAGAACAACACACATGGAGTTAGACTTGTTTTTTCTTCGTGAAAAGGTGTTACAGAAGCAGCTCAAGGTTATGCATGTTCCGGCTCATTCTCAGTATGCAAACATTATGACCAAACCTCTTCCACCTTCTCAGTTTGAAGACTTCAGGTCCAAGCTCACTGTGTGCCTCACACCCAGCTGAGCTTGCGGGGGAGTATTAGAAGAGTATCTTCTAATAGCATATACTTGTAGTAATTAGAATAGATTTGTATTAATTGGTGCACCATGCACCACACTAGCTAGGCACTCACAATATCTCTCCTCTGTAACTAGCTGAGTTTTCAGCTAGAGTATAAAAGCCTTGTAAATCAGAATTTACTTTCAATGAAAAACAAATAGAATGATTCCTTCAATTCTCTCTGAAATTCTGTTACAGATTATGTAGAGTAGAAGATTCCAGAAACACTGTATAATCGTTTCTAACAGTTTTGAATTTATCAGGATCAATTTATCCCGTAAGGAAATTGTCAGAGACCAATTTAAGTCTTTACTCTAAAAAAAACGACACACTCAAATTTTGCACAAGTACCCAAAATCTCAGGCATGGCCTTGATTTTGAACTTGACGGAGAAAGCTAGTTGTGATCCTTATAAGTGAGCTAGTAGGAGACATATAGATATTGGAGCATGTTGCGCCCGAAAAAGTCCCCGAGGGGTTTTTCTTCGTTCACAACTTTTCAAAACAATGAAGTCGCCACCAATATTTTTTATAAGGAAAATATTGAAGAAAAACCTTTTTGGAAGGCAGGTGGTCTTTTGAAAACCTAAGATTTGGGTTCGAAATTCGGTTAGGCATGGGGAAGGTATTAGCACCCCACACCTCCTTTCTACTGAAAGGGAACCTTTAATTAATGTGTGGTTCTAAGTGTTGATTCGGAAAATACTTAAATTTGCCTCTTGATTGAAAAAGACTTATTGAAAATTTTTATTTGCGGCGCTTGACGAGGGTTAGCCGCTTTGGTTTTTTTGGAAGGGAAAATGTTTTTGGTTCGTTATGCTTGACGGAGGATCCGCTCCCTACGTATCTCCGGTGATGGAGAATTCAAAGCTACGTAGTTCTAGGTTTTTGGTTTTATTTTGTATCTTGTTTAATTGTGAAAACTGAGCTTTCATGATGATCAATTGAGCGAAGGCTCCAAGTGACCACCATTAGTACTCCATTGTTAATAATCGTGCAAGCAAAGGCTTCGCAGGACTACTAACAAAGTTTTTTTGATTTATTGAAAAATCTTTTAGACAAATTAGGCATTCGTGATGATCAATTGAGCAAAGGCTCCAAGTGATCATCACTAGGTCCTCATCGTTAATGATCATGCAAGCAAAGGCTTCGCATGACCATTAACAAAGTTTGATTTATTGAAAAAATAATTATCTGGGTTAAAAGAATTAAAAAACGAGAAAAGGTGAAAAATTGCAAAATGGGGGTGTCATTAGCTGCAGGGCGTGGTATAGTTAAACTGGGGGTGTAAAACGTAAGCCCAGTTCGCATAGGAGGGCCTAGTATGCGAAACTGGGCTTAAGTGAGGGGAGGGGCACACGTGGAATCAGGGGGTGTTAATAGTATTCTGAATATTAAAGATAAATTAAAAATAAAATGAATTTTAGGAGACAGTATATAAGGCCCATTAACAAAAAAAACCTAACCCTAAAAACAGTTCCTCCTCCCCATTCCCACAGTCACAGCAGCAGCACCACTCTTCACGTGAGAGGGATTTTCTAGCGAGCTTCTCGCCGGAATTCACGGAGGAGAGATAGAGGACGACTTTTCCGGCGGTTTTTTAGGAGAGTGAGAGAGAGAGAGGGAGTGCAGGCTGGGATCGGTGAGAGAGAGAGAGGGATGATGGTGGGGGTTAAATCGGTTTTTGGTGGTTGCGACGGTGGGAGAAGGGGCCCTGGAGGTGGGTGTGACTCGGTTTTGGATGGTTCTTTGGTTCGGTTTGGGGGATAAAAGCTCGGTTTGGGGTGGTTTGAGAGAGAGAAACGAAATGAGGAGAGAGAGGACGGTGGTTGGAGTTCTTTGCAATGGTGGCGGCTTCCACCACCGTGATTTGTTTTGCCCGATCTTCCTCCTATTTCTAATATTAATTTTTCGATCTGTTCCCACCATTAGAGAACTTAAAATTTAATCAAGAATCTGCTCTTGTTTTACTGATTGTTTTTGGTTACTGTTCTGTCTTAAGAGTTTTCATTTTTGGCTCCATTAATTTGATTCTAAGTCCTTAATTTTATTTACAGTATCAAATCAAAATGTAAATACAAATAGCTTTGAAGAAAAAAAAAACTAATCAGTTCTAGAAACTCGATGCCTTCCAATCTCGATCCATATATACATTTTTTTAAGCGCTTATAATATTTACATATCTGACGCAGGAAGTTAAAAAATGAAAATACCAAAAGACTTGACCAACCTGATTTCAACTTCTGCCTTTTATGTTTATGCTTTCTAGTTAACTGACTGCTACGATTTGCCGCTTATGATTCTGCCGGTCAACTCTCTTGTGCTTCTCAGATCTTAAAGGTGTTTAGGTGATTAGGGTTTCGATGTGAAACCCTAATCTTTTTTTCTGTGATTTCTGACTGTCTCCTCTTTGACTGTGATTGTACTGCTTATTTATATTGAAAATTTAGGTCTAGGCATTAATTGCGTTTGACCGGGCTTGACTGGGCTTCTGCAGATTGGGCTTCTTTGAGAAGTTTTGGAGAGCAATGATGCACTCCAAAGATTACTAATTGCTCCTAATGTTTACTTATTATTTTTATTTCCCTTTTTCTATATTTATTGTATTTTGGACTTTTTGGACAAGCAATTGTAATATTAACTTTATTCCTGATTTTATTATATATTTTTTAGTATTATTATTTTTGTGTTTTTGGACATATTGGACTCTTGGACATTCTTAAATTGTAAATAAAATTAAATAGATTTTTTTGGCATTTTGACTATATATATTACTGAAAATAAACTAAATGAAAAAAATAAAAATAATGAAGAGAAGAAATTGGACCAAATACAAAAGTGAATCGGGCCCAACTAAATGAACATGCTAGAACGAGACCCGAATAGAAAAAATAAGCCCGTTAAACAATAAACGCTAAAAATTAACTTGGAACCACATTTGTGGGCCCAAGCTAAAATGATAAGCCCAATAGTGAGAAAAGCGACTTAAATAAGCCCACTTATTAGGTTCGATTAGGCCCAAATATCGAGATTAAACTGAAGAATGCGCGAAAAGATCGATCATTCACGCGCATGCCTGGCTTAAGTAACGGTATTTCAGTGTAATTGAACAGATAATTGAATTTGGCTTAAAATTAAAAAAACACTATTCTAACTACTTGTAACCGAGTGATCTCGAAAAACAAGTTGAATAAAGCAAGTGACAAAAAGAAGGCAGACAAAATTGGGGTATTACAGCTGCCCCTCTTTATTTCACATTTCGCCAAAAAATATGAATTGGCATTTTCATATTTGTTGGTGAAATGGAAATTAAGATATAGAAATAATACTAATTTTGTCCGCTTCAGAAATTTTTGTTATTTTCCTTTTGAGAGAGGGGGTTAACACTTGTCGCGTGCGAAAAGCAATAAATTGGAAAAAGCGGTAAATTGGGAAAAGCGGTAAATTGTGAAAAGCGGTAAATTGGGAATTCGGAGGTTGCTCGAAACCTTCTAACGGACTCTTGTCGAGTCCGAGCTGCGGGTGGCCTTTTCTAGCGGCCGATCAACATCGTGTCCGAATCGATTTGATCAATGGATTTACGCTTGTGCCTTGGTGACACAACTAATCCGAAGGACTTAACGGTCGATGGATTCATCGCGCTGCTCGCATAACGATGTTGTGATCTCGTGGAAGGAGTTCACTAACTCGTGGGAGTTCACTAACTCGGGTTGATGGAGTTTACGAACTCGGGTTGATGGAGTTTACTTAACTGCGGGTTGATGGAGTTTACTGAACTCGGGTTGATGGAGTTTACGAACTCGGGTTGATGGAGTTTACGAACTCTGTCTTGATGGTGATTTTCTAAAAATGAGATTTTTGGGACTCTGCGCCCGAGTAACTTTTCTCTTGGATGGTGCATGAAATGCATGCACTTGGGTATTTGGGTGCATATGAATGCAATGATTGATTTTGGTGGGATACTTCTTCTGTTTGATTTTTCATTCTCTTCTTTTCTTTTGTTATTCTTTCGCTCTTCTGAGATGCGAATTTGAAAGCGCAATGTACTGTTTGATGCCATGGGGTGATGAATGGTATGGATGATATGGGAATGATGAATGAAGATGTTGTGTTCTTTTGTGTTTGCTTCTTCTTTGTAGTTCATGAAATGCAAATATCAACATAATGCTTTGATGTTTGAATGCAAGTGTATGCGGTGATTGATGCTTTGATGAATGGAATGCTCTTATTCTAACTTCGGTTTGTTTCTTTTTTGCTTCTTCTATGAAATGCAAACATTAATATGATGCAATGCTCTGATGTTTGATGCAATGATTTTTGTTCTTTTTCTTTTATGGAAATGCTAGCATTAATATGATGCCAATGCAATGAAAAGATTTCTGCTTTTTCTCCTTTACTATTTTCCTCTATGAAATGCAGGTATGAATATGGTGCAACTGACGTGGAACGTTTCTTTTTCTTTTTGCTATGTGATGAATGCAAAAAATTTGAAGATGCAAATGTAATGCTTTGATGCATATGCCATAATGAATAGATTGAAATGCCTAGATGCATGAGGTAAACATTCTTGTGATGATGAGATGCGAGACTTGAGATGATTATTGACCATTCTGTTGAAAAATTGAATTTGATTCAAACTCCAGTGTCCTCAAGGTTTTTATTTACAAACAAACTCACTTGTTTTCTCTTTCTTTCCATGATGACTGAATTTTAGATATCACGTAAACAACTTGTGCTCTCTCTTTTTGAAGCATTGTCTAGTAAGCATGCATAGGAGTGCAAATGTGAACGAATGAGTCAGTTAACTTGGAATTGGTTTGGGGCATGGATGTAACACCCCCTTCTACATAGTCTATTATTTGATCAATTTGAGAATCAGAGTCTACGAAAAACTTTAGTGCGACCACTTGAGGGTGCCACATTTAAAAATTCCAAAATACTAAATAGAATGAACTCCAAGTTAAGATACATAGCACCATAACAGAAATCCGGGAATAAACACCATTTCAGCGGAATTAACAAAACTCAAATACAGAAAATACAGTTATCCAAATGAAAAGTCAATTCATAAAATAAACGACAAATCCTAAATATCCCCGGTGCTACGTGATCGGTAGCCGACTCGACCATACTAGAAGAAGGTACTCACGTCACCTTCATCCATCACACTGCTGACGTTGCCACATAAGAGCAACATTCCAAGCGAGAAAGGGTGAGTCTCATTTCATAGGTAATAGTAAATAAAACAAGCAACGCAATAAGACAAGCATTAGCACACCAAAACAAAGATAATCCAATCAATTTCACCAATAGTTATACACACCCAAACAACCACCGAAAATGTATGCAAGTGCATGATATGCAGCCCAACGCCGAGGGCATATGCATGTGGATCCATCACCAAAAGGCCCGGAGGCATTCACCAATCACCAAAAGGCCCGGCATTCACCATTCACCAAAAGGCCCGAAGGCATTCACCAAAATATTTTATGAGGCCGAGGCCTATTCACCAAAAATGCATATGATTATGCGACACCATGACTATGCACCATCACACCAAAACACCAAATTATGCATTAGAATGCTCACCATTAGTTTATTTACCCACCAATCATCGAGAGAGGTCATAGACCCTCAATCACCCAAAATATACTCACCATCAGCATGCATCACCACACCAAACAATCACCAAGAATCATACATAGAATAATCACCTTTAATTTTATTTACTCACACACCTCGGCACACCCTCACACACCTCGGCTCCCACTCACACAACTCGGCACCCACTCAAACACCTCGGCACGCACACTCACATACCTCGGCTCCCACTCACACACCTCGGCACACACAAAACACACCTCGGTACACTCTCACACACCTCGGCACCTCACCCCATTCACCTCGACACCTCGCCTCGCCTCACTCACCTCGGTCACCAACCTCCTTCACCTCGGCACATCACCCCATTCACCTCGGCACCTCACCTCACCTCATTCACCTCGGCTCCTTACCTCACTTCACTCACCTAGGTCACCTCACCTCATTCACCTCGGCTCCTTACCTCACTTCACTCACCTAGGTCACCTCACCTCATTCACCTCGGCACTGGGCAGCACACATCGGCGCCCATCCTCACCGGCAGCGCCAAGAGGCGCGCCACTCACACACCGACAACACACGCACAAGCGCGCCCACACCCGCCGCCAGCGCGCATACACTCACGCACAGTGGCACAGCGCCTGCGCCCGGCCGTGCCACTCTCCACACCCCACGCAACCACTTGGCGCGCACACACTAGTGCAGCGCCGGCAACGCACGCACGCACCACCCATACTAGCCGAGAACAACAACATGGATACACAACAATCACGGAATCAACATCATCATGCCAACAATCACAACGAAAACACAGCTTCATGCAAAGATCACTCAAAATAACCTAATCACCCCAATTATCACATAAGGACTCAATTCAATTATATATTCGTTACCTTCATCACCAAATCAAGCAAATTAACATATAAGCATTCAATCAAACATTTCCTAACACTCAATCCTATGGTTCCAAGGTTTATAAACTATTGGCTATGGAAAGAGAATCCCCTTACCTGATATCGAGTTGCATTCCGATAGAGAATAGACAAATATCAGTCACGAACCACAATCCTAATCCGAGTCCGACGGGGCACGATGGGTAACTCGAACTTGTATAATTAGACAACAAAAGAGATTCAATGATTATCAGATTAAATTATTAGGAATATTTAATAACTATTTAATGAAACTAGTCATGTTTCGTATTAAAGGTTTAGAGTCAAAATAGTTGTAATAAAAATGAAAGCCATAAGGAAGCTTACCACTAACTACAATGTGGCGATCTTTGGTGATCAAGAATTGAAAAGGAACGCCAAACAATGAGGGTTCAAAATGTGAGAAAACAACTACCAAGACGTGGAACATGGAGGAATTGAGACATAATGACTTCACGGCATGATAGCCGCTACTTGAATTCAACTCCAGGAAAATTGCATTTTGTTGTTCTAATTCTATACACAAAATAACTGAACCTAACTGTTCAACTTCAAGGGAGAATCGTAAGTTGTTTCAAGCAACCATGGGGAAGTATGGTTGAGACTTGCGAGAGAGAGGATCTTGGTTCAAGTTCATGTGTGATTTGTCGGTGTGGTGTCTTTGTTTTTGTTGTGGTTAAGGAACACGCCGAAAATCACAAAGAAAGCGTGCCAATCTGGAGTGTGATTCGCGAGAGGAGAGGGCGTGGTGGCTATGGAGTTTCAAGCTGAGGGATATCGTTGGAACATATGATAGAGGCTGAAATCGGTTGAACGGAGGTCGGAATTGGACTCAACGCACGATTTTGTGTGGGAAGGTGAGGTTTGGGGTTCAACCGTGGAGAGGGAGGAGAACGCAAGAGAGGAGTTTGTGGTGGTAGGGTTTCGGTCGCGCCATGTTTCGAGGAAGAAGAAGAAGAAGCCAGTAGCCGGGTCGGGTCGATCCGTGTGGGCCTCGCATGGACCGGGCTGCAAGCCGGGTCTCATGCTGATCGCTTTAGTGAGAAGGGGGTGCAAACATGAAAAAGGGGGGTTCGTGCGAGTAAAAATGCTCAAAAATCCTATTTAAATCATTTTCAGAGCCCAATTTAACTACAACTATTATTTTAACACTTCAATAGTAAAAATAACTTTTTAAACTAAGTAACATCTAAAATACTAATATATTTTACACAATAAAATGACCAAATAAATTAAATAAATATAAATATATAATAACAATCGTATATTATGAATAGTATATAAAAATATATTTAAAAGTGATTTTCAACTAATTTTAATAACTCACACACAATAAATGAAAATAATTTAATCTTATCAATATAAAATAGTTTATAAAACAAATATATATTAAAATAACTGACACACGAAAATCAGGGTGTTACAATGGACATTTATGGCAAGTGAAGGAATGACAGACATGGTTATTGCCGAAGCTCATGAGGGATCAAAAGATACAAGATTGCCCCAATTCAGGTCTTTGATGAGTGAATAGCTTGCCCCTGTCTAGTGGTGACAACAACTAGGGGTGTAGAAGATGATGAATTGGGAATGCTTCGGCTTTTGAAATGAAGGGTGGAGCAAAAGAGATTTTGTCTCAACCCATAAAGTTTGATGTTGCCCCAGTCATAACAATGACAAAGCTGCCCCAATTAGAATGACAAGGCCTTGTTTAGGATAGTGAGTTGAGAGATTGCCCCGGTGAGGTTTTATAGGAATGAATGAGGTGAAGGAATGGGAACGCACTTGCCCCGCTTTCGAATGACATTTCAAATGGTTTCTTTGAGTGAGGTTGTGAAAGGCAACAGAGTTATGGTGATGGTTATGAACTGAGGGTGATATAGTAATGGGGTGGGCAATGAACAAACCTCCCCAAAGTTGAGTGGAGTGAGAGGTGAAGAGAATGCCCCCTAGTACACACTTTTGGATTCTCTTTAAGAACAACTCAAATGCAATGAAAGTTTTGACTTTTTGGTATGAGGAGAGGCTCCACTTGGTGACCACTAGACATTGTTTTAATGCAACATGAATGCATCTTGGAGTGCAAGTCCTTCTTTTTTTTTTACCAACTTTCTTTTTTGATT
Organism: Oxytropis ochrocephala; assembly: GCA_020916435.1. Lineage (NCBI taxonomy): Eukaryota > Viridiplantae > Streptophyta > Magnoliopsida > Fabales > Fabaceae > Oxytropis > Oxytropis ochrocephala. Next base: position 12,686,444 of record CM037089.1, on the reverse strand, counting down.
GTTTTTTTTTTTTTTTTTTTGAGCAGCTTTCTTTTTTCTGCTTGTTTGTTTTTTCTTTTTGAGCAAAACATGTCGTAAATGGATAAACTTATTTGTCCTAAGATTAACACTTGAGAGAACGAAAGCAATTAGTCATTGATCGGAATGGACTTTTTAGGGTTGTGATGTGGAGAAGGGGATGGTTGAGCTTAATGAAGTGTTTGGGGTTGATGGGGAGGATAGGTCATGTTCGGTGTTGGCCGATGGTCAATGGTTTATGAAGGAAATGGTTATTAGGTTTGATGAGGTGCTTGAAGGTTTTATGAAAGAAAAGATGGTTAAACCCAATGAATTGAGGGCTTTTTTTTTTTGAAAGGGGAAATGATTGAACTCATTGAATTTGAGGGCCTTTTTGGAAGGGGAGCTCTTTTGCTTCATGACAAAATGTATTGACTCTTAATTTATACTCCCTTTGTCTTCCTTTCTTTGTTTTGGGATTTCTCCTTTTTGAAACTTTGTTATTCCCCTCCTTTTGTGAATTTTCTTTCCTTTCGTCTAGGGTGAAAATGATATACCATCTTTGATGTGGAATTAACCCTCGTCTAGGGTGATGGAGATATCTTGGGCTTTTCTTGGCTTAAGATGGGTAACAAAGGGTATTTTTGTGATTTTGAATCTTTGGCTTAAGAGGGGTAGGAAAGGGATTTTTTTGGGATTTTAGGTTTTTGAGGGTATGGAGAGATGACCAAACTTCATTTCAAATCCCGATTGCTTATTTCTGTAAGACTTAACTTTAGGACAATAATTTATCTACCTTCATGTGCTTGCTCTTTTCTTTTCCTCCCTTTTTTGTGCCCTAATTTTTGCCTGGACCGCTCTTCGCGAGTTTTCAATCCACCGGGCGCTCTTTTCTGCCTAGGCCGCCCTTTGCGGGTTTTCAACCTAGCGAGCTTATTTTATTTTATTTTATTTATTATATATATTTTTTTAGAAAGACTTGCACTAAAGGAATATGATACTGACAAGGAAATTAGTGATCACAGAATTGCCCCAGCATGGAGGACTTAAAGTGTTAGCGAGAATGAACCAAAAAGTCAAGTATGTACTGATGGGAGAAAATATGCGCTTTAGGGGTGGACGGGGCGGGATTAGACTTGGATCGGGAATGATGATAAATGAAGGAAATTGACTGACTCAAACAAGAGAACCTGCACGTGGCATGCATACTTACTAGAAGAACGCTTCACAGAGAGTTAACATTGGTTAAAACATGATATAAAAACTTTTTGATAAACTGTTTCAGTCTTTTATCATGGAATGGATGAGATGCAATGCCTTTTTTTGAAGGAAATACAAATGAGCTATTGATGTGAAAAACCGAGGGTCTTGGAACACCTTGAGTTTGCAAATGAGTGAGGGTAAACTTTTCCAAAAAAGAAAGATTACTTTGCAAGGACATCTCGTCTCTCATCACAACATTTTTGTTGTATGCAATGCATGGATGAAAACATTATGATGCATACATGATGAAAATGAAATGCATGAATGCATGTTCACTTGAAAAGTGTGATTATTCTAAAAGTTTTTTTTTTTTTGGTTTTTTTATTTTTATTTTTATGCAAGACGAAATATGAAATTCCAATGCATTTTTGGATCATGATGCAAGAATGATGCTTCTTTTCAAAATGATTTTATAGAGGCAAGACAAGATATGAAATGCCGATGCTTCCTTTTCTTTTGAAAGATGCAGGAATGATGCTTTTTCTAAATGATAATTTTTAGAGGCAAGGCAAAGTATGAAATGCCAATGCCCCTTCCCTTTTCTTTTGAATGATGAAAGATGCAAGAATGGTGATATGAGGCAACTGATTGTCGTTACTCTGAGTAACCTGCATGAAACATTGAGTGGATCCTGACTCAATACTTCACACAATATACTGAAACGTTTCGACAATTAGTTGACTCAACTTAATTTCCTACTTGAAAATAAAACACATGTGACTGTGTCAAAGTGCCCTGATATCGTAGAGTAACATCTCAAATTTGTAGTCGACAAGCAAATTTGAGATATTACCCTTCGTCGTTCAAAGGTGCACTTCTACCCATTAAGCCATCACATGAGAAAATTTTTCTTTGTTTCGAAAGGATGCATGCAGGGGGAGATGATGTATTCGAACAAAGTGATGAGGTTAATGAAATGATGCATGAGTGCCATATTGACGTGATATCTGCACTATTTGATGATGATTTTTTGTACCTGTACCCGGATGGATGTGATGCTTATGCAATGCGGATGATAATTGCTTCTTGCTTTATTTTGTTTTTATGCAATGAAATGCATGATACTCACAATTATTTTTAACGCGTGGAAATGCATGCAAAATGAGAGGTTAATGTATTATTTTTTCATGATGTGTGAAAAAGGAAAACAATAATGCATGAGACACGCCCCTAATAAGACACGATTTTTTGGATTTTTCGAGAAAATTAGGGGACAAAGCCTTAGTGAATGGAAACGCACACGTGCGGAGAATGCACTCCTGACAAACATTAATGAGATAGAGAAAAATGCATGTATGAATTTTATCAAGTTTTTGTTTTATGCAAATGATGTCTTTATATGAAAATGACGGCGATAATGTGACTTGACATGCATGTAAAAAATAAGATAAAAACATTTCTTCGAGTTTGGTGACTGAAATTTTGGGAACATCACCTCCCCTTTTTTTTGAAAGTTTTGCTTTTTGATTCCATGTTGCTTTTTACACACCTAGGACAAGGTTCAGTGTTATGTTGCGATCTCCGGCAAACAAACTTTAATGCACGAAGAATGCAAATGACAAAAAAATTTTCAAGATTTTGTTAGATGCAAATGCAATGATGCAAAAGGATGTGAATGCGAAATGACATGGAAAAATAGTAATAAAATGAGGTTTAATTGGTGGTACTTTGAACATTTTCGAAGATACACGCTGCATGCCACCTCATGTAGGTGTTTATGAAAGAAAGATTGCAACTTTCGAAATAAAGTTTGAAAAAAAGGAATGCTTAAGCTAAATGCAACAAACAAAGGCGTGCCCCCGTGTCCTACGAATGGTGGGAATCCTAGGGTCTAAAGTCGACGAAAAGGGTAATCCTCCCATGTAGGTTCTAATCACTTCCTCACAATGGCAACCAAGAGCTAAAGTCTTTCTCATGATGACACCCACAATCGTAGAAAGCTACCGAGTGTGAGGCATCATGACAAAGCGTACTCTTGGGCGAAACTTTCATGAGAGCCATACAGACAAAGGTCTACGAATGGCAGTCACTAGTCGTTCCCACTCTCCTAGGTTTTTGTTCAGACCTTGGGTTTTAGGCCCCACTCAATGCTCACAAGTATAGGGGGTGAAGTGTGTGCTGAGGGCACAATACTTAGGAATAACTACTCTTCCCTACCTGCAAATGAAAACCCAGAACAGTCCAGACAAAAGCAAACAATAGCATGTTGTCTACCCTAGGGTTTAATATCAAATAAATCAGCCTAGAGTTTCAACATCAACCAATTGCATTGCTTACCTCAAGAAAGGGAGCTAAGAAGGGGGGAACATGATAAGAGTGGGGGGAATGCATGGAGGAACTAAGCATGCAAGCAAAGAAGATAAGAGGGAAAAACCTAACCCTAAAAACAGTTCCTCCCTTCCCATTCCCTTGGCTGCGCGGCGCAGCCACTCTTCACGTAGAGAGGGATTTTTCTAGCGAGCTTCTCGCCGGAATTCACTAAGGAGAGATAGAGGGCAGCTTTTCCGGCGGTTTTTTAGGAGAGTGAGAGAGAGGGGGAGTGCAGGCTGGGATCGGTGAGAGAGAGAGGACGACGGCTGGGGGTTCGTCGGTTTCGGTGGTTGCGACGGTGGGAGAAGGGACCGGAGGTGGGTGTGGCTCGGTTTTGGATGGTTGCTGGTTCGGTTTTGGGGGGAGAAAGCTCAGTTTGGGGTGGTTTGAGAGAGAGGAAACGAAATGAGGGAGAGAGAGGGACGGTGGTTGGGTTGCTGCAATGGTGGCGGCTTCCACCCTGTGATTTGTTTTGCCTGATCTTCCCTCTTATTTCTAATATTAATTTTTCTGATCTGTTCCACCATTAGAGAACTTAAAATTTAATCAAGAATCTGCTCTTGTTTTACAGTTGTTTTTGGTTCTGGTTCTGTCTTAAGAGTTTTCATTTTTGGCTCCATTAATTTGATTCTAAGTCCTTAATTTTATTTACAGTATCAAATCAAAATGTAAATACAAATAGCTTTGAAGAAAAAAAAAAACTAATCAGTTCTAGAAACTCGATGCCTTCCAATCTCGATCCATATATACATTTTTTTAAGCGCTTATAATATTTACATATCCGACGCAGGAAGTTAAAAAATGAAAATACCAAAAGACTTGACCAACCTGGTTTCAGCTTCTGCCTTTTATGTTTATGCTTTCTAGTTAACTGACTGCTACGATTTGCCGCTTATGATTCTTCCGGTCAACTCTCTTGTGCTTCTCAGATCTTAAAGGTGTTTAGGTGATTAGGGTTTCGATGTGAAACCCTAATCTTTTTTTCTGTGATTTCTGACTGTCTCCTCTTTGACTGTGATTGTACTGCTTATTTATATTGAAAATTTAGGTCTAGGCATTAATTGCGTTTGACCGGGCTTGACTGGGCTTCTGCAGATTGGGCTTGCTGAGAAGTTTTGGAGAGCAATGACAGACCCAAAGATTACTAATTGCTCCTAATGTTTACTTATTATTTTTTATTTCCCTTTTTTCTATGTTTATTGTATTTTGGACTTTTTGGACAAGCAATTGTAATATTAACTTTATTCCTGATTTTATTATATATTTTTTAGTATTATTATTTTTGTGTTTTTGGACATATTGGACTCTTGGACATTCTTAAATTGTAAATAAAATTAAATAGATTTTTTTGGCATTTTGACTATATATATTACTGAAAATAAACTAAATGAAAAAAATAAAAATAATGAAGAGAAGAAATTGGACCAAATACAAAAGTGAATCTACCAACTAAATGAATATCGCTAGAAACGAGACTAATAGAAAAAATATAGGCTCGTTAAACAATAAACGCTAAAAATTAACTTGGAACCACATTTGTGGGCCCAAGCTAAAATGATAAGCCCAATAGTGAGAAAATCGACTTAAATAAGCCCACTTAGGTTCGATTAGGCCCAAATATCGAGATTAAACTGAAGAATGCGCGAAAAGATCGATCATTCACGCGCATGTCTGGCTTAAGTAACGGTATTTCAATGTAATTGAACAGATAATTGAATTTGACTTAAAATTAAAAAAACACTATTCTAACTACTTGTAACCGAGTGATCTCGAAAAACAAGTTGAATAAAGCAAGTGACAAAAAGAAGGCAGACAAAATTGGGGTATTACAGAGCAGTGTGGCAAAAATTTTGTGACAAAAATTTTGTGACGTGACAAACGAAATGTGTTTCTTTTTTATAAGCAAATGTGTGGCTCATACTCATAGTATATCCAGAGAAATATCCTTCATAGTTCATACCTACCTAGTCCCCTATATTTTTATGAGTCCACTGTTTTGCTACGTTGTTAGTTAAAGAATTGAAATGCTCGTTGACAAAAAAAATCGAAATGCTCTGATTGTTTTTTTGGAAGAACAAAGTATAGGTGATTTGAGTTGTGGGGCATTATACCAGATTAGGATAGGTCTTATCGCTTTTTGAGAGCTTAAAAACATAGTTATAAATTGCCCACCAAAAATGTGGTCGCACAGGTAGAAGAAATTGGAGTCCGGTTTACATCATTAGTATCACTAAAGCAAAATATAGTCTTAATGATAGTAATGAATCAAAAATATAAATTAAAGAAAAGAAATAATGAATCTACGCCATCACTAAACCTTTGATTTAGTGATGTAATCCAAAGCCAAGAAATTGAATCTACGCCCTTGTGATGAATGAACCAACTATTTATCAATTGAGTAAATTTTCATTGTAAAATGTTTTGATTGTTTCCTTTCAGAAAAACACTTACACATTTTTTTCAAAAAGTATTTTTACAAGTATAAAAAAATATGTGCAATGCACAATTTTTCTAATACATTTGGTAATACTCTTTCACACTTTTTCTAACATATTATTTGTTTTCGAATAAAAATTCATAATGACAGTGTTTCAAAAATGAATATTGCAGGATACATCATACATGTGATTCCTTTTTCTTACAAGCAAAAATTTTATTTGGAAAGGGAAGCATGCAAGGAGTAGTAAGGTAAATTCTTAGTTTGATGCCACATCCAACAAAAGGCAACCGAAATCCAATACAAAGCATGAAAAAGAATACATGTGAATAGAAAGCTATATCCAGAAAGAATCATTGGAGAAGTTTGTTGAGTTTACAATAAGCATAGTCTTTGAATTTCTGGGCCTTATATTTTGGAGGGTTATCTTGAGTGAGCAACTGAGGTAGAGGTCCAACAATCCACTCTGCCGGTGGCTCCAAGAACACAGGCCACGACATCCTCGTTCTTTCCTTATCCACTGTTGTTCTATGCATCACGCTCTTGTACTTCCCGTTGCTCAGAACCTGCCACGTACAGGTTCCACACACACAATTATTGCATTGCATGCCACAACATTAAAATTTTATAATAATAATAATAGTACAAATCAATTGAAAAGCACTGTCCCAAATAAATAGCTCAGTTGGCGATTTAAAGGATACCGAAGGAGTGCACCAAATGAGTGCAACAAGGAGGTTCAATCCCCGGAAACTAACATTTCCCCCACCCCTACTAACAATTGCCTATCCAAAAAATAAATAAATTGAAAAGCACTAGAAGTGTTTCAAAAATCAAACCGATTGAACAGTTTTATCAGTTAGTTAAATCATGAATCGACACCATCTAAGATTTTGTTAAAAGCGGTTGAAACATGACTTGGATGTCTGGTTCGATATTCGATTTGATTTTCAAAACAATTGTTGTTGAGAAGAGTAAGAAAATTAACCTGAATCTGATCCCCAATATGAATGATGAAAGCATTGGGGATATACTTAGCATCAATCCAACGGTCATCCTTAAGAACTTGAAGACCAGGCACCTCATTAGGCACAAGGATGGTGAGGGCGCTAAGATCTGTATGAGCAGTCACTCCTAGAGCCAGATCAGGGCGAGGACATGGAGGGTAATAGTTAATTTTCATCATATATTCAAGTTCCTCTCCTCCCACAGCTTCTTTCATCACATTTCCTTCCAACCCCAACCCCATAGACAAACATGTAAACAATTTCTCAACCACCACACGCATGTGCTTCGTGTACTCTTCATTTGTCTCCCTGCACACAAACACCGATAATATATAATTTGACAAAATATATGTTACTGAATGTGTCAGTGTTGGTGTCTAATATATGCACCAGACATATCAGTATCTTTAACATCAAGTGTCGGTGGTGCTAGATAGTTAGAAATTGGTTAGAAGTAATGTATTGAAATAATATCTATATATGCATGTATTAATGTGCTAAGGGAAAAATTGAAGTACCTATAAGAAGGAGGAATCTGGGGCCAAAACTTGTAATTGATGCTAGAAGGGGGCCATATCTTATGAAAAAGGTGATCAACCCAACCTTTCTTTCCTTGTGCATCTTTTTGCAGTTTAGTGCCATAGCCTTCATAGGCCTTAGACCCAGGTGGCTTAGCATATTTTTCTTTCTCTTCTTGGGGGAGTTCGAAAAATTCTTTGCCAACACTTTGCAGCTTAGATATTAAGTTATTGGGTATTCCATGGTTTACTATTTGGAAAATTCCCCATTCTTGACTTGCTTCAGCGATTAACTTAGCTAGATTGTGTTGGTCAGGGTTACTTAAGTCAATTGTGGGTATTTCTGGGACATGACCATGAAATGTGGTTAGTGAAGGTTGTTCTGTTTCTGGTCGGATGAAATCTTCTGGGATTGTGTTTGAGTTTAATGATAACGTGGCTATGTTTTGAACTCTCTCTACCTCCATTTTATTTTTCAACTACACTTATCACACTAAACTGGGTTCTCTTCTATATGTAGATGTAAGATGTGCTTCTAGAAAAAATGTGAAGATTGTGTGTATGCGTGAACAAAGAGAGCGCTTTCAAGATTAGTGGTCCTGAAGGATGGATCGAAGAGGTTTGTTTTCTGTTCATGTGTTATTATCTCTATTTATAATGCGGAAGCCGCACTGCAGTTATCCTACGGTTGCGGTTCTGCGCCAAATGCATACTTATTTTTTTTATATTTTAAATTAGTGTAGTATTGATTCATTAATAGCATATTTTTTCTTTATAATTTTTATTTTGATCACTTTGGATTTTTTTTGACAAAATTTTTGATCACTTTGGATTAACAGGTATTAAAAGCAAACTTAAATTAGTGTTTATATTATATGCGAGTACTGTGACTTCAATCAGTATTTTGCACCAAACTTCCACGTTTTTGCGTCTTTTTTGTTTAAATTTTTTGTGAAATTTTATGGTCCGAAAAATTTTTAGATGTTCAAATACGTGGAGTTCACTCTTCAATAACCGGTTTGGTAAAAAAAATTATTTAATAAGAAACTATGTAAAGTGATAAAGATGCTAAGTAGTATGTTTTGGTGAACCTTCAATAACTGGTTTGGCAAAAAAAATTATTTTGTAAAAAAATACGTAAAGTGATCGAGATGCTAAGGAGTATGTTTTCGTGAACTATAGAGTTCAGAAAAAAATTTAACTATTCATATTTTAATGTTTTTTTAAAATGATGTTTCTTTTTTCTCCTTTTAAATTAGTGTAGTATTAATTTACGAATAGCATATTTTTTCTTTATGGCTTTTATTTTGATCACTTTGGATCAATCTGTATTAAAAACCCAAGGGTAATTGGATGAGATGGTAAGGGTCTCTTCCAAACAACTAAAGATTAGATTCTAATCATCCAAATTTCGTCATGCAGTAATGTTAAATCTCTCTCGAGAGATTTTTGCCGTCCATTAATGGTCCTACCCATTCAGAGATTAGTCTCTCTGATTCTTGTATGAATGATACCTGGTTTATAACAAAAAATTGGTATTAAAAGCAAACTTAAATCAGTGTTTATATTAGATGTGAGTACCGTAGCTTCAATCGATACTTCGATATTTTAGAGTCCAAAAAATATTTTAGATGTTCCAATACGCGAACTTCACTCTTCAATAACTGGTTTGGAAAAAAAATTATTTAGTAAGAAAATACGTAAAAAAATTAATTGTTCATATTTTAATCCTTTTGTTAAATAATCTTTCTTTTTTTCTTTTAAATTAGTGTAGTATTAATTTACTAATAGTATATATTAATTTACTAATAGTATATATTTTCTCTAAGCTATACCCTAGATCCAATCGGCACTTTGCACCAAACTTCGATGTTTTTGTATTTTTTGTAATATTTTAGAGTCCGAAATAATTGATTTGGTAAAAAGAAATTATTTAGTAAAAAAATACGTAAAGTGATCTAGATAAGATTGCCAAAATTTATCCAATACAACTCTAACAGATTACATAAGAGTGGTCCGCAATCAAACCAAATTATTGATATGCATCGACGCTTTAAATTTTGGCAGGAAAGAATGAACGTGGAGTTACAGCATTCACTCGTTAGGAGTACCTACCAACCTGAGAAGAGTAGGTTAATGTTGTGTGGCGTTACCGTGTTTGGGGAACACATCGGCACCAACCTTGCATTTCAGGGGATACCGTTGACAGGTCCAAGTGGTTGTAGTCATTTATTAATAATTAATATCCACATGCAATGCATGATTGCATGGGCTTTGTTTTCCCTTTTTTCCATGATAGAAGTTGCCATTCTGTTCCTACACCAGGACTATTTAGTTGGGATGCAATCAATGTTGTCAGAATTGGACCGAGTGAACCAATTGAATCATGACTCGGAGGTGTTGTTGGTTCAATCTCCGGCCCAGTTTTAATGGAAGAAATTTAAGCTATTCAATTTAGGATATTTCAACAATGTCATAATGTGTATTTAGTTTGGATGTGATGAAAATTTATTTTGACAAAATTGAATTTTAGAATTAGTTTGGTTAAAAGTGAGCGTAACATGTTTTTTGTTTTGATACATACACACGGTAAGGGTGATTTTTATCAATTCTTATTGTTTGGATATTGTTTGAATATGATGGATCAAAATTGTCTTTACATATGAAATTACTAAATATCGATGAATTTCATATATGCGGAAACATATCTTCCTGGAGACGGGGAGAGCCATGTGATAGAGATTGATAATGATGCAATTGTATTTTCATTGATTGAATTAAAATCAGTACACAGTAAAGTATTTATACAAGGTGATTGGGAGAAACTAATCTAACAGCTTTGTAACTAATCAAGCTTTTAACAACAGAATGATACAGAATGATAACTAATCAAGCTTGGGCTGAGCAACACTACTCCACGTCATCAGGTCAACTCATTTAGACTGGAGTTGACTTGTGCAGTCGCAGTTGACTTGGTGTTGCACTTGAGCTCAGAATTCTCTTGAGCTTCACATACCTCATTTACTCCCCCCTCAAGCTGAGAGTTGGGCAGAGGAACAACTTTAAGCTTGAGCTTCATAGCCAGAAATTGAGAGTTGGGCAAGGGTTTTGTGAGAGCATCAGCTATCTGGTGAGAAGCAGGAACATGCAGAATACGAAGTGCTTTTGACAGGACCTTTTCTCTTACAAAATGAATGTCTAGTTCTAAGTGCTTAGACGGGCGTGTAGAAGCGGGTTGTCTTGCAAATAAGTCTTGCACTCGGTTGCTCGCACAACAAAGACAGAGAGTGAAAAGGGACCTTCAACTCACGAAGAAGTGATTGAAGCCACAATAGTTCTAAGCGGTGGCATTGGCTAAGCCTCGGTACTCGGCAAAGACTGCAGGCGAGCAACCAATGTTTGCTTCTTTGAGCTCCACGAGATTAAGTTGGGCCCCAAAAAGATACATGCACCAGATGTAGATCGGCGATCATCGGGATCACTGGCCCAATCCGAGTCACTGTAGGCACGGAGAGACATAGGACCGCGATGGTGGTAGTAGCGTTGCGATAATAATCCATGGTGAATAGTGCCAGCTAGATATCTGAGTATGCGCTTAACAGCCTTAAAATGAGTGTCCTGCGGAGACCACATAAACTGGCAAACCTTGTTAACTGAGAAGGATATCTCAGGTCTTGTGAGTGTCACGTATTGCAAGGCACCAACTAATGACCTGTACACATGAGGATCAGACAGAGAAACACCACCAGTCTTACTTAGCTTGGCCGAAGAAACCATTGGGGTTGACATGCCTTTGCTGTCAAGCATTGAAGCTTTGTGCAGCAAGTCTCGTATATATTTGGACTGTGTTAAAATTACAGAGCCATTGGATTGGTATTTAACTTCCAAACCGAGAAAGTAGTCTGGCCTCCCAAGATGCTTCAAGGCAAACGTATTGTTCAGCTTTTTGATGAGATCATGGATTAATGCAGTAGCTGACCCAGTAATCAATATGTCATCCACGTAAACCAAAGCAAATAATTGAACACCGGGACTGGTATGAACAAAAAGAGAAGGATCACACCGACTTGGTGCAAAGCCAAATTGGTGTAGGGCCAGTTTAAGACGCTCATGCCAGCCACGGGAGCTCGCGCAAGCGTCGTCAAATGATTTGTGGCGAAGCAAGCAAACCTGAGTCTTGTCATTGTTGGTGAAACCGGGAGGTTGTACCATATAAATTTCTTCTTGAAGGTGTCCATTGATAAAGGCATTGTTGATATCTATTTGTTGGATATCCCATTTGTTGGTTAGAGCCAAAGACAATAGAACTCTTATAGTTGCAGGTTTTATGACCGGTGAGAAAGTTTCACCAAAATCTTTCCCCGGCACTTGATTGTAGCCTTTTGCTACTAGCCTTGCCTTATACTTGTTGACAGAGCCATCTGGGTTTTCTTTGACTCTAAAGACCCACTTGCACCCAATGGCCTTCCTATTAGGCGGGAGAGTGGTGAGGCTCCATGTCTTATTGTCAACAAGGGCTTGGTATTCAACTTGCATAGCTTTATGCCACTGTGGTTGAGACATAGCTTGCTTGGATCGTTGTTGCTCACAATGAGCGAGAGAACACTTTGGGTTTGAGATTCCCGCTTGTAACCTTGTCACCATGTGATGAGTTTTGTTAGGTACGGGTGGTACAAGAGCAGCAGCATGTTGAGAGGCTGATGGACTACTATCTGACGTAACTAGCGATTCTGCGTGTGGATCGGTTGAGCTTCAGACGCTAAGCACTTCGGATCGAGAGAAGTATTTTCTGCAGCTGTTGCATTGCATTGTCATGAAGAGTCGGTTGAGCTTACGTATTTGGGAATGAAACAGCTTTGAGGTAGGTGTGAAGGCTAATGATGGTAACAGTAGGTTAGAGTTTGAAGTTTCTGATGATGGAAGTGGTGTGGAGGTGGCTGGAGATGGGAACATACTCGGATAAGGAAACACTAGTTCATTGAACACCACATCTTTGGATACAACAATCTTACCATCAGGTGTGAGGCATTTGAAACCCTTATGGTTGGCAGAGAGACCAAGGTTGACACATTGTGAGCTTCTAAAATCAAGTTTGTTTCTGTTATAAGGTCTGAGGTGTGGATAGCAGGCACTGCCAAATATTCGGAGTTGGGAATAGTCAGGTTTTCTCTTATAGAGGGCTTGGTAAGGTGATATGAATGAGACAAGAGCTGTGGTAGGCAACCTGTTGATAAGGTGAACAGCAGCTGTAAATGCATGATCCCAATATTTGACAGGAATAGATGCATGAGACAACAAAGTGAGTCCCATCTCAGTGATGTGACGATGTTTCCTTTCAACTGACCCATTTTGATGGGACGTGTAAGGACAAGTAAACCCGTGAATAACACCCAAGTCAGTTAAGTGTTTAGTGAATGGTAAAAATTCACCACCTCCATCTGATTGCAATGCTTTTATAGAAGTAGAAAACTGAGTGTGTACAAATTTATGAAAAGCAATGAAAGCAGCTAGAGCATCTGATTTCTTTCTAAGGAAATAAACCCATGTGAACTTGGTAAAGGCATCCACAAAGGCTATGTAATAGAGATAACCTCCACTAGATAATGAAGGAGAAGGACCCCATAAATCTGTGTAAACTAAATCAAATGGTGCTTTGTGTAGTATGGTGGAGGGTGAAGCATGTATGCGATGAGATTTTCCTATAACACATGATTGACAGAAATCAAAACCACTTTTATTAACTGGAGAAATGTTACATTGTTTGAGCACATGAGACACTACATGAGTATTTGGATGCCCTAATCTAGCATGCCAAAGAGCAAGTACATTTGATGATGAATGAGTTACAGTATTAACAGTAGAAGAAACAGAATTAAACTGAGACTTAGTGGTTTTCTTGTGTTTCTTAGACAAGGGAATGCCTCTAAAGCAATATAATCCATCCTTCTCACGAGTACCAACCAAGACAACCTGTTCAGAGCCCTGTAATTTGACAAGACAATTAGAATTGTGAAATTCAAAGAATACTCCATTATCTTTAACAAATTGAGAAACAGATAACAGGTTTCTGGTGATAGACGGTACTTGTAATATGTTATTTAAGACTAAGTTAATGTGAGGATGAATAGGGGAGGTAAACTTAGAGGAACCCATGGCAGATATGGTAGCTTGCTGACCATTGCCAACAGTAACACCTGAGGTACCGTGGTATGGTTTGCTACACTGTATATTGTCAACATTATCAATCACATGGTGGGATGCTCCTGTATCTCCCCACCATGGATCATCATCAGAATTGCAGGTGCTAGGACGAGTAACAGAATTCATACCTGTGGCATCAAGTGCCATGGCCTCGGCTAAGTTAACTTGTGGCGTGACATCAGAATTAGTGGATGCAGGATCATCATTGTTGTTCTGAGCAGTGGATGGTGTGGTGTTGCTTTGAGTAACCGAAGGTGGTGGAACGAACGATTCATCAAAGCGAAACCAACAGTCTAGAACAACATGACCTTGGCGCCCACATAACTGACAAGTAGGGCGAGGTCCAGAATTGCGTGCACGTCCACGGCCACGGTTACGTCCATGGCGCCCACGACCACGGCCAAATCCATTGGAACCACCATTGTAGTGATTTCCTTGCTGGTGACCACCATTGGATCCATTGGATCGACCAGAATTCACATCAGCTTGTGCAACATTAGCGGTTGCAGTTGTTAGAGATAGTTCTTGACGAAACTTCTCGAGTTGCGATTCTTGAACAAGAAGTAGTGATTCAATTTCTGAAAGAGGAGGAGCATCGGGCTTGCTAAACACCATCATCACAAAGGAATTGTAGTCTTCAGATAAGCCATCCAAAATGACATCAGTGAGATATGAATCGGTGATAGTTTCACCGATTGCAATCAAGGAATCTGCAAGCGAGTGCACTTGAGTGAGAAACTCAGAGATCGATTTGGATCCTTTCTTAGTGTTCTTCAACTCATTGCGTAGCTGGCGTGCTTTTGCCTTAAGGTGGGAGTAGTAATGCTGGTGAAGTTTCTCCCAGATCTGCCATGAATGATGACAGTTGAGAACACGCGGAAGAACACTTTCAGACAAAGTGGAGAGCAACCACGTGAACAGAGTTTGATCTTGAGTGAGCCACTTTTCGAACTCATCGGAGACAACGTCGGCGAGACGATCGGCATCAGTCAAGTATTTTTGTGGAATTTTCGGATTGACAAGGAAGCGTTGAAGCTTATGCATCTTTACAACACTTTCAACTTGTTGATTCCACAGCAAAAAGTTCTTATCGTCAAGTTTGATCGATAATTTCGGACCGGTGACGAAGTGATGAGACAAAGTGGTTCCGGTGCTTTGGAAGATGGATGCAGTAGCCGATGGTGTGCCATGGCTCTGCGGTGATTGCTCCGGTGTAGCCATGGAGTTTGTTACGGTGGTTAAAGGTGAAATTAGGTTTCAGTTACGGTGGCGGAAGGAGGTGAGGATCAAACGAGGATCGGTACCGGCGAATGATACCATGATAGAGATTGATAATGATGCAATTGTATTTTCATTGATTGAATTAAAATCGATTACGATGAAAGTATTTATACAAGGTGATTGGGAGAAACTAATCTAACAGCTTTGTAACTAATCAAGCTTTTAACAACAGAATGATACAGAATGATAACTAATCAAGCTTGGGCTGAGCAACACTACTCCACGTCATCAGGTCAACTCATTTAGACTGGAGTTGACTTGTGCAGTCGCAGTTGACTTGGTGTTGCACTTGAGCTCAGAATTCTCTTGAGCTTCACATACCTCCTTTACCATGAACCACCAATTTTTTAAAGAGTGCCGCTATTTGGTACGATGAATTTTATGAAACATACGAAGGCGTCGTAATGTCGTTACATATGGAAGGTTATTAAGATGCAAACAACTTAATTATTGACTTAATAGCTAGTTTGGTACCTTAAATTTTAGAAAAGTATGTTAAGAGTCTCACATCAGGTATAATAAGGTCGGAAAAAGAGTTTATAAGCGAGAGACATCCTACACTACACAAACCGACTTTTTATGGTTAAATTAGACTCAACCCAAATTCTAAGATAGTATCAAAGATATCCAAGATCCCTAAGGCCACCTGCTATTGGGCCACTCGAATCACACTCTAATTCTTAGGCGTGAAGGGAGTGTGTTAAAAGTCTCACATTAGATTGCCTAGAAAATAGATTGTAAAAGTCATAGACTTAACTTTTCTTTTTGATAGATTTGTGTTAGTGGTTAATAATGGATAAAAACCTCTACAATCACCTGATATTGCAGGTTTTAGCAATCAGACAAAACCAATCATGTCTCCACTCTCTTTTTGTTAGCTTGTTTAATTGTTGTCCCAAAAATAATTTTAACTAAATTTAGTCATTTGAGATTGCAGAGAATCGTGATTAGCTAATTGTTAGGGGGAAGGACGACGCTAAGACTTTGTTTGACAAGTCTGATTTGCTAGCTTATAGTGAATTTGACTAGCAAATTTGACCAGTGAATTAATCGTGGATGAAAAAATTAGAAGTGTTTGGTAAATAGTAGTGATAACATTTTTGGAGTAATTTATAATATTTTTTGAAATGCTACTTCGATTAGTGTTTGAACTCATAGTTTATGTTTGTACGTTACCAATATGACTATTTCATATGTTGGTTTGTGTTAGTCCTTAGAGTAATTCCTAATTCCACTCCTACCTAAAATCAAATCAAATCCATTCGATTCACTGTATAAAAAAAATCCATTCGATACAGATGACATTTTCAGAAAGAAACAAAAATAATTCCAATCCCTAATTCTATTCGATTCTAATGTAATGGCATTTCCATTAACAAATAAAAAGCTTTTCACGAAATATAAAGGAAAGAAATCAAATGTATAAGTAAGCAACAACCAAGTTACAACTTCTAATTAAAATGAAAAGAAAGGGTAAAAAAAACATTTGCATCACCAAATTTAAGTTATAATTAAGGTTTTACAGTTTGATAAAAATAAAAATAAAAAAGTTATAAGGCAGTTAGCACATAATTATCAGGTGCAAGATTAGTAAGCGCTTCAACTAATATATGATAGACATAAACAAGTGAAACAAAATAAAATCACATTTTTGTGTTAGTCACCATCCAAATACTGTAAGAAAAAACATCTTGTTGTCTTGTTATCTTCTACTGTTAAGAGAGAAATCTCCTCTAGTATATAGTTTTCAAATTTCTTGACTTCTTCTATTGATATAAACTAGCAGTATACCCGTGCATATGCACGTGTGTTGTCATGTTATTTTTATTAATAGACTTAGACATAATTTAATTAGTTCGAACATTACCCCGTGAAAATCAAGACTAATTTAAAGTAGATAAACAAAAAGTTTCAAATAGTAATTGAATTAGTTCGAACATTAACCCGTAAATATTTACCCACAATATGTAATATTTTCCGTAGATATTAGAAAATAAAATTGTATTAAAGTTTCAAATTTTCCAAATTGTAATATTCTCGTGAAAACTAAATAAAACTTATCAATAGATAAAATGGAATATTTAAAAGAAGGAGACATGTAGATGAAATTAAAGTAGATGTATTGTGAAGTTTCGTAACTTTAGAATATTTTCTTCAATTGACATTTTTAATCGTTAGGTAATTACCAATCATGTAGTAATAATGCCCCATGGCGAATAACAGGAAATTTATTTTATCAGTAACAAAATTATACCAACATGTAATTAACATTTTCCCGTTGTAACTCAAAAGTAGGATAATAAAATTAGATATTTGAAGAGAGTGAGAGGGGATAGAGGGGATAGAGGGAGAGAGAGAGAGAAAAATGAGAAAAGATAAGAGTGAGAGAGGAAATAGAAAAATGTGTTTTAAATGTGAGATAAAAAAGTTAAAAGATGATGTGAGAAAGTAAGACCCACAAAATATAAAAAGTGAGATTAAATAATTGAGAATTGACATATTTGTCCTCAAAAAATTGGTTTTAGATAAGGGTAATTTGGTATTTTTGGTAGTGATTGTTTGAATTAAAGATTAAAGATATAGTTGATAGTTGTTTAAAGATATAGTTGATGATAGTTGATAGTTGATTGATTATTAATGTGAGAAAGTGGGACCCACAAAAAATAAAAAAGTAAAATAGAATAATTAGAAATGACATATTTGTCCTCAAAAAGTGAGTTTCAAATAAGTGTAGATTGGTAATTTTGGTAGTGGTTGTTTTGTATTAAGTTATAGTTGATGATAGGCCTGGACATCGGGCGGTTTCAGGCGGTTTCGGCCCAAAACCCCCAATCCGACTCAAACCCGCGGTCGGTATGTTTAGGCCCATTTCCGCCCAAAATTACTATCGGTCTACTCGGTTCGGTTTAACGGGTTTGACGGGTTGGGATCATGGGTTTATGCGGGTTGAGAACATACAAAAATGAGGAGGAACATGAAGAGAAGACTGTGAGCACTGGCCGGAAGTTGCAGAGCTTGAATAAGATCAAAAATGGAAGAACAAGCTTTGAAGAAGAACTTCAGAGAGAGAAAAACTAATATATCAAATCCATCACATCCAATTATTTTAATATTATTATATGATGATGAGATTTAAAACTAAAGTAAAATATATAAAGTATAAAACACTAACTGAAAAGTTTACGGAAAAAATGCAAGATAGTATCTGACAAGTTGAAAGGACTACATTTGTAGCCATAATTGCATTGCTCAGTGAGAGAATCAGAGAGTAACCATAGCCATTTGAAGAGTCTTTTGTATAATACTTTTAATCTGCGGTCGGTTTCGGTTTCCATTGGTTCCATAATTGAAGTCTGAATCCGCCCAATCAAAACCAATTAAAACTGACTATTTCAAACAGTGTACCCGTTGAACCGAACCGACCCACCCGAAAGTATTTACTTTTACCGGTTTTGACGGGTTTTGGGCGGGTCCGGGTTTTTTGTCCAGCCCTAGTTGATGATTATAGTCTTAAAGGCGAGGCACCCGAAGACAAAAGCCATTGGCTGAACACCAGCCAGACAAATCCTTAAAGACGACAATCAAAGCATCACGACTCGAGGAACATTCCTCAAGGGAGTGAACCAGTGAGATCGGTAGACAACCCGTAAAAGGAAGCCGCTAGGCATCAAGCTTACACCTAGGGAGCAAGACTGTATTGGCAATACCGGAACATGCCGCGTTGAGCTTGGTTCCAAGATTAGAGTCTACTTCCTTAATCCTAACATCAGCGGTTTCGGATATCACCTTCGTGTGGAACCTTTTATTTCTGGCGTAAGAGCGGTTGAACATAAAAAAAGATTACGTTAATCTTTACTCATTTGTAATTTCAATAATATTATTTCATGCAACTTTGTTTTTTCAAGGTTTTGAATCTATGGGGTTTGAACTCTAGTTTTTCTATTTTATTTGTTTCTAGTGTAGGAATCTACTTTTTTTTTGGTAAGTTCAGAAGATGGCATCAAGTAAAGATAATATGGAGGGAAACATTGTTTTTAAATGGAACAGAAGAGTATGAAAAGATTTTTTGTGAGCTTTGTATAAAGTTCATTAGGAAGAACAAATGGGAGAGTATCATTTAAATGGAAAGAGATCAACCAAGAGTTTGAAGCTCTGATTAATCGAAAATGTACATACAAAGCTTTGAAGAATAAGTATGATTCAATGAAGAATGATTGAAGCGTTTGGAAGTTTCTGAAGTTTGGTGAACCGGCTTAGGATGAGATCGTGCTACCGGAAGGCTTAGTTTCTCAAATGAGTGGTGGGATAGAAAGATCAATGTTAATATATTTTAAAAAAAAAAATCAATTATTTTAGAACTAATTTATTGTAGTATTAAATCTCTAGTTAAATGCTTAACAATATATTTTTTTAGGAGAAACTCGAAGCTAAAAATTTCATAGTAAATCAATAGATCCTTCAATTGAAGAATATTGGAATCAATTATTTAAAGGAAATTATGTAATTGGGGAAAATGTGGGTACACCCTCTAAGGATCCTAATTTCGTTCAACCTTCGGAACAATTGAAGTTGAGGAAGAGGATATAGAGAGTGGCAAGGAAGAGAACAATCATCATGAGAGTGATGGGGAGCAACTTTATGCTGAATATACTCGACATGCTTCTCAAGTGGAAAACTTGTTGAATGAAGATCATTCCTTTTGACCTAATTTTATTATGATGTGGATGTTATTACCCAAGTACCTAATCAAGGTCTTGGAGGTACCTAAGAAGCAACCCAAGTCCCTATAGGTACCCAATTACCTCGTCAAGCTGTTGACGATACTCAAGTAGGTAATGACAATAGAAGAACGACCCAAACTCAAAACATAAATAAGAAACCTATTAACTGAAGTCGTAAGAGAAGCCAATTAGGGGGGAAACAAAGTTAAGTAATTAAATAGAAACAATGATATCTCAATATACTGCCTGATGGTAATCGAAGCAAACATGACAGTATAGCTCTAATCTCACTACAACGATGTTAACAATCGGATGGTTGGTTCTTGTCTTTTGGAAGAAAAATAAAAGAAAGTGAATTATGGTGCTTTGCAAAACGAGCGATTATTCTCAACATGGGGAGAGATAAATGAATGTTGAGAAGAATCTCCCGTTTTGCATATGTTGGACAATGACATCATGTGCAACATGTGCAATAGCTACAAATTATTATAAATATATTTAAAAGGAACCGTGTATGACTTCTCTCTAGAGAGGAAAAAATTGAATGAATGAGATAGTGAACGGACACCTTGTCTGATGTATAAATGCCTTTAATGAATCAAAATTTATTTATGCAATTGTGTGAAGATTTGCAATCAAAATATGGAATACAACCAAGTAGGAGAATGTCAGTTGTAGAAAAGGTGGTCATATTTTTATATATACTTTCTTTGGTGCTTCTAATTAGGGATGCTAGAGAGAGATTTCAACATTCGACGATTAGTAGAGTTTTTCATGAAGTATTGGAAGTTGTTACTGGTAGTAGCAAGGGATACAAGGGTTTAGCACGTGATATCATAAGACCAAATGATTCATCTTTTCAATTTGTACCACCCCATATAGCTAATGATGACCGTTACTATCTTACTTCAGAGTACGTAGAAAAAATTCTCGTTTTGTATCATGATAAGCACTCTCAACTATATATGTTTATAAACAATAATATGTCAAAAAAAAACTATAAACAATATGTCAAAAAAAAACTATGTTTATATACAAGATTGTATCAGTTGTATTGAACTCCTGAGGTGGATTAATGTGTTATAAGGGAAGAAAATGAATCCCAACCTTCAATGTTATGACCAGTTGTGATTTTGATATGTGTTTCACATTTATATCAGTAAGATGGGAAGGATCAACACATGACACATGTGTTTTTCTTCATGCAATTAACACACCATCATTACATTTTCCGAAACCACCACAAAGGTATTGTTAACATTTTTTTTCCGAATAAAATGTTTTATAATTATTCATGAATATTTTTCTTCTTTTTTAATAGGCAAGTATTATTTGGTGGATAAAGGACAACCAGATAAAGAAAGATATTTGGTGTCATATCGTAGGATAAGGTATTAATAGTTTCAAATTGAATATGAACTAGTTCAACTATTAGTTTTACCAAACACATCATTTGACATTATCTGTTACTTTATCCGCTATCAACTATCTGTTATAAGTTATTCGCTATTAACTAACTTATCCATTATTCACTATAAGTTCATCCGCTACATTACTTTTTGTCAAACAGAACCTAAATAACATTTGAAAATTTGGTGGAATAATTAAAAATATTATTGAAATCAGAAATTAAATGAGTTTTCTAAAATTTAACAGATCAAAAAGTCAATTAACAACTTAATAGGAACGAGGATGGGGCAGGAACTTCCTCTCGTTCCGTGTGATGCGAAGCCATGGAGACGGCGAAAGAAAAATGTTGGGTTAAGCTTTTGGTGTGTTGCTACGTGGTGGGATAGATATGTGACCGTTCTTCCTTGCTTTGTTCTGGCTTCGCGCACCCCTGTTTTATCTTGTGTTACTTCTTCCTTGTTGTAATGTTATTTCTTCTTTCTAGCTTTGGTAGTTGGTTGGGCCGGTCTTCTGAGGCCCAACTAGCCTTTTAGTCGTTTTACTATGGATTGGACTGGAATTCTGTGGCCCAGCCTAGTTCTCCTTTTGTATTGGTTTTGAGGTTTTGCCCAATTTAGTAATGAAACCAATTTCAAGTTGACAAAAAAAAAGATAGAGATAATAGGAACAAATGAACGAGTAGAGTACGCTGCAAAAGGAATGAATAATTCACAGCTACACACACTTGGACTAACAAAGACCAGAAGAATCTGAGTCCAGCGAAGCACCTCCCTCCCTCCCTTTCACATGAATGATGGATGAATCACTTGGTCCCATCTTCTTTTAGATTGCCTTTCTTTTTCTCTCTTGCCATACGTGTCCGCAAGAGGACAGCCTTCCCATTGCATTGCATTGCATTGCATGCTACTCCCTCAGTTTCTTTTATGCTGTTATTAGTGCATAATATATATCGACTTTATTAGTGACCAATTTACCTTAGGGTATGTTTGGGAGTGGAAGAAAGGCGGAGGATTTATTTTTCAATTCTAATTTGAGCAAACTATAGAATGTCAATAAGCATAAATGAAGTGTGACTAAAATTGTTATATTGATATCTATCATGTTATTTTTTTATTTTTTAAAATCTCTAATATATATTAAAATTTAGACTAATCTTTTCTAAGTCTTCCCCTCCCCTCCTAAAACCCTCTCCCAAACATAAGGAATTTGCCTTATCCGTGTTTACTTAAGGAATCTGGCTTCTCATGGGAAAGTGAATCTGTAACTCGTAAAACTCATTTGCTTGATGTGGCGTACAATGCCTCTAACAATGTAAGAGCTTGTGCGAACTCAGACCCTTGTCCAAAGTGCCATTGTTCAAGTCGATGCTGCTCCATTCAAGCAACGATACCTCCAACACTATGGTGTTGAAATTGGTAGGAAAACCAAAACTGCTGCCAAGAAGGACTCCGCAGAGGAGGCTGGAGCTGTGACAGAAGAAACCAAAAAGAGTAACCATTTGCGGAGAAAGTTGGAGAAACGTCAGACTGAACGTAAGCTAGATGCACACATCAAAGGGCAGTCAAAAGTCGAGGCAAAGTCGAGCCAAACTACGTGTAAATCTAGTAGGCCATACGGAGTGAACTTTCTCGATTTTCTCATTTAGTAATATTATTCAACTGGATTAGTAAAAAAATTATTCATTACGAAGAATTTGTCATAAAATTTAAATATAAAAAGATAGAGTTATAGAATTGGAATTAATGTAAAAAATATTTATAAAATAAGCATATATTCTCCGCCAACTATTTTTATTGATATATCACGAATCATTAATTTAGTTATTAAATTTATTAATATATAAAATTAATTCATTTTTGTCAAAAAAAATAAAATTTAATTCATAGAATTGAAAATGGCATATTTTATTAACTAATTTTTTAGACTAGTTTATTTAAAATTTCCTCAGAGATACTACCTTGATTAAGAATTATAAATTAAACCTTGTCAGAAAAATAATTTTTAAATTTAAAATCATTTTGTCATCAAAAAATAATTTTGTAATAATTTTAAAATACATCACCTTATATTTTAAGAAAAATCAGTTGTAAAAGAAAACATTATTCTTTTCTCGTATCCCTAATATTTATTTCTTTCAATGAGAAAAGGTCGTTTGGCATCCCAAAAAATCACTGAAGACACGTGTCATTGAGGAGGAAAGACGGACGAAAAAATAAGGAACATAACTTCTGGGACAGACGACCCTCGTGGCGGTGCGTCTCTTCTAACAGATTTTTGGTAAAAATCAGATATCTTCTATATGTGAGACTAATTTTTTCAGCTAGATAAAATTGCAATGGTAGAGAAATATTCTCTCAAGAAAATTAACACCGGTGCATGTCCAAGCTTGAATTTCATCAACTAAGAACCTTGATTAAGCTGTTCTTACAGCCATTCTTAGATTTTTTTTCCTAACTATTTTCTTTCCAACTAGTACTATAAATATAAATAAATAATTTTATTTATTTTATTTTTTACAACTAACGGTACACGCAAACACAAACGGCAAACCCTCCTCGTTTAAATATATATTTTCTTTTTTTTCGTCTCAGCAAGTAAACACCTTGTCCACTTGAAAATTTCATCATCACCGAAAGCCCCAAAAAGGTTAAAGTTAAGAACTGAAAAAAAAAAAAGCAAAGCAAAGGAGGATTCGACATTTGATCTTTCATCAAATCAAATGCTGAACAACTTCTTCTTCTTCTTCACTCTCTATCAGTTTCTCTTTGCTTCCTTCCTTTTCTCATCTCTGTAGTTACATCACAGGTAATTAATTCTCACTCTCATCAAGATCAAACTCACAAAAAAATTTCTTTTTCTTTTTCTTTTTGTTTTTTTAATGGGTTTCAATTTTCTTGAACTTGAATTATGTAACTTGCAGTTGTGGGTTTTGTTGATGGGTCTTAATTAGATCTGAGTGCAATTGAAATAATGATTCAGCTAAGATGTAAAAGCACCTCGATTTTAATTAGCTTAATAATGATTCTCATTGTGTTAATCCTTTGCTTATGAGGAAATAAAGTAGGTGCAATGTGCAATAGTTTTAATTTCACCTCATGCTCTGGATTTAATTTTATTTTTAATTTATTTATTTATTTTAATTTTTTGCATGATACCTTTTTTAATAAGCAGCCATTTAGCTTCCGGACACACATATTATAATTTAGGCTTATTTTTCTTTCATACAATTTCTTTGTGATGATACTGAAATCGAGTCATATGCTGAATTTCCTGCCTTTGGTATTTTCTGTTGCAGGGTAATTTGTGACATACTATTCAGATTTCGATTGCTAGTAGAATATAATGTTATTTATCACTCCAAACTGAGGCAAATTTATTGGAAGGTGAATTTTTGTAGTTACGAATTATATTATGAAACATTGCATAAATTCACTGGAAGATCTCTTTGAACTTCTATGCATATATATTAAATAAATAGTTAATAGTCTTGTTTGATGTGAAACCCGAATATTTGCTCCATAATTTCCATAAAGAAAAGCTGTTAGAAACTAATATTAAACTATGGTGATTCTGGCTTTCCAAAAATCTGAAGAGATAGTCTTTATATTGTATCATGCTATGCTATTCACCAAAGGGGGGGAAGTTTGTTTTCAGTTTTGTCTTCAATTGTGATTTTTTATTATTTGAGATGGTGGTTTCTTATGTTTTTTTTACAGTTATATTATATGCTTCAAACATTTATTTTTCTGTAGCCTTTTTGGGCTTTGTTTGTTTCTCTTTCGGAAAAGTTGATAAACCTCTGCATTCAATTTCAGTTGACATTAACTCCTTGTTCAATGTTTGCTTCCTCTTGTGATTCTTTTTTAACTTTTTATACTATTTAATTTTTAGATATTTATCTAAAAACGGAGATGGCAGCTGAGCTAGTCAATGCCGCGACAAGTGAGAAATTGGCAGAAACTGATTGGACAAAAAACATTGAGATATGCGAGTTAGTTGCACGTGATAAAAGGTACCGCAAATCTTTCACCCCCTTAATCAATATCCTAAGATATGTTTCCCTTTCGATTGATTAGTGTCCTAAAACGTTCGGAAATGAGTAGTTGATGCCAATTGTATCACATAAAACTCGA
Source organism: Oxytropis ochrocephala (assembly GCA_020916435.1). Lineage (NCBI taxonomy): Eukaryota > Viridiplantae > Streptophyta > Magnoliopsida > Fabales > Fabaceae > Oxytropis > Oxytropis ochrocephala. The sequence continues at coordinate 12,661,166 of CM037089.1, read as the reverse complement.
GTCATCTGATTCTTTTCAATACACAATTCTTTTGGCTTTTCATTACAGGAAACAAAACCAGCAATCTTTTATATTTCTTTTTGTGCCATATGTGTGTTTTTCTCATTGCATGTTTGCATATCAATCAAATCTATGGACCATACTTGTGACTTAAGCTATGCCCTAGTGGCAGTTATGTGTTTGTTTATTATTAGAAGATAACCCTCCTCAGTCAAAATCACGTTGAGTCCTACAAATGCACGATTTTGAGATTATAGCTGCCGTCAACGGTTAAGTTTGGACAGAATCGTTTTTGGGTGGAATTGTGTGGAATAGCCGCTTAAAGCCGTACAATCGTATGAGTCATGATGTTTCTGTGATTCTGGTTTTGGAAGAAGACGACACACGTTTGCTTTTCAGTTGGGGAAGAAAGGCAGTGCGCTAGGGTGTCGTTTCTCATTCTGATATGCGTTTGGCGTTTCTTTTCTCGGGTTAGAAGATGACCCGATTTGAGGGACACATGGGTTTTGTTTTTAGCTTCAGTTCAGATTTTTTGTGTTATTTTGCTGGTTTAAGTTGTTTAGTTATGTTTAAGACTTAAGACTGTGAATTTGAATTTATTTAAGCATTTGGAATTTTGAAGGGTGATTTAAAGTTCTAATTATCTTACTTGTGCTAATTTTTTTTTGGTCAATCTTACTTGTGCTATTTTATGCATATATGAATATGAATTTATATATATATATATATATATATATATATATATATATATATATATATATCAGTCTTATAAATTTTGTATAATCTTACGATAAGTGTTACGATTCCACGATTTGCCATTTTACTTCCCCTTTCCTATTATGCCGAAAACCTAGGCTTTAACTACATTGCTCCTGAGTGATCATTTTTGTTTGTGCTTCCAAAATTATTTGACAAAGAAACTTTCTATTTAGCTGTAGTTTTTGTCTTCGGCTATTTATTTTATTTGTTAGAAGGAAAACTTGTTTTAGAGTCTTCAGTTAGTTAGTAAATGGCTGATATCTGGTTGGATTGGCTTATTTTGTGTTCATACAACTTATAATCAAAATCTTGCAGGGAGAGACTTTGAAGAAAAAAATAGCAATCATATCCTAAAATTAATCAAATCCAAGCAAGTTCAATTTTCAAATCAAATTATGTACTTCACAGTTCTCGTTTACCATCCAAGTGGTATTACCGTTTTTAACCATCATATCTTTTGAATATGCAGGCAAGCTAGAGATGTTGTCAAAGCTATCAAGAAGAGACTGGGTAGCAAACACCCCAATACTCAACTTTATACCGTCACGGTAAGTATAATGACTTTATTAAGAATTTTCTTATTGTAATTTTCCACGTGAATTTCAAATTAATTACATTACATTAGTTACATATACTGAAAAACTTATGTAAACGGTAAAGACACAACTCGACACATCATAGTTTTTGCTGTACCTGATACAGAGAAGCTTGCTTACTTGATTTGCTTATGATATATATTTACATTGCCTTGTTATATGGTGTTCTACGATAGTCTTTGATCTGTTGATTTTCTAGCTGCTGGAAACGTTGATGAACAATGTTGGAGAGCATATTCATGAGCAAGTGATTGATAATGGAATTATTCCCATTCTTGTGAAAATTGTGAAGAAAAAGGTGAGTTTTCTCCTCAAAGACTTGTTATTTAGCAAGGTCAGTTTTCGTTAATCTTAATTTTTATTTTATCCTTTCTTTGTTGCAGTCTGATTTGCCTGTGAGGGAGAGGATATTTCTACTTCTAGATGCCACACAAACATCCCTTGGTGGTGCTTCCGGGAAGTTTCCACAGTATTATAATGCATATTACGATTTGGTGGTAGGTACAACTACGTGGCGGTTAGCCTGTTGTTTAGCCGGTTGATCTGGATTCATTTGGTTTTATACCTTTAACAGAATGCTGGAGTGAAGTTTGCTCAAAGTGCTGAAGTGGTCCAATCAACTCATGCTACTTCACAACCTGCTCGGACCGGTAATGTACCAATCAGGGAGCAGGCCTCACCTAGACATGAAGCGATTGCTCAGCAACCAGAGTCTCAGACTGTCCCTGAATCTAGGTGACTTATATTCTCTAGTTTTAGTGTACTTGTGATTGGCAGAATCTTTAGAAACCCTCTCCTTGCTTACTTCATTCTGCATTATTGAAAATGATGAGTTTTTTTGTCAAATACCACAGTTTTTGGTCAAAATAAAATAAATAATGAGTTTTAAAATCTATATGTGCTTTTTTTTGACACATCTGTCTGTATATTCATTTTCATGTACTTGTATTTTGCAGCATTATTCAAAAGGCTAGTAATGCATTAGAAGTTCTAAAAGAAGTCCTTGACGCTGTTGATGCTCAAAATCCTCAGGTGAGTTAGGATTTCCAGTCATAGAGTTGGTAAAAAAAAATATATCTAGCGTTTGCTAAATAAATGTTATTTCTTTTACAGGGAGCAAAGGATGAATTCACCCTTGACCTTGTAGAACAATGTTCATTTCAGAAGCAAAGGGTAATGCATCTTGTCTTGTCTTCTCGGTAAGGCTACTTCAGTTTCTCATTTCTGCTTTTTTCACCTATACAATTTCTTGCAATTTTCCCTAAAATTTTATGTATTTGCAAATTCATGTTCATTTGTAGAGATGAGAGGATAGTTTCTCGAGCAATTGAATTAAATGAGCAGCTTCAGAAAGTTCTTGCGAGACACGAAGACCTCGTATCTGGCAGAGCTACAATAACTGCTCCTACTCGTCGTTTTGACCATGAAGAATCAGAGGAAGAAGAGGAGCCAGAACAGTTAGTCCGAAGGTGCCTATCTTGTTCTTGGAGCTCAATTTATTCCTTAATGATTGATGACGCGGTATTTTGACTCTCGACTTGTATGACTAATCCTTTGCAGATTACGCAAAGGAAAGGCTTGTGCGAGGCCAGAAGATGAAGACACTAAAAGCGACATATCTCGCATGCGTTTGCATGGTGAGAGACTCAAGCGTCCTTTAATACGACCATTGTCTTCAGAGCCATCTCGAGAAGCTCAAACTCCACTGCCTCCTCCACCGGTAGTAATCCCGCCTCCACGTCCAAAACAGAATGGGGAGGTTCCTCATGTGGCAATTCCACCGCCACCTGCAAAACACGTCGAGAGGGAGAGGTTTTTTCAGGAAAATAAGGATGCATCTAATGTGTCTGGCCACATGAGAGGCCTTTCTTTACATAGTCGGAATGGAAGCCGTTCTCACAGTGGAAGCTTTGATTTTAGTGAATGATAACTTAAACAACAACCTCTTTTTTTATTTTTTGTCTAAATTTGTTGTTTGTATTTTTGAAGTTGTGAGAAGTTGGTTATTTCTGATTCAGTTCATAAAATTTACTTGTAATTATGAAACTTTCTAAATCATATATGCTGTAACTTGAGGTTTTGAAGTTTTAGCTGCAATGCAAGCGAGATAAATGGTATTTTCTTTTTACTAATTTCTAGAACAGTGCTGATATATAGGACGAGAAGAAAGCAACGAAGACATTTATTTAACAGGGCACTGCATAACAAAACAAGATATTAAATAGAATGGCATTTATTATTACTAAGTAAAATGAAGTTTAGTAAGATTTTATTTTCAACAATTAAGCTCACTAAAATTTGGACAATTGTGCATATTAAAAAACAATACACTATATAAGAATATGGCATAAATAAAAATTCAACAATATATTAATGTAATACTATATTTTTAAAATACATAATTTATATCGACAACTTATGTATATATTTGTATAAAATCTATATAAAATTAAAGGAAAAAAATTATATAACAACTCGTGCATCGCATGCAAGTATTCTCTAGTCTATATAAATATCTAAAGGAAGCTTTTTTCCAAGCTCTCTGGATGCTTTCCACATCATTTCCATTTATTTTTCAATAAATTTTTAATTTTATTAATATTTATTTATAATTTACAATTAAATGAGACTTAAATTCATTATTACCACTAACTTATTATTATTATTAAATGCTACTCTTAGTGGAATAAAATATTTGGTGATGCCTATGAGCATTCTCAAGAAGAATAAAAACCTACGATTATGGATTGCTAATAGGAATTAAACATAAAATTATTCATAACACAATGAAGGGAAATGTTTATCTATATCTTTATACATATAAGTAAAAGAATCCCCAATGGAGCCTCCACAATAATTCTTGAATTTTTGCTTTTATTTTTGTCTATTAAAAAACTTCTCTTTTATTATTTATTAATTCCTACCTTTGTGTCCAACCGACTACTACTAATAAATTCCAACATAGTAATAAATTTACATATTATATTATATTTAATTATAATTTTTGTATAAATGAGACTTTGATTTTAATTTTTAATATATAATTAAATATAAAAAAACAAGATTTTTTTTATATTAATCAATGTTCATTCTCAATTCATGAGACTTATGAGCTCAATTATGTGTTCATTCTAAACTCAATTATGTTCTTATATTAGTTACTTTTTATTGTTTTGTTTTTTATATTTATTACTATTTATTCTAAATGTTTTTTTTTAAATTATATATTTATTTACATAAAAATTATATTATTATTAGAATTGGTCAAAATTTAAATTAATTGAATTAATAAATATATTTATCAATTATAATAGTTTAGATGAAATAAGAAATAATAAGTTGACCTTTAAAATTCTTTTTATGTAACCATTATGCATTGAATGGAGGGTTTCACATTTACATGAATTATTGCTTTAATTTACAATAAACTCATGAGTTAGTGGGATATGAGTGGAAGAAATAGAGTTTAAACTAATTATAACAAGAAATGACTATTTAAAGGAGAGATCTTTGGATGGTTAGGGTAGAGGTTTTGACAAAAAGAATCATATAAAAAATAAGAAGTAGAAGAAAGGAGCAAGTTTCACAAGAAGGTGTAGAATGCACAAAAAGGGTAAAGATTTTTATGTTCTTACAGCTTTTAAGTTGACAAATAGGCAATGATTTTTTTGTAAAGTTATAGACATTGAGAAATTATGTATATTTTAATATTGTTCTTAAGAAAAATGTTTAATTTTTTGTATGATTGTATGATGTGTTAGATCTAAATGAGTTGCATATGTTCCACGAGCTTTTTCATAATCTTTGGTGTCACTTCTAAGAAGGAAATTACATTAGGTGCAAGAATCATATAGAAAACAAGGAGTAGAAGAAAGGAGCAAGTTGCACGAGATGTAGAATTCGCAAAAAGGATAAAGAATTTCATGTTCTTGATAGTTTGAAGTTGACAAATAGACAACATTTTTTTGTAAAGTTATAGGCATTGAGAAAAGATGTATAGTTTAATATTGTTCTTTAGAAAAATATTAAATTTTATAGTTTTGTAAAATTGTATGATGTGCTATATCTAAATGAGTTGCATATATTCCTTGAGCCTTCATAACCTTCAGTGTCACTTCTAAGAAGAAATTACATTAGATGCAATAATCATATAAAAAACAAGGAGTAGAAGAAAGGAACAAGTTTCACAAGATGTAGAAATCACAAAAAGGGTAAAGAATTTTGTGTTCTTGATAGTTTGAAGTTGACAAATAGGCAACGATTTTTTGTAAAGTTATAGACATTAAGAAATGATGTATATTTTAATATTGTTCTTTATAAAAATGTTTAATTTTTTGTCAAAAAAAATGTTTAATTTTTTGTCAAAAAAAATGTTTAATTTCATAGTTTTGTAAAATTGTATGATTTGCTAGATCTAAATGAGTTGCATATGTTCCTTGAAACTTCATAACCTTTGGTGTCACTTCTAAGAAGGAAATTACATTAGGTGTCTCTTCTCTATATCACAAAGGAAAAAAAATATCATTTTCTTCAACTATCATCATATCTAATGCCTTTAGTATATATTCTATCTAATACTTTTTATTTACAAATTCACATCTAAAATGGTTAATTTTAAATAAAAATAGTGCTTGAGGTAAAAACAACCAAATAAAGCTTCAAATTTAAATGTTTCAATTCTTTTACAAATATTATATGTTTACTCTCCACTTTATGTAGCTTATTTAGATTATAAGTTGCATAAAAAACAATTATAATAAAATAAATCTTTCATTTCATATTGTGAATAATGGCCATATATTTTTCATATCATTATAAAGAATAAAAATAAAGATTTGATTTTGATTGTTTTCTCTTTCTAAGTTTCCTATTAAATCTAAATTCCTTATTATCACTTTTGTTTTAAGTTTCAAATTTTGTTTTAATTAATATTTGTGAATTATTAATTGATGAATAAACAAAGAAATAAAGAAAAATAAAATAAAGAGTAGTTACTTTCTAATTTCTATGATTTATATTTATTCATACACAACCATGAACTTATTTAATTTAAACTCATCCAAGCTTAATATAATAATAATATTTAGAGGATGTCACTGAAATTTGGAAGAAGAAAATAAAAATAGAATAACATTATAAGAGAAAAGCAAATGCGAGACGCACATTACAAATGTAAGTCACTTCCAAACATGTTTATCAATATATTATGATCACTTTCTTAGTATAACTTAGTTATTTTTATTCTAATGTTTTAAAAGAAATATAAAATCTCATTATTTTCATCCTTAAACTTTCACATATTAAACCATTATTTTTGTTTTTAAACAAAAAGAATTTTTTTTACGTAGTGTTTATTTAGGCTATATGTTATATCAAAAAATATTCTCATTAGTATTGATATTCAATTATTATCATTATTATTTTTCTTCTTTGTCTTACACATATTAAAAAATGCTATATCAAAAATATTCTTATTATTTATATTATTTTTCACATGTCTTTATTATTAAAATTCATGCTCATAAATTCAAGATATTAAATAGAATGACATTTATTACTAAGTAAAATGAAGTTTAGTAAGATTTTATTTTCAACAATTAAGCTCACTAAAATTTGGACAATTGTGCATATTAAAAAATACACTATATAAGAATATGGCATAAATAAAAAATATATTAATGTAATACTATATTTTTAAAATACATAATTTATATCGACAACTTATGTATATATTTGTATAAAATCTATATAAAATTAAAGGAAAAAAATTATATAACAACTCGTGCATCGCACGAGTATTCTCCTAGTTTTATTTAAAGGAATGAGCACAACCTTCCATCTTCCTTTTTTTGTATTTACATACAATAAAATCAAAATGAATGTAAAATAAAATATAAGTACAAAAATTAAAAGATTCAATTTTTTAATTAGCCAAACAAAATCAGGATATAAGACATGTAAATATCCAAGTCTCTTGGATGAATGGGGAAGATCTAAGGTCAATGCTTTGAACTTGAATTGCAACACCGCTTTGACCATTTATTTCTCCACAACTATTTAATATAACAATTCTTACATTTCATACTCGTAACAAATAGCATGGCTCTTACTTTAGTTTCAGGCTTATAAAAGTGGACGTTAATGATGGAAACAAAATAGAAATTGTATGAAAAAAATACCATTCAATTACTTTGAGATGGTATGAATTGAAGCAGTTAATTGAATGTAAATTAAATATAGTGTTTCTATCCCAATACATGTAATTATAGTAAGTGATTGTTCATTTTACATTAGAAGAATATATTTTTTTATATTAACCACTTTTATACAAAATCAATTAACTATACTAAGTGATTGTGAGTATTTAATATTATGTTTTTTCTGAAAAATAAAATTTGTTATCATAAGTCTATTAATAAAAATAACACGACAACATTCGTGCGTATGCAGGAGTATACTTCTAGTACATTTTTATTATCAGTCCAATTTTTTATATAGTCAAAGTTTACAAGGCTTTTTTTATCAAAATGAAAGCAATAAAAAGAAAAACAATGAAGCAGAAATAGACTAGAGTCTAACATGATCTATCCCCGATATCAAATGGCCTCCAATAGGTAGGTATAACCTCATGTAACAATAAAATTATGTGTTTGTGTGTGTGTGTGACAAAAAAATTATCTGTATGATAATATTTGATAATATAGTGTCATTAATTATATTTAGAAGTTGTTCTCCCAACAATGAAACCAAAGATCGTGTAATTGCAACTCTGGGTGTGTCTGAATGTCTAGGCACTGGTAAATACTTGGGCATGCCATCCATGGTGGGCAGTAAGAAACAGGTGTTCGGTTTTCTAAGAGACAGAGTTTGGCGCAAGATTTCACATTGGTCATGGCGTCATTTGTCTAAGGCAGGGAGATAGGTTCTAGTAAAGTCAGTGGCTCATGCAATCCCAGCATATTGTATGAGTATTTTTCTGATCCCCACTACTCTTGGTGAGGAGATGGAAAAAATGATCAATTCCTTTTGGTGGGGCTCTAATAGAAGTTCTAGTAGAGGAATTAATTGGCTTAATTGGGATAAACTGACTATGCGTAAGGAATTTGGTGGTATGGGGTTTCGTCACTTCCATGGTTTCAACTTAGTCATGCTAGGGAAGCAAGGTTGGCGCTTATGCAACAACTAGGATGCTATTGTTACTCGTGTCTTCAAAGCTAAATATTTTCTTAATGAGAATTTCTTGGGGGCTCGCTTGGGCCATAATCCCAACTTTATTTGGCGTAGTACCAATTCTTCACAAGCTTTGGTTAATTATGGGGCAAGATGGAAGATTGGGGATGGCACTAATATAAATATTTGGAGAGACCCTTGGGTGAAAGGGGGGCGAATTCCTTTGTTACCTCTCCGGTTGTTCCTGGTACCGAGGATTTGACTGTCAGTTCTCTCTTTGATGCGCAAACCGACGTTTGGGATTCTGATTTCTTACAGCAACTTTCTTTTCACACCGGAAGATCAATCTAGAATTTCGTCTTTACTCCTTCGGTGTCGCGACCCTACAGACTCGTTACTTTGGAATCCAAGTCGTGATGGGTTGTATTCCGTCCGTTCTGCTTATTATGTGACTATGAATTTTATGACTGATTCCTCTAATCTTCACACCACAGGTGATTGGAGCATCCTATGAAAACTCAATATTCCATCCAAGGTGAAAATCCACCTTTGGCGAACTGCCCGTGGTGTATTACCTTGTTGTTCCAATCTTAGACGTTGACACGTCCCAAGCCCAGCTGAGTGTCCTCTCTGCGACACTCCAATTGAAGATGAGCGCCATATTTTTATTGATTGTCCGCAGGCTAAAGATGTTTGGCGCAGTTGTATTTTGCCAACTGATAGCTACAAGGACTGTTTCTTCAAACTCTTATCGTTATTTAAGGGTGTTTCTCGTACGTGTTTTACTATGATGATTTGGTGTCTTTGAAAAAGAAGGAATGAAAAGGTATGGGAGAATATTTCCAAACCAGTGAGGATCTCTATTTAAAGTACTTTAGATATGCTCTCCTCTTGGCAGCAGGCAAAGCGTGCGAAAGCCTCAAATCAGGTTCCTTCTTCCTTGTTGCGTCCTCCTCCCATTTCTACTTGGGTTCGCCCGGCAGCTGTTATGGTAAAGTGCAATATTGACGCTGCTTTGTTTGATGATGGTCGGTATGGAATCGGTATTATTCGTAATGAAGGAGGCGACTTTGTGAAAGCTAAAACTGTTTGGTATCATGGTCAACCCCAGCCACAAGAAGTCGAGGCCTTGGGTCTATTAGAAGCACTTACTTGGTTACAAGAGTTAAACATCTAGAATGTGACCATCGAAGCTTGATTGCAAAGCGGTAGTAGTTGGTGTTCATGGCTCGTCTAATCTTGTTACCGAATATGGTGCTATATTACGTTCTTGTCGGCTACTTTTATCTTCTCTAGAAACTACCTTGTTAGTTTTACCAGGAGGCGAGCAAATCTTGTTGCTCACACTCTTGCGAGAGCATCAAGTTCTTATGCTAGCTCCCATGTTTTTGATTGTATTCCCACTTGTATTGACTCTTTGATTTTGAATGAAATGCTATAAGTTTGTTTTGGTTAAAAAAAAGTTGTTCTCAATTATTTACTATTCTCATTAACTTTGCTTCAAAAAAAATTATTCTCATTTAACTGATTTTTATGAATATAACTACATTTTTGGTTCAAAAAAAATGAATAGAACTGCATTTTGATATTAATATTTAATAGTAATTCGTACCGTAATTAAAAGTGTTTATTTATTTTCTCAACTTATAATTATTAATTACTAATATCTGTAAGAAATTTAATACTTTGATAACATGCCTAAGAATTTTACATTTAACAACTAATAAAACCAATTTTAATTATTTATTAAATGTAAACTTAATAACTAATTAATATTGGTAATTATTAATTAATATTCTTAATCAAGTATCAAAAAAGCCAATATTAATATTCTTAATCAAGTAACGGTTCAAAAAAGCCAAGATTAATAAATCTTAGGGAGTCCTCTGGTGCTTATGTGAAAAAGGGAACTCTTATTTATAATATTAGATTAAAATCAAGGCTTTTTTTTCCCACCCCCCTCATTATCTCCTACACCCCCATAATTCAATAAAACCCAAAAATACCCCTGTCTTTTAAAAAAAAATTCGGAATTACCTCTAAAAAAGGTAATTCCGAAATTTTAACTTTTAATTTTTTTAAAAAAAGTTTGTATATTAAATTAAGATTTAAACGCGTTTTATTTTGGAAATATGATACAAACGATTTACTATTTAAATAACAATACGTCAAAATATATAAAATGACCAACATAAAATAGGAGTACAAATACAACTATGGGTCCAAAATGTCTAAAAATGACTGAAAATAAGCACGTGAAGTAGGTGAATGGGCGACATCTAGGGCATCCCGGGCCAATGCAGCTGCTCTCTGCACCCTCTCCTCTAATGTCTCTGGGACAACGGGCTCCTGATGATTGGGCTCCTGATGTGGCTCTGGTGGAGCAACTGACACCTGAGTAAGACGGACCCTGGTTACCTGACTGTACCAAGGAAGGTAATCAGGATCGCACTCGCCGTGGTAGCCCGCCTGTCTACTAGCCTGCCAAAAAGTCCGCGCCCGAATCTGATACATCAGCAACCCCTGTATGATCCTGTCCGGAGAGGGAGGATTACCCGAAATGGGTGGAGAAGGGATCCTCTGTACCTGCCCGAACTGCCAACGCACCCTGTCTGGCATGTAGGGAACATCGTCATCGCCCCAAATCAACCAGCCTCTGTAAACAAATATGTTCGACAAAGGAACATACTATCTGTGGTCTGCATAAGGGGTGAGGATGACATCCTCCAGTTGCAGAGCATCTATCCGCTCCCTAAAGTCCACCAACTTTATTTTATCCAGCTTCTTGTTCCCCCAGCTGGTGGCACGTGGCTGATGCGTCCTAGCTAACACTTTCCGACCAACGACGGTGGGAAAATGCTCGTAGATCCAGCACTGAAATAATTAAATTAAAAAATAATCAGTTATTAAAAGCAGATATCAACTCATGGTTGATTGCCCCCAGAGGTGTGATGTCCAACTCAAAAAGCTTAGCCTAACGCAACTAGTGGTCTACCTGTGGGTGGTGCTCGGCAGGTCTAACTCTAGGAAACTTCTGGCCGTGAGATACAACATTTAGTTTCCGAGGCTGAAAAAATTAAAATTAAACCATACGTTATTAAAAATAAGTAATTAATTGTTGTTAAGTAAAATTAAAATATTACCTCGCCTCTATCTATCCAGGACGCGCAGTGCGTATCCCAGTGTAAATATAATGGTGTGTGATCAATACCGGTGGGGCAGTGAACCTCACTTTGAACCTCCTCCTCCTCCTCCTGATGCTGACCCTCATCCTCCTGCTCCTCCAAAGCCTCCCAACCGTCAGCAAGAATGTCATGATACAACTCTGGGTGCTCCTGTTGGTGTACTCATAATCTGGGTGGTCACGGTAGGGCTGCTCATACTGGGGTTGAGGCTGAGGCTCAGGCTCAACCATCTCTATCACTCTGGCGCGGGCTCTCTGGCGCCTCTGACGCTCAGAAGCATGCCCAGCAGCTCTGAGCCTCTGTAGAGTGTCTAGAGAAGGAGTACTGCTAATGCTGGCCTCCCCAGCATGCTCTACTCGTCGTCGGCTGCGGGGTGCTGCTCCCGAAGACTCTGCTCGCGCTACATTGTTTGGTCGTCTACTCGCCACTGTTAAAAAAATAAATGTAATTAAAAAATATTAAAAATTGAAAAAAAAAATTGGATTTTCGGAATTACCCTGTAATTCCGAAAAGAATTTCGGAAGTACCTCAGAAGTGAGGTAATTCCGGTTCATATTTCTGAACCGGAATTACCTCACTTTCGAGGTAATCTCAAATTCTTTCGAATTATCGGGTACTCCAAAATCCCAACCGAATTGACTTACTTTTTCGGAATTATGATTTCTGAATTGTGAAATGTGATTTTTGTAAATTTTCAAGGGTATTTTCGTCCGTTTGGGTAATTATGGGGGTGGGAGTGATAACGAGGGGGTGGGAAAAAAAAGCCTAAAATCAATGGTTTAAATTAAGTTATTAGTTTCAAAATCTTGTATGATTTTTTTTTGATAAGTAAAATATCGTATGATTGTTTCCTTATTGACTAAAATTAACGTTTCAAATTACATCATTAATTATAAAATCTCTCGTGATATTTAATTAATAAGAAAATAATCATAGAAGATATCTTTATTATATACAATTGAGAGTTGACACCTCACTCATCAAAAAAGCCACTTCAGCAACAATAAAAGTCACGCAAGCAGCAGAAAAAGCCACCTCATTTTACAATAAAATCTAACGGCTACAAAATAGTCCAGCTGCTAAATTTACGGATCAACGGATGAGGTGTGTTTGGATTTCGGCTGACTTTCTGAACGTGTGGGACACAAATAATAAAAACTCATAAATATCATTCAAAGTGGCAATTAAATGATTTGAATTCTAATTAAGTGGTGATTTACAAATTGTGTGGAGGAATTACGAATGGAAACAAATTGCCACTTTCCTTAAAAATTCTGACAACCCTTCTTCTTCTTTCTCTTCTCTTTCATCGTCTTCTTCTCTCCCTCTCTTCCCCTTCTTGATCAATTTTGCAACCACTGCACCATAGACAGCTAAATATCATAACATATTAATCATTAAAATGCTCTCAACATCCTCTACAAAACCATATCTGATTCAAATAGGGTCATTGAACAATTTTGGAAACCCTAGATTTAAAATTTTCGACACACCACCATCGATTCATCTCCACTCACTCTCATTTTCAAATTTTATACACTCTTTCTCTCTCTCTCTCTCTCTCTCTCTCTCTCTCTCTCTCTCTCTCTCTCTCTCTCTCTCTCTCTCTCTCTCATTCCTTGAATCCCAAACACATTGTTAGAAGGGAGTTGGAAGAATGAGGTAATCCCTAATTTTTTTTATTCCAATTGATTTGATGTTGTTTTCTCCAACCCATTTTTCTGGTTTATTTGCATTTTATCATAAAGGGAGGGAAGGGGTGTTGATGCTTTTGAACCATGTATGGTGTTGCAAAAGGCAAAAACTTTATGGTGTATGATTGTTTCCCATTAACCTATTTCTCAGTCTTCTTCCTTTACCCGTGCAAAAGGCAAATACTTAACTTCCTTTATCTTCTATTTGAGTTTAGTCTGCATCCAATTATCAACATACCCGTGCTCCCACATGTGATTAATTTTATTACTTTGATTATCTTAAATAAGTTTAAATGTTAAGTCAAATTTGCCTAAAGGTCTCAATACCCAACAAAATTCAAGGATATCATATAATAATTATCATAAATATAATAATCATACACACAAATTGCATAGAAAAATAAAATACCAAAGTACAAATCATAATCATAATCATAATCATAAGTAATATAAGTTAAAAGTTTGTCCACATGGCTTACAACTAGGACCAATAAAAAAACCACACACATCTCCAAATAAATACGTGGTGGCCACATCATCCAATGGTCCAATCTAAACAGTTCCTGAGCAAAGTTAAGTATGACTCACAATCTGGACGGCTCACATTTCACTTAATTGCAGCTCCCAAAAAACGGAAGCCAACCACATATTTGCATGATATAAGGATAACCGCTGGCTAAAATTAAAATAAGGGAATCACACATTATTAGGCCGAAAATCATGGGTTTTGCTTGGAAACGTAGAATTGGAAAAAAAATAGCTACAACCCACTAATTTCGTTGAATCTTTATCTTTATTATTATAAACCATGAATTTTCCACCTGTGCGTCCACATCACATATTCAAAAATATTATGTCATCTGGCACATAATTCCACATCATCATTTCGGTGTCACATATTGACCACATCACGCATAACTGTACCAATGTACTTCAATCCGACGTATCACATTGTGCAAAGTACATTAATCACCATATATAAGCAACCCATTATGAGAAACTTAATAACTTTTTAAGATTTTTATTTGATTTTCATTAGTGATTTTTGTTCCTCTTCAACTAACCAAAAAACTGTTTATTCTTCATTTTTTTTACGTTAGTGATTTTCTTTTGATTTGTACGTTAGTAATCTTTTAAGAAGAATCAGAACAATCTTTTTACATTAGCAATTTTTTTTGCAAATTCCTCTAACGTAGATTTTACTACCTTATAGTAACATAGATCAATTTTTTTATGTTGGCAAAAAAACAAATATTGAAGAAAAAGTAGATTTTTGTTAAGTTGCAGGTTTTTTCTTAGAAACATTAATAAGTTAGTTGCAGTTTTTTTAAAAAACATTAATGAGTTGTACAAATATCTCTATTATAATAAATCATGAGTTTGTCCACATAGGCGTTCAAATAGTCTACGTCATAAAATACGTCGGCACCATTTTTATTCTACCTAAGCAATTTCGTCCCACATGTACAACACATCACCTTAAATGAGATCATCACATCACCTTAGATAGGCTTTTTTTTTAAATTTTAGATTTTCTAACAATTAAGTACTTATCTAAAAAATTGTCAAAAAAAATGCTTATCTAAAAATAGTAAATAATTAAATTATTTGAAATTCATAGACATATTATATAACACAATTCCTTTATAAACGTTGTTTTAACAAAGAAACGCGTGTGCAAGGCGACAACCGGGAATTTAATAAAGCCCCGAGCAACAAATCAAAATAATACTTTCACTCAAAATGTATACCCGTGCTGGCACGGGTGCTCATACTAGTTGTAATTAATGACGTATTCAAAACCATTAATTTTAATCAAACAATTATAACTAAATGTTCTCATTTCTCTTAATAACTATATACGGTGATTACACTTGATTATTGTGAGAATATGAGAAAATTAAATAAAGCCCTTTTGATTGGCCTTGTGTGATCAAGTTATCATGAGGGGACTTTCCTCGTTTGAGTTAATGCTTTGGAACCCCCCCAAAATGGTTTTCAAAAAATGGGTCGGATTTGAATTTCAATCCAACAATCAGGATGGATAGAAAGACACACCATCTGCCCTTTGATTCTCTGGCCGAGTTGGAATTGCATTTTAAATTAACGGTTCAGATTACGTTATTAATTAGAAGATCTCGTACAATTGTTTCCTTTTTAATTAAAGATCACGGGAGATCTTGTAATTAATGTTGTAATCTGAACCGTTAATTTTAATTTAATGTTTATTAAGTGTTTTGGATGTATACTAGTATGATTCACCCGTGCCAGCACGGGTCGTCATTCACTTATAACTTAAAAATTGACCATTTTTGTAGGAATTAAAAAAAACAGAAGTTGTATGTTTAAGTGCATTGTGCGATATATTAAATATCTGGACATTATCTAAAATTAAGCTATTATGTTCTATAATAATTTTAGCAAAATATATTATTAACATATACTTATAATATTTTATACAATTTGTATATTTAAATATTTGTCAAACGTATATATATATACATATATATATATATATATATATATTATAATTTTGTTTTCTCGAACTGTATTAATCGATTTTCGAGGAAAAGACCCACGTGGAAACAAAAATAATAAAGTAGGAGAAAAAAATTGAAAATCTGGGAAGTAATATGAGGTTCATATTCTATAATTTTTTAATGTTTGTTTTACAAACAAAATTGTAAATGGACAAAAAATTGTAGTTGTTGATAACTCATATTTACATGAGTTATTGATACTCATTCAAAGAATAAGCCATGCAAGTTCTCTAGCAATACAAAGGTTATTTAACTAGTTTTATGTAATTTCTGAGTCTTTGGTAAATAAATAAGATGAAGTGATAAATCTGTGCATTTAGGCACCAAGTGGTGCCCTTGAGAGCGTTTTGATGCTTTTTGTGCTTGTGCAAGAATTAGTGCCGAACGTTACCACGTCCCTCACCACGTCTACTAAAGTGTAGCAGAGAAAGGGTGAAAAGATCTTCATTTTGGCGCGCTAAGCAATGATGAGTCAAAGATATAAAAGTCAGAAGATTTTTTCTGTTCCCATAAGGTGACGCGCTTGAGAGCACTCAGTAGCTCAACGAAGGTCGGGAAAAATAGAAGAAACAGATATGGTAGGTGGGCAAGTGACATCAGCACGCGTAAGCAAGGAGGCTATTTAAAGCTCAGCTCTGCTCTCTCTCAAGCATCATCCCTTCCACCAACTTCAGAATCACTTCATCTTCATCTCTCACCATCTCTCCATTTAAATTCGAACTAGTTTTGTAAAGAAGATCCGGAAACAGACTTCTATATTTAGCTTGTCTCAACTTAGTTTTCATTTTCTCATTTTGTAAAGCTCGGGCGTTGTAACGTCTATACAAACGTATATGCTAAGAAGTTATTTGGGTGTATCTTTTGCACTTGAGTTCTTTTCATTATGTATGGTATTAGGATTTCACATCCTTTTCATTCTCAGTAATGATGCTCAAAGATGAGCTAAACACTTTGTAGTTGAGTTGTTGTTTTGCTATTAATGAATTTCTAGTTAATGCTATGAAGTATTGGCGTTGCTGTTTTAAATCTTTGTGTAATAATATTTCCAAACTTGTTTTGAGGTTGGCCTCTTAAAATGGGTAGATTCATAGAGTGCAGACATGGTCTATGGAAAGAAATCAAAGATTTATATGAATGAACAATGCACTAAAGACATTTAGGCATCTTTATCTAAGTCTAGACATAGAATGGATAATAATTCATAGAACATTGTTTGTGGATACTTAAAATACGAGAGGGGCCTATTTAGAACCTAGACATAGGATTTCTTGTACTTGAAACTCGACGTTTTGTGCCTTTGAAAAGCATAGCTCTTTTACTAATAGCGTTGAGACGTGGCCACGTCTCTGCAGAATAGCATTTGAACGTCATAACGTTTAAAACGTTATAACGTCTGGCTAGGAAGGATTTATCTGCATACAACAACTCAACTCATCTCTCATCCATAATCACAACCAACATTTGTTTACTTATTCTATTTACATCTTTAGCTTTTAAACCAACTCTTATTGCCGATTTGATACTTGATTCTCTTGTGTTTTGAAACTTGAACTTTGAAAGCACACCAATCCTCGTGGGAACGATCTCTTACTTATATCCACTTTATTACTTGTACGATGTGTATACTTGCACTATAATTGCGAAAATTCATACTACTACACAAACGCGAACAAGTTTTTGGCGCCGTTGCCGGGGATTGTAAAACTTTTATTGTTCAAAAGTATTAAAACACAAGTTGAAAGGATTTTACTGTGTTGTTTGCTGTTTCTGTGTTTGAACAGGTAGACGTTACAGCGTATGCTTAGTTCCAACTCAAGCTCTAGTTCAACTGAACCAAGGAGTGAATTGATCCAGAACCTGAAAGAACTTTCAGACAACTAAGGAGACAACAAAGGCTGAGAAGAAGGCAACAACAACAAGAACAACACCCAATCATGTCTGAGCATAACACTGGTTCTAGAGGTGGACATACACCAAGAGGAGGTAGAGGGCATGGTCGAGGACCACAGCATACATACAGAGAGACAATAGTTGTTGATGATGAACTCTACCAAAGGCAGCAACTCATCAATGCAGGACCACAAGATATGGTCAATGACAGGGACAGACCTATGCGTGATTATGCTGTGCTCAACCCTGCTCATCTACAAACAGGCATTGCAAGACCAACCCTACATACTGGTCACTTTGAGTTCAAGCCAATGATGTTCCAAATGCTTTGCAAATCGCAGCCAATTTGGAGGTTTCCCTCAAGAAGATCCATATTCTCACCTGAGACAATTCCTGGATGTGTGCAGCAACTTTGTCATCCCTGGAGTTTCAGAGGATGCCTTTAGATTGAAGCTCTTCCCATACTCACTCAAGGATAAGGCTAAAAATTGGTTAAACACCTTAGAGCCAAATACTTTCCTCCCAACAAAAATGCTAAGCTGAGAAATGATATCACTTCCTTCAAACAAAGGGAAGGGGAATCATTATTCGAAGCTTGGGAAAAATGGAAGGAATTACTAAGAATGTGTCCTCACCATGGCATTCCAGTGGTAATCCAAATGGAGACTTTCTATAATGGTTTAGATCAGCCAACAAGGTTGATACTTGACGCTTCATCAGGTGGTGTCATTCTGAACATGTCCTTTTCTGAGGCATGCAAGCTCATTGATGACATAGCCACCCACAACTCTCATTGGCCATCTGATAGATTTACTCCTGGGAAGAAGGCAGGTGTTCATGAGATAAGTGAAGTTACTGCTCTTTCTGCTCAAGTGGCTACCCTAACCAACATGATCAAAACTTTGAGTACTCCAAACGTGGCCACGTCTGAGAAGCAGACTGCTGCAGCAGTTGAACCTACCCATTCTGGTGGAGTAGTTTGTGTTTATTGTGAAGAAGGGCATGTGTATGAGGAATGTCCCTACAACCCTCAATCTGTAAACTTTGTATCTCAAAACAAAGGAAATGGTCCCTATTCCAACTCCTACAATTCAACTCGAGAAATCATCCAAATTTCAATGGAGAAACAACAATGCATTGAATGCCAAAGAATCTCGCTCCCGCCATACCTCCGAGATTTCCTCCTCAACAACAACAGAGGCGGTATGTGCAGAGTAACAACAATAGCAATTTGGAGGCCATGATGAAGAGCTTCATAAGTGATTGTAAGACAACTTTGCAAACTCATGAGTCTTCAATCAAAACTCGAAAATCAGATTGAGACAGATAGCTCCAGCTCTCACTCAAAGCGCGAATGGAACTCTTCCTTCTACAACAAAACACCATCATCATCCACCCCAATGGTAATAATGGGGTAAATGGACAGTAAATGCAATTTCTTTAAGAAGTGGTACTCAATATCCCGAACCACCTATACCGTGAATGAAGAAGTGCGGGATAAGCAAAAGAAGTATCGAGAGAAAAAAAAAGGGAAAGAGGCAAGCTCAAGTGGTGTGAAAGATACTCCGGACATTGTGATGTCCAACCCGCACGTTACGACGCCTAACTTTGAACCAGAATTAAAACGTACCTGAATTGTACCCGAGTATCCACCACCACCATACCCTCAAAGATTGAAGAAAGCTCATGAAGAAAAGCAATTCAAAGAAGTTCACGGAGATACTAAAACAAGCACACATCAACCTTCCTTTGGTTGAGGCATTACAAAGAGATGCCAAACTATGCCAAGTTCTTAAAAGACATCATCACCAAAAGAAGAAGGCTAGAGAATTTGAAAGCTCGTTGCTCTAACGAGGAATGCAGCTTTAATCATGCAAAATAAGCTTCCTAGAAAACTCAAGGATCCCGGCGGTTTTACTATACCATGCTCCATTGGAGATTTTTACATTGGAAAAGCTTTATGTGACTTGGGAGCAAGTATCAACTTGATGCCCAAGTCCATTTATGACAAACTTGGTATAGGAACCGCCGGTGCCTACTTCTTTAAGCTTAACTTTAGCCGATAAAAGCGAGTTTATCCTCGAAGGCATATTAGAAGATGTTTTGATTAAAGTTGACAAGTTTGTGTTTCCAAAGTGGATTTTGTTATTTTGGATTTTGATGCGAGATAAAGAAGTTCCCATCATTCAGGGGAGACCATTCTTAGCTACTTTGGAAGGACAATCATTGATGTGCAGAAAGGAGAATTAATCATGAGAGTCAATGACCAAGAAGTCAAGTTCAACGTCCTCAATGCGCTCAAGTATCCAGAACCAAATACAAAGGAGTGTTCTTATGTGGTTGCCATTGATCATATGGTCCAAAAGCAGTTCAACAAAGACAATAATCATCTGGAGAAGCTTCTGGGGAATAATGAAATACAAGAGTTGTTAGCAGAAGAAGTTGTTCCTCTAGACGTTGTAACGCTCATTGAAGACGATGTACACATCATCGAGCCCCCGCACCAAAGTCTTGGACAAAGAGGTATGAATCTTTAGGGCAAGAGGAGTCAAATCTGAAGAAGAATGTGCCTTCCATCAAAGAACCACCCACCTTGGAGCTAAAGGTATTACCTGATCACTTAAAGTATGTCTTTTTAGGGGAAAATGATTCCTTGCCAGTGATCATTTCTTCCAAGCTCACTCAAGAGCAGGAAAATGATCTCATTACTACCCCGAAGAGACATAAAAAGGCAATTGGTTGGCAAATGGCAGACATCAAAGGCATCACCCCACAATTTGCATGCACAAAATTGTTCGGAGGAGAATGCCAAGAATAGCATTGAAGGGCGAGAGAGATTGAACCCCATAATGAAGGAGGTGGTAAAGAAAGAAATCATCAAGTGGTTGGATGCAGGAATCATCTACCCTATTAGTGATAGCTCCTGGGTAAGCCCAATACAGTGTGTGCCCAAGAAAGGAGGAGTTACAGTGGTAACAAATGACAAAAATGAGCTAATTCCAACAAGGACGATAATAGTGGAGGATATGCATGGATTACGTAAAAGCTAAACAAGGCAACTAAGAAGGATCACTTCCTCTTCCATTCATTGATCAAATGCTAGACAAAGCTCGCAGGGGAAAGATTTCTCTCTGCTTCCTTGATGGTTATTCGAGTTACAACCAGATAGCCATAGCACTTTGAAGATCAAGAGAAGACAACATTCACTTGTCCCTATGGTACCTTTGCTTTCGTAAGGATGCCATTTGGGTTGTGTAATGCTCCCGCAACATTTCGTGAGGTGCATGATGGCCTTTTTTCTCGATTTCATTGAGAACTCCATGGAAGTTTTTATGGACGATTTCTCGCCTATGGAGATTCATACAAGGCATGCTTGGATAATTTGGAAGGAGTTCGATAAGGTGTGAAGAAACCAATCTAGTGCTCAATTGGGAAAAATGCCATTTCATGGTACAAGAAGGAATAGTATTGGGACACGAGAATATCAAAGAAAGGTTTAGAGGTGGACAGAGCAAAAATTGATGTTATTGACAAGCTACCTCCACCCACAACTATCAAAGGAGTCAGAAGTTTCTTAGGACATGCAGGGTTTTACAGAAGATTCATCAAGGATTTCTCAAAGATTTCAAAACCCTTGTGTCTGCATTGTTGCAGAACGTGACAACGTCTTCAATTTTGATGAGCAAAGGTCATGAAGCTTTCAACAAATCAAGATCGCCTTGGTAATGACTCCGATAATAGTCACTCCAGTTGGTCCAAGCCATTTGAGTTGATGTGTGATGCCGCGATTATCTTTGTAGGAGTCGTATTGGGGCAAAGGTATGGAAAAGTTTTTCATTCTATTTATTATGCCAGTAAAACCTTAGATGATGCCCAATTGAATTATACTGTGACTGAAAAAGAACTTTTGGCTGTGGTATTTGCATTTGATAAGTTTAGATCTTACTTAGTGGGTGCAAAAGTTATTGTTTTCACTGATCATTCAGCCATTAAGTACTTAATTTCTAAAAAAGATGCAAAGCCAAGACTTATTAGATGGGTTCTCCTCCTCCAAGAATTTGACTTGGAAATTCGTGACAAAAAGGGGGTGGAGAACCAAGTTGCTGATCATCTTTCTAGGCTTGAGAATGTTGATGCAGGTACAGGTGAAGAAGAGATAAAAGAAAAATTTCCTGATGAGAGACTATTATCAGTTGCCTCAGTAGTTGAAGACGTTACCACGTCCATGACATTTTCGTCAAACGTCATAACGTCTGATACTACTGCACCATGGTATGCTGACATAGTTAACTTCCTTGTTAGCAAGATTGTGCCCGTAGGACTCAACCACCAACAAAAGAAGAGATTCTTCCACATTACAAAGCAATATTTCTGGGATGAGCCATACTTGTACAAAATGTGCCCAGATCAGTTACTAAGAAGGTGTTTAGCTGAGGAAGAACAACTCCATGTGCTGCAACAATGTCATTCAGCACCTTATGGTGGACATTTTGGAGGTACCAGAACAGCAGCAAAGGTTCTACAATCAGGCTACTATTGGCCAACTTTATTCAAAGATGCACATGAGCTGGTTAGGAGATGTGACAAGTGCCAAAGAACAGGAAACATATCAAGCAAGCAAGAGATGCCACTCACAAACATTCTGGAAGTTGAATTGTTTGATGTATGGGGAATGGACTTCATGGGACCATTTCCTATGTCTCATGGAAATCTCTACATTCTGGTAGCTGTGGATTACGTGTCAAAGTGGGTTGAAGCAGTGGCATTACCAAACAATGAAGCCAAATCTGTTAGCAAGTTCCTGAAAAAGAATATATTCACAAGATTTGGTACTCCAAGAGCCATAATCAGTGATGAAGGCTCTCATTTTTGCAATAAGTTAATTGAGAACCTCTTGGCTAAATATGGAGTAAAACACAGAATTGCTACAGCTTATCACCCACAAACCAGTGGCCAAGCCGAAATATCCAACAGGGAGATTAAAAGAATACTAGAGAAGATGGTTGGTCCCAACAGAAAGGAGTGGTCATTACACTTGGATGATGCACTTTGGGCCTCTGAGCAAAGATACAAAACACCATTGGGCATGTCTCCTTACAAGCTAGTTTATGGTAAGGCTTGTCACCTACCAATTGAGCTCCAACACAAGGCTTATTGGGCAATAAAACAAATAAATTTGAATCATGTAAAGGCTGGTGGGGCAAGATTGTTACAATTGAATGAGCTAGAAGAGTTTAGACACCATGCCTATGAGAGCTCAGCAATGTATAAAGAAAAGACCAAGAAGTGGCACGATCAAAGAATCCAAAGGAGA
The DNA here is from genome assembly GCA_020916435.1 of Oxytropis ochrocephala. NCBI lineage: Eukaryota > Viridiplantae > Streptophyta > Magnoliopsida > Fabales > Fabaceae > Oxytropis > Oxytropis ochrocephala. The sequence goes on along the minus strand of CM037089.1, from coordinate 12,638,018 downwards.
GAGCTAGCAGAAGGACAACAGGTGTTGCTATTCAATTCAAGGCTTAAGTTGTTTCCAGGAAAGTTGAAGTCAAGGTGGTCAGGTCCATTCAAACTAATGAAGATCTATCCTCATGGTGCTGTGGATTTATTCGATGAAAAGACAAACACCATGTTCAAAGTTAATGGCCAACGTGTGAAACCATATCATGGAGAGCATGTAGAGAGGGACAAGATCCAAATGTCCTTCAACAATTCTTGAATGAAAGAAACAAAAGTCTGGCTGAAGACTCTTAAAGCAAGCGCTCTTGGGAGGCAAACCAAGGATTTTTATTTTTCTTTGTTTTTAATTTTTATGTTGCAGGAATAAGAGGGTAGACGTCATAACGTCTCGAGAAAGCATTAGACGTGGGCACGCGTGCGGGCGATCAAGGCGATTTAAATGAAGTCAAAGGCGTAAATGATGACGTGGCGTAAATGATTTCCTCGAACCATGAACGCGTGTAACCCGACCACGACGTCATCCCCCTCACTTAACATGTCTAATCAACGGTTACTTTCTCCATTACTCCACTCTTCCATTTCTCAACTCCCCATAACCTCTTCCCCATAAAAATCTAACCACTCACCACCATTCCACCTCCTGAAATCTCTTTCTAATTTCTTTCTCTCTGAACCCAGAAATCTCCCTTCTCTTTCTCTAAAAACCTAAAACCCAAAAATCCCCTTTTTTTTTCTTTCCAAACAATTTCTGCACAAACACCATGACTAAAATGAAACAATCACCACCAAATCCTCCAGGGAAAGGCAAGCATGCCGACTGAGCTCATCTTCACCCCATTTCCCAAAACACCCAACCCATCCAAAAAGAAAGCCCTACTTCCTGAGAGGGGTTTCAGTCAAGAAAACCCCAATCCAGACTTTCTCGCAACCGTCGCAGCGTTGGGATGGCAAAAATTTGTTATGCACAAAAAAGAGTATATTGCTACTCTGGTTCATGATTTCTACAAGGGAATCGTGGAGAGGCCTGAAGGAGAGCCATCCATTGTGTCTAAGGTGCGAGGGGAGGAAGTGAAGTTTGGAGTGAGAGTCATCAATGATTACTTTGGGCTAGGGTATTACTGAAAAGTCATGGAAACCAAGCAAAAGAACTATGGTCTGGCTGAGATGGATGCTATCAAGGATAGGATATGTATTGAAGGTGCTGTTTGGGAAAGGAGTGGAGAGCACGGTAGTGAATTCAAAATCATGAAGAGGTACCTTTGTGATGAAGCCAACACTTGGTTTCATTTCATAAGGCACTGCTTAATTCCCACCTCTCATACATCCTGGGTAGATAAAGAGAGGTTGATAGTAATCGATGCAATCATGTCAAGAGACAAAGTGGAGGTTGGGAAGCTGATCAATCGTGAGCTCAACAAGTGGAAGAACAGGAAGGACGGCTATTTGTATTTCCCGTGCATGATAACTGATTTGTGCATGGAGGCAGGAGTGGAGATTGAAGCATCTGAACTTAGGGAGCAGCCCCAAGGCCCCTTTTCAACAAAATTTAAGCCTAGAGTGAAGATCGCAGTCTTTGCTAGTTCTGTTGATGCTCGGGCGTTACAACGTCCGGAGGAAAAAAGCGCAGATTCCACAGCCAAATTTATCAAGGAGCAATTTGAGTGGCAAAAGAAGGTATTTGCCTGTGTCTAAGGAAAGAAAGCAATTGAAGAGCTCGCATTGCAGTTGGATGCTAGAAGAAGAAGATGATGAAGTGCCCCTGTCTACAATCCAAAGAAGAGTCATGAAGAAGGAAAGAGCAAAGCGAGCAAGAAGCCCACCAAAGAGGCAGAGCCCAAAGAAAGAAGCAAAAGAAGGTAAGTAGTGAAGAAGATTTTAATTCTGATGATTTAGATGATATTTCTGAATGTGATGCAGAGGAATCCAAGAAAGTAAGTATGGAAATAATTAGTGAGGAAGAAGAGGAAGAGAGCCTCAAGAAAAAAAAGGGAGTTCGAGTGAGAAGACTGTAAGTGAGTCCCCAACCAATCCAACAAACAAAGAGCCAGCCCAAGAAAAATCCAAAACACCTAGCCCCAAAGCACAATCCCCACAAACCACACAACCACCCCTTCACCAAAAGAACCTCCACCCATAACCAAATACCCCACAATCCAAAGCTCAAGACCAACCAACAAAACCACCTCTCACCCCAACCCGAACCGGAAAAGCAACCATCACCCCGTAAAACACAAGAGCGGGCGTGGTGACGTGCGAGCCAACAAATACGAGAAAGCAACCCACACGTCACAACCCATTTCCCCACCCAAGAAAACCAGAGTAAAAATCAAGCATTGCATACAATCCATTTGGAAGGAAGAAGAGACAACAGATAGCCTTGAGTCAAATCAAGCTCGAGGGAGTGGAGAAAAAGAGGAAGTTGCAGCCACCACAACACTCGTGCGTAAGCTTCCCGTGATAAGAAAGACCCAAAGTGCTTGCGGGGAAGCTCACTCATCGCTACTAGTCTTGCATTCGTAGCCACTAGTGTTTCAAAAAAGCCCTCCTCGCTATTCTTTGAAGAAGCGCTGCAGACGCTGTTGCGCGTCTGCGAAAAGAGGTCGCAGCAAAGCTTGCGAGAAATGCAAGTCGCTAATGAAAGAGTAGCTGCCATGGAGAAAGTCGACAAAGAAGCAATGGAGGAGGCCACACGTAAACCGCGTAACACTTGTTGAAGCAAGCCCAGGTGCAGATTCTTTGGAACTCGAGTATCATCATCGACGTGGCGACGCCTCTAAAAGAGCCGAGAGGTGGAAAAAGCCTGTGTGATACCCAGAGCCAATGCAAGTCAACCTGCTGAGTTAGCAATGAGGATGTGGGAGGAAGCTAAAAAGAGGATTGCTTTGAAGCCTCGTTGTCTTCTTTGGTGGAAGTGTTGGAGCAAGTACAAAAGAGAAAGAATCTGATGAAACAACAACAACCACCACCACTGAGCAAGGAGGAGTGAAGGTCAAGGCAGAGAAAAAGGAGAAGAAGAAAGGAGAAGGGCAGGCAGCAGTACCCACCAGACAAAGCGGAAGGCTTAGGTCTGGTGCATCAAACAAGTAAGTCCCCCATTAATTTCAATAATAGTTGTAGTTTTTGATTTTTTTTTTTATTTTTATTTTTAATGATAATTTTAGTAGTTTTTCTTTTCTATTCAGTGTGAGAAACCCCCCTAAAAAAAAATGTTGTTTATCTGTGAGCAGTGAGGACACTGCTCATCTTTAAAGTGTGGGGGGGGGGATCTCAATGTTTTAAATCTCTGTTTGTGATTGTACATAAAATCAAATGCAAAAGTAGCTTTTGTTCTTACTCTGTCAAGCATGAAAATAATTCTCTTTGGGCTAAAGTTAGTGAAAACATGTGTGTGAGTAACCTATGCATGATTAGATGTAAAGAATTGATTGTTGCTCCTACACAAACTCTGTTTTAAGAAGGAATCTAGTTAGCTAGGGAATATTTTGTGCTGAAGCTAGTTTTGGTGAACTTTGGTGAAAATAAAACTTGATTAAAAACCTAGAATAGCAGTAGAAGCTAAGTTTGGGGGTAAATCAAGTCGTACTAAGGCTGGGTGCAAAGACTATAGGATGGTTAAGTGTAGGTGTAGCGTGAGTGCAACGTTGTAACGTCTACCCGTAACGTTATAACGTCTGCCGTGTGTGTAGTATTGTGTGCTCAGGCGTTGCAACGCTCACCTATAAACGTTGTAACGCTCTATTCCCAAAAATACCAAAAAGAGTGTGTTGATACAAATAAGTGGAAAATCCACATGTAATCTCTGTAATACCCTGAAACAAATGCTGAGCACTCCTTAAATGAAAAAAAAAAAAAAAAACTCCAAAATGGAGCAAAATAAAGAGAGTTGCTCAGAAAGGAGGGGGTTACAGTCCTTTTTTTTGCGTGTGTGAGTCAATAAATTAGTTGCACTAACCTAGTCCTAGCACCCAATTAAGACCCTTTGTCAAGCTTCAAATGAACTCCCATTTCTTATGTGAAAATGTTAGCCTATTCTTTGTTTTGAAAAAATGTTTTACTGTCACCATTTGAGAAGCCACTCTTTCATAGGCCAAAACTGTTTCCGAACTAGCTAGAGGAAGATTTAAATGCAGAGATCACACACTCACTTTGAGCTTTAATGAATCTGGAATTTAATCATGCAAGTGGTGTGTGAGTGTGTGAGGAATTAGCCCCTTGAGAATGAATTTTTGATCTATTGATTTAGTAAGAGCATAACCTGCTAGTGTAGTTGATTTCATGTTTTGTTTTGCTGTTATCTTGATTGCTTGAGGACAAGCAATGGCTTAAGTTTGGGGGTGTGATAACTCATATTTATATGAGTTATTGATACTCATTCAAAGAATAAGCCATGCAAGTTCTCTAGCAATACAAAGGTTATTTAACTAGTTTTATGTAATTTCTGAGTCTTTGGTAAATAAATAAGATGAAGTGATAAATCTGTGCATTTAGGCACCAAGTGGTGCCCTTGAGAGCGTTTTGATGCTTTTTGTGCTTGTGCAAGAAATTAGTGCCGAACGTTACCACGTCCCTCACCACGTCTACTAAAGTGTAGCAGAGAAAGGGTGAAAAGATCTTCATTTTGGCGCTAAGCAATGATGAGTCAAAGATATAAAAGTCGAAAGATTTTCTGCTCCCCATAAGTGACACACAAGAGCACTCGTAGCTCTCGAACAATTATCGGAAAAATAGAAGAAACAGATATGGTAGGTGGGCAAGTGACATCAGCACGCGTAAGCAAGGAGGCTATTTAAAGCTCAGCTCAGCTCTCTCTCAAGCATCATCCCTTCCACCAACTTCAGAATCACTTCATCTTCATCTCCTCACCATCTCTCCATTTAAATTCAGAACTAGTTTTGTAAAGAAGATCCTGAAAACAGACTTCTATATTTAGCTTGTCTGAACTTAGTTTTCATTTTCTGCATTTTGTAAAGCTCAGACGTTGTAACGTCTATACAGCGTACATGCTAAGAAGTTATTTGGGTGTATCTTTTGCACTTGAGTTCTTTTCTGTTATGTATGGTATTAGGATTTCACATCCTTTTCATTCTGTAATGATGCTCAGCATGAGCTAAACACTTTGTAGTTGAGTTGTTGTTTTGCTATTAATGAATTTCTAGTTAATGCTATGAAGTATTGGCGTTGCCTGTTTTAAATCTTTGTGTAATAATATTTCCAAACTTGTTTTGAGGTTGGCCTCTTAAAATGGGTAGATTCATAGGTACGCAGGACATGGTCTATGGAAAGAAATCAAAGATTTATATGAATGAACAATGCACTAAAGACATTTAGGCATCTTTATCTAAGTCTAGACATAGAATGGATAATAATTCATAGAACATTGCTGTGGATACTTAAAATACAGGAGTGGGCCTATTTAGAACCTAGACATAGGATTTCTTGTACTTGAAACTCTGACGTTTTGTGCTGAAAAGCATAGCTCTTTTTTCATACAATGCCGTTCGGACGTGGCCACGTCTCTACAGAATAGCATTTGAACGTCATAACGTTTAAAACGTTATAACGTCTGGCTAGGAAGGATTTATCTGCATACAACAACTCAACTCATCTCTCATCCATAATCACAACCAACATTTGTTTACTTATTCTATTTACATCTTTAGCTTTTAAACCAACTCTTATTGCCGATTTGATACTTGATTCTCTTGTGTTTTGAAACTTGAACTTTGAAAGCACACCAATCCTCGTGGGAACGATCTCTTACTTATATCCACTTTATTACTTGTACGATGTGTATACTTGCACTATAATTGCGAAAATTCATACTACTACACAAACGCGAACAGTTGTAACACACAATTAAAGAAAAGATAACTATAACATGGAGAGGGGTGTTTTTGGTTTTGCAGAAAAGGGTAGGGGTAATTTTGTAACTTACTTGTTAGTTAAACTCTACTTTCCTTTCAGAAAACCCTTGTTCTTCGACTTTCCCCAATTGTGTTTCCTCTTCCTCCTTCTCACCAGCACCATCTCAGAACTTCCTCCCTCATATTCGATTCACAATCATCTACACTGAATCATCTGTTGGTCTTCCTTTCGATCAATAATGGCTACCCAGCATGCATATTTTTATTCACAATCATATTCGACTTAAGGTTGTTAATTTCATATGAAAGTCGAAAAAAGGTACTTATGTAAAGCTGTTATGTTAATGTCATCTTTCCTAGTTTGATATACCAATCGGATCTTCCAATTCAATTTTGCTGTTGTTAACATTTGCTTATTCTTATAAAAATGGGATTTTCGTTCATTAATTAGAATGTTTAGTTTATGTTATTGATAGAGACTAGTTTATGTTAACAATGAGAATATCGATTCATGTACAAATTGATGTAATTGAAAGCAAAAGCGGTATTATTAATGACAGTGCTACATTTGACAACAATTGTTCGACTTGGTGAACTTCAAGTGGTTCACAATCAAATTCCCTAAAAAATAACAAATAGAGAAATAGAAGCATCATAAATATCTTATGTTTGTCCAGATCTTCTAATTAAAGCAAATAGTATATTAGCATGTGATCAAAAGTATCTCATGATGCCCGATTGCAAGATTGTATAAATGACTTTCATAATATTTGACACCAATTGTTTGACTTGGTGAACTTCAAGTGGTTCACAATCCATTCCTTGAAAAAATAACAAACAGAGAAACAGAAACATTATAAATCTCATGCTTGTTCAGATCTTCTAATTAAAGCAAATAGAATATTAGCACGTATCTCATGATGCCATATTGTAAGATATCAAAATGAATCAAAGTTTCCCTTATTTTTGGAGATCATTTGTTGTTGTATATCATTTATGTAAATACATACTCATCCACTAAGTAATGCAATTCATCTGATGGACCATGAGGCTTTATTATAAAGCTACTCGAAAAACATAACAAAAACTTACTTGCAACTAATGTGAAGCCATTCGGTCTAGAATTAGATGACCCAATTATGCTTAAAAAAGGAATGACCCAATTAAGAAAACACCTAAAAAGGATGGAAAAAATTGATATTCAGCACTGAAACATTGTGAAATACATGATGAAAGTCAATTATTTTACTAATAGAGCACTGAAAAATTCATATTCATCTCTCGGAGGCTCCTTCGGTTCATGAATAATAGATTCAACCTGCAAAATTTGAAATCAATATATTATTACAATTTATGTAGAAACATAAAAAAACTAACTCTTTAAACACAGAAAAAAAACCTTCCAACAACACAATGCCTCCCTTTCTAGGAATGACACCACGTTTTAGCAAAGAAAGCATCCCTCTAAAACTCCTTGCTATAATGAATTATATATAATGTCACTTTGAGAACAGAAAATGATGTTGTTAAGGATATTGAAATGCTTGAGGAGGTAGAGGGGGAAAAATTGGAATAAACAATTATAATGATTAAATAAAATAAACAATGAATATATAATTATGTTATGTATATACATTTACTCAAAAAGTTTTCCATCATCACATCAATCCTTTCAATGATGAGGATTGCCATTAGTGATGTCATAGCAACATATCATCTCCATGAATAGAAAAAAATCATCAAAACAAAATTATCAAACTAAAATTGAAAAAAAGAAGTAATGGCTGAATTCAACTTACATTCATAAGAGAAAGGAACTCACTGGCAAACTGTCGCACACAAGGCCATTGTCATTTGGGCCCAGATGATAGTATGAAGATCCAAAACCAACTGATATCACAGCAACATAAAAGCATGTCCAACCCCATAGCTCACCTTGCAAACATTTTGTAACAAATTGAAATTTTTGTTATATAATTCACATCACAACACCAATCACATAATCAATCAATTCACAAATTGAAAAAATGAAAGTACCTGAAGTTAAAATAGTTCCTATGATGACGACAGAGTATAAGACCAATAACACCAATAGCCAAGAATGAGAAATTTGATACCACATTTAGTGCATTGGGAATGCCTGAATAACAATTGGAAAGAAAAAATAAATAACCGTTAATTCAAGATCATTTTTTTCCCCCAAATTTTAAAGGTTGCTTGATTTGGGTTTGGAAAAAAGTGAAGTAGAGTGAAGAATTACCGAAAAAATAATTGATGTCATTTAAATTCGGTTCAACTATTTTGTGGGAGAATAAAACTGTAGTCAACCTCTTTATGGTGCCATGAATGACTACATTCAAGTCACATTATTGTCAATTAAGCGCCACTTATCACAAAAGCTTCCACAGCATGGTCGATGCTGAATAGACAGGTGGCGTGCCACATATTTAACAGTGGATGTATGTGTCATTTTTTGAGTGGTCTTACGTGGACGCTGACTTGTACAACTCGTGAATTAATATCAGTGTTATCAAACCCGGACCGAACCGGTCGGTCGGACCGGTTCGCCCGGGAATCGGAATGGTGTTCGGTTCGGTTCAGCAATTGGATCGCTCATGCATATGGACCGGTGTTGACTCGGTCGACCCGTATTGGCTCGGTCAATACCGAGTGTTGACTCGGTCGCTGGTTATAATATAAATATATTTGCGAATACTTACCAAAAACGTCAGAGGTGGGATTCGAACCCTCACCCTGTTGATTATATTAGCGCCTTTCAACCAACCGAGGATACTACTTAGACATAATTTCTAGTTAACTGACCTAGGATACACTTATTTTTAACAAAACACCATAAAGGCCTAAAGAACACTGATCCTTTAAAATTATTTTTAATAAAATCTTTAAAAATATTTGTTAGTTTTAATATGTTAAATCAAAATATATTTTTAACATTTATGCCTAAATGTCTATCATAGACTATAAAATCAAAAATAAGATTAAAAAATAATTTTTTGAGCATTTTTAAGGTATGAAAAAAAAATTCATATATATGTGAAGTATGATTTTATACACAGTATGCCTATTTTTAACAGTTATTAGTATTATCTCGGGTCACGCGGGTCAACTAGTGACCCTTCGGTCCGACCATTGACCCAGTGACCCAATGACCTGATTGAGTCGACCACCGGTTCGGTTTTAATAACATTGATTAATATAGTTATGATTTAAAAAAAAAGTGTTTTTTTAACGAAAAAAAGTGTTTTGAATGAATAAAAATAATTAATAAAACCAATAATAAAATAAATTTATAGTTGCTCCCTCAAATTTTAGAAAAGAGACTTGAATTTTAGCATTGAACACAATTTAATTTTATTTATGAGCTACATCTTTTCATTTATTATTAATATTATCCTTAGTATCAATATAATTATTTCCATTCAATATCTTTTATTGACTAATTTAATCATTTATTACTTTCTCTGTTTGTCTAATTCACATTTTTCGCTGCCTTGTACAAAGTAAATTTTGTTCCTTTGTAGTGATTTCATTCCTTTAAAAAAAATCTACTTTTCTCTCATATTGCGTTACTCTTCACACATTTTCAAAAAAAACGTCGTTACTCTTCAGTTTGGTTACGTAAGAATACTTGGCAGCTGCAGAAAAGAATATCTAATCACCAAGAAATGCATTCAATTCTTCCCCCAACACCATCTTCTAACATTACATTGAATTCAGCGTCCTAATACTCTAAATTACTACTAAGATGAGATCTTCTAACAAGTCATGTAACTCTTGTTGGTCTTCTCAATTTGCAGTTCTTTTCTACATATTGGTATTAACTACACTAATTCTTGTTTCTTTTTGGAGTCTCTCTTCAAATTTCTCCTCATTTCTTGTTTCTTTGAGGAGTTCAAGGGGAGAAGAACAACCAACTTCATCATCAACATTTCCTTCAGAACCATTTGGTTCTCGTGTAATCAATGAGGTATTTTCTTCTACTTATCACCTTTGTTAGAATTTCTTTTGTTAACTCAGACGAAATGACAAATAAAAACCACACACACAATTATGCGATTACATCTGTATCCGAATCCGGGAGCCAGCGTTTTAATATCGCTAAAATTGTTGATGCAAGATGATCACCATGTTAGAATATATAAACACTATAATTTGTTTCATTATTAGGGTATTTTCTCATTCTTTTTATTTTTTAATTTTTTTTGTGGTGGGTCTTTAGGGTGATGGTGAAAGGCGTGACACAAAGTTTAAGCATAAAGGTAGAAACAGCAAGTTGCAAAGAATTGAAGCAAGATTGGTTAAAGCAAGGCATTCCATCAGAGAAGCTAGCAAAGTTCAAAATTTGACTTCAACCCACCATGACCCAGACTATGTTCCTCAAGGCCCAATTTACAAAAATGCCAATGCTTTTCATAGGTACATAGTTCTTGCTCCAGCATAATTTCCTGAATTAAAACTAGGGTATGAATAAGCAAAAATGGGGTGTCAATTTTCAGTGATTACTCAGATACCTAGAGTTTTGTTGGGTATAGTACCCAGTGTCCACGACGATACTATAACCGTGATTGCGGCCACATCGCCCGCATTTTGTCACAATATTAAGGTTCACAGCGTAACCACAATTTAGAATTAGAACCATTACCATCTTACTACAAAAGAATTTTATTCCATTAGTAAGTGAACATGACATGTATAAAACTAATTTGTTCACAGGAGTTACCTAGAGATGGAAAAGGTGTTCAAGATATATGTGTATGAGGAAGGGGAGCCACCAATGTTCCACAATGGTCTAACAAAAAACATTTACTCATCAGAGGGAAGATTCATAAATGAAATGGAAAAGGGAAGGCACTATCGTACAAATGATCCAAATGAAGCTTTTGTCTATTTTCTTCCTTTCAGTGTGGTCATGATGGTCGAATATCTCTACGTGCATGACACCAATGACATAAGTCCCATTGGCCTTTCTGTAAAAGACTATGTACAGATCATTTCCCATAAATATCCCTTCTGGAATCAATCCTTAGGCTATGATCATTTCATGCTCTCTTGCCATGATTGGGTAAGCAATTCTCTCTCATACCACCATCTAACTCAAATTGGGTGAAAACCTATCAAGCACCGACACAGACACAAACACCGGACACATCGCAGACACATAGACACCTGTTTTAATTTGATTATTTGAAAAATACAAGTAATTGAAGTGTCTGTTGGTGTCTGATATAATACATGTCGGACACCAGATATGTCTTCAACTGAAAGTGTCGTTACTACATAGGTGAAAACAACCATGCAAGTTTGTCTTGGCTTTTGTATTATATATGTTGGTTTGAACTTTTCAATTGACTCAAAATTGCATATGCCTTATATGTGGGATTATGAACAGACAATATTAAGAATGTGACAAATTGTATCCAAGGGATATCTAAGGGAGTAACTATTGATACTCCAAATTTTTGCTAACACACTTCAAGTTTATTTTTAAAGGCATGATCTATGTAGGACCGACACTTCAAATTAAAGATGTGTTCGGTGTCTAACACTTCAATCATTTCTATTTTCTCAAACTATTATCGGCTTCTATGTGTCGACATTAGCGTCATTAGAGATGTCAGTTCCAGTCTAATCCAACGGATCGGTCCTATGGCCTAGTATTCTGGGTTGGCCTCAAAAAATAGAGGCCCAACCATTTTGGCCCAACCCAATGAGCTCATGGGCCAAACTGGCCCTGCTTTTTATGTTTTTTTGAGCATTTTTTCTTTGTTAAAAAAAGGATTGGGTTAGACCGGCATGCTGGCCTAGTGTTTTAGGATGGGTTGGGTTACAAAAACACAGTCCAACCCGCTTTTTCACTTTGGCCCATTGAGTCGGGCCAGACGATCCAATTCGGTTGCTCTAAGTGTCATGTTTGCTGTCCGAATCTGTGTCGATATTTCACATGGTATGGAATGAGTACCAGAAAGTGGGGAGTATTCTATAAAAAAAGTGGTGTTAATTATGGTTACTCTCTTATCTAACAGAATAATATTTTTTGGGCAGGGTCCAATTGCATCTTCATATGTGGATGAATTATACCACAACTCTATAAGGGTTCTTTGCAATGCAAATACATCAGAAGGATTCAAACCTGAAAAAGATGTATCATTCCCAGAAATGAATCTAGAGACAGGGGAAACCACAGGTCTAGTAGGAGGAGGCTATTCACCATCTAGTAGAACAATTCTTGCTTTCTTTGCAGGTCACTTACATGGTCACATAAGATACCTTCTACTAAATGCATGGAAAGACAAAGATCAAGATGTGCAAGTCTATGATGAACTTCCTAAGGAACTTTCTTACTACACAAAACTTAGAAGCAGCAAATTTTGCTTGTGTCCAAGTGGTTATGAAGTAGCAAGTCCAAGAATAGTAGAAGCAATATTTGCAGAATGTGTTCCTGTACTGATTTCTGATGGTTATGTTCCACCTTTCAGTGATGTTTTGAATTGGAAATCATTTTCAGTTCAAATAGATGTGAAGGAAATTCCTAATATAAAAAAGATACTTATGGGGATTTCAGAAAGGCAATATTTGAAGATGCAGAAGAGGGTAAAACAAGTGCAAAGACATTTTGTGCCTAATGAACCACCAAAGAGGTTTGATATATTTCATATGACTATTCATTCTATTTGGCTCAGGAGGTTGAATATTCGTATTCATGATCAGTGATGTCAGGTTATGCCATGTGTGATGTACAGCATCTAGAGGTTTCAAATATTATATCATGGTGACAATTAACAGATTTTGTAGATCTAGAAATATGTTTAGTTTCTCTCTAAGATCATTTGTTAAAACCTCTAGAAATTAGAGATTTGACTCAGTGTTATTGTATGACAGATTTATTATCATTGTGATGCAAGTACAAAACTACAAGAGAGTCATAGTAACTAGCCTCACACCCGTGCGATGCACGGAGGCGCTAGTAATAGTTAAACAAAACATTTAGATAATAATAAAAGGAAATACAAGCAAGGAACAAACAACATATTTGAAAGACAACAACATTTAGCACTAGGCAAATAAGATAATTAACCCTCCAACTTCATATAGGAGACCATCAAGTTCAAGAAGCTCCATATTTTGAAGTGTGGGAGAAAAAGACCTAAAAACAAAATCAAACAATCGTTAATGAAAGGTAAATAAAACAAAATAAATAATATAGAATGAACCAAAAAATAATGAAGAACTAACCTATTGTAAATTTTGAAAAACTTCTTTATAAACAACATTAGAAGTAAAGTTGGTACAATTTTCATCATCATCAAGAATAAGCAATTTGAGACCACTCTTACAAGTAACCCGAGAAACCGCAACATAGAGTTGGATGAGAAAAAGCTGGTCTTGGAAGATAAATACCAACTTTGTTTAAAGATTGTCCTTGACTTTTATTGATAGTCATAGCAAAAGAGAGAGCCAAAGGAACCGTTTACGCTGAAATTTGAAAGGTATTCTAACATCGGATGGTGTAAGTGATAGCCTTGGGATATACACCTTATCACCAACATTGCTTCTGAGATGACTTTACCCTCAATTACATATTTACCAAGCCTAGTTATAATCAAAGTAGAGTACCATTACACAATCCGGATGATTGATCAATATTTCTTAACAACATAACAGTACACCAATCTTCAACCTCAAAATATGATTTGGAATACCGAGGCAACCACAGATTTAAAAACTCGGTGTATGAACATCATCCGAATTTGCTTATATCAAAATCAAGCAGAGCATGGACTATCAAAACTTAAATACCTCACATCATCTCCAGGTATTAATGATAATATTTAATCATTAAGAACTTCCACCAAATCATTGGTAGGAGCTAAAATAGCTCGATCACCAAAAAAAGTCGGGTTAGTCATATTGGACAACAAAGATGGATAGATTTCTTCAACAATACTCTTGAGTGGATCATTAGAAGGGGGAAGGAGCAAATTAGAAGGAATATCCACAACTAAATCATCATCATCACCATTATCGCCCAAGACACCATCACCAATTTGAAGAACCCAATTAGTGAAATTTCGCATCTCCTCAATACCACGAGAAGAGCAACCAGTAAGAAGACGCATATTTATCGATAAAGTAAGCACCTCACAAGACTGCCAGAGATAAGATGAATTTATAGTTGAATGAACAACTTCTTGTCGTGTACCTTTAGGAATGACAGGTAAAATTTGACGAAAATCACCCCCAAGCACAACCACTTTACCACCAAAGGGGATATCAAGACGACCATTGTTTTGAAATCGAAGAATATCCCGAAAGGTTTTGTCAACAGCTTCAAAACAATGTCTATGCGCCATAGGAGCCTCATCCCAAATAATAAGCTTAGTTCTCACAATCAATTCTGCCAAAGGACTACCCTGATTAATACTACAAGTAGAATCTTCATCAACATTAATAGGAATAGCAAACCTAGAATGAGTATCGACCACCGGAATGAGAAGAGCGGCTATACCACTAGTAGCACAAATCAATACTATATCACCGATTGACCTCAAAGCAGCAGAGAGAGCTTTCCAAACATAAGTTTTCCCAGTTCCTCCGTAACCATAAACAAAAAACAACCCAGGAGCACCAATAGCAATCCTTGACATAATAGTATTGTACACTACACGTTGTTGTTCATTCATTTGGGATAAAAGGTGAACATGTTCGTGTTTTAGAGCATCTCTATCATAATTCATTTCATCATAAATAAGCCTATTTGGAATAGCAGAGCTAAGGCTAATATCAACTGATGGCAATCCAGGAAATTCATCTAAGCTTTTATTATTACTCTGAAGCAATCGTTGGATCTCAATCATGGCAAATGATTGCAACTCCTCAGGTGACATCTGAAGTTCTACATTTATTTGAAAAAAATAACAACAACACAAAAGATAAGCACAACCAAAAGTTTACTACATTAGCAAAGGTACAAAGAAATTAAAGGAATCATAAAAACCTGGAAATTGAAGGAGGGACCTTTGTCGATACAAAATATCATCAGTTAAATATTCCCAAACCTCGTTCCAAACATATCCAGGGCGAGAAAGTTGATTGGACAACAATAAATAAGTAAAGAGACGTCGAAGATAATTAGCGGTACCTCAGAAGCTTGCTTCTTTAATAGCATCTATATACTCCTTGTCATCATTCAACAAACCTCTAGCATAACAGTTTCTCTAAAAGTTAAATAAACAAAGATCACCAAATGTTCTAATATCTTCATAACAAACCGCCCTTTCACATAATCGAGAAGAATCCGCAAATAATAAATCTCACCACTGCCAGGTGGAACATAATTGAGTCTTCCAAGAGTGAATCCACTTTTTCTAGGAGACCATCTATGTTCAACATCCTTCCAAACAAATTTAAAAGGAAAATGAGCATAAGTAAGATCTCTTGCATGTGGATATATATGGTTAGCCTCCATCCACGCCAAAAATTTGGTAGAGTGAATATTACTCTTGTTAAGTACATCTTCTATAGTATTCGCAGAATGAGAAACCACACAAAGTGTTCATTAGGAAGATGAAAACTAAGGCGCTCAACCAAGGCTCTCGAAAATGGATATCAAAACTAAATAGACGCCAAGCGACTTCACAAGCGCACAAATACCGGCAATCATAATACATCTTGATTTCATCATGACACTCAACACCATCATCAACGGTTGTACTATTTGTAAAACCCAAAGGTAACACGATCATGACCCTTGTTAACATATTTAAACAAATACTTGATAGACCGGATTGATTGCACCACTCAACATTAATATGAGCATTATACTTAAGAAGTAGGGTTTTATTGTATGGAACAACAAATCGATTGTCGACAAAAATACCTTCCAGCTTTGAACTACCACACCCAGATCTCTTCTTCGATAAATTGGATATCCATCTTTATCAATTTTTGTACAATCAACAAAGTTTTTTGAAAGTACTTAGTACATTTACCTCGTTGCATACAAGGAGAGGACAAGTTTTGATTGCCGCAGGGTCCATGAATCATAAAAGACTTCACAACTTCATATAAATCAGGCTCAGATGCCTTATCTGGTATTTCTGCACAAATGACACGATCTATATCTTTAGGATTTAGATACCTTGCCTCACGAGACAAGAAAACCGGATATGAGCATGCGTGCAAACCTCTCTTTTGAAATTCAATAGTATAAATAATCTGAAAAAAAGAGGCAAATAGTAAGAATAGGAAAACAATACACAAGAATATAAAGTGAAAAGTGAGACAAATAAAGTGATATTCACCTGCCCTAACCTTACCAAAGATATCTCCGTTTTTGATATCTTTGATCATTCGATCAAGTTTAATTTTAAAAAGGCGAGAAACCATGTCGGGTCGATCTTGAGACTTGAAACCATACCTTTTGAAATAAGAAATCAACTCAAAGCCACTTATAATTACAAGTAAATGTAATAAATAAATCGATATATCAGCCCAACCACAAATGGCCATAGCATCTTGATAATTCTCAAACATATAACGGCACCACCAACAAAACGGAGGGGACAATGATTCGCTTTCGGTTGATGCTTTGAATTTGACTCACCCTCAAAATCGCCTCAAGAAGACCATTATACAAATGAGCCCTTAAATCGGTTTGGTGAAATCGAATCCATTGAAGTCGAGTAGCCTCAACCATGTTATATCCATCAACCAAAAATCATTGAAATAGTCGCCCACCAAACAATAAAATACAACTTTGTGAAACCCGATGTTGAATTCGATAGGAAAACCATTCTCTAAGAGTAACATTCCCTCGTTTTATCTTAGTAGCCCCAGAAGATGTACTATAGAGTATGTTCTCAACATACCCATCCTCCCCACGTGGAAAAAGAAGTGGATACTGCATTGGTAAATAAGAAGCACTCAACAAAGGAACACGTTGAAACGCACCACTTTGAGTTTGAACAACAATATCTCTATCATGCCCAGCGGTATCAAAATCGCCAACAATCAAAGCAGCAACCTCAGATGCAGTTTGTAAGTTATAACGACGACCATCACGACCCCTCTTTCCGAGAATACGCAATGTGACATTAGGAATAGAATCGGAAGTGACATATCGTTGTAACATCCTAAAATTTTTGGCAAAAGGATTAACTGAATCAAGCATATTCTTAATATCAACCACCAAACTCTCTTTCATTGAAGAATCAGCATCTGACATCCTACAAAATTTAACCAAAAAAATCAAATTGAAAGAAAAACACATTAAAGAAGCGAAACAATAGTAGATGATAAATTAATAAAAGTCTTACCCAACAACACTGAGTCTATTAGAAACTTCATTATCAGTATCATATATATATATAATTGAGCAAATTTAGGTGGACCACCTAGAAGAGGTAGCAAGCTACCCATTCGATGATAATTTTCACCATTGAGTACAAAAACAGAGGACCACGACCAACATTTTTCCTTGTATTAATCTTCCCACCCATTGAAGTAAATGCAAACATACTGTTGATTGCCCTGATATTCTCAATGAAAAAATTAGTGCGAGGGTCCTTCTTATGAAAAAGATCATACAATGGTTGTGGTGGATCTTCATAAGGAGGAACAACAATTCTTCCTTGGGCACAACACATCGAAAATTTAGGAAAGCGTGGTTTAAAATGTTTGCGAGTCCTTTCTTCATACCACATAAGTGCACCACAATAATCACAAGTGAAAGTAGGCTCTCCTATGTCCCAATAATCGATGAGATTCCTACAAAAAAGCAGACTAAGGACATAAATAACAAGACAAAAAGTCGAAAAATACAAGAAAAACAAAATCTCAAAGAAAGTATTATATTAGAAAACAATGATAATACCAATCAAAGAATAATCTCCACCATCTCTAGGCGCATGATCGAAAGATGCATCATCAAAAGCTAGAAAACAAGGAGAAAACCAAATAGAAAGAAACTAAGTAAGCAAAGGGCATTCTATCACCATGCGAAAGCAAAAGGAAATTGTCATGAAACTAAAACAATAACACTTACGTGGGAGAACATCATTGTCCATATCATCCAAATCCATGTGGTTTGAAGCTACACTAAACAAAACACATTTAGAAGACGTATATAATAACAAAGTAACTAAAACCGAGAAGAAAATGTAGATTATGAAACATTACATGTGGGAATACTGCTCGGTTGAAGAACATGTTTCCCAGGCCCAAGTGATCTCATATTTAAAATAGCACTAAACGAAGGCACATGGTTAGAAGTAGGTATTAAACAATCACCATTACCAACATTAGAACCAGGAGGAAGATTACCAACAATGTTGAATCTAGAAGCCATTCGAAGAAAGTAAAAAGAGGAATAAAATAAATAAATAAACAAACTAAAAATAAGACAATAAATATAACAAAACAAAAAAACAAAATAAAATACAATAAAAATAAAGAAAAAATCAAAAATAAAGTTAGAAGGTAACAAATAAAATCACAAGTAAATATAAAGTAAGATAAAGTAAGAGTTAAGGCAAGAGACAATACTAACAATAAAAGAAAATACAAATCCAAAGATAGATCCAAGTCATTAAATAGTTAGATTATAGTAGAACTAAGAGAGTAGAAAAATAAATAATAGAAAATATGGAAAAAATTAGGAACAAAGAGAGAAAATCACAAGTTAGATGAAGTTAGAGTTAATGTAGAAATTAGATGAAGTCAGAACTCAATATATAATCAAATATAAGTCCATAAATAGTTAGATTATGTTTGAATTAAGAGAAAATACAAAATAAATAAACCCTAAAAATCAAATGTACCAAAAAAGAGAAATAAAGATTAAACTAAAACACATGTTAGTAAAGGCAAAATCAAAAGGCAATATATATATATATATATATATATATATATATATATATATATATATATATATATATATATATATATATATATATATATATATGTATATGCATTATAAATGGTTAAATTAGATTAGAATTAAGAGAGGAGGAAATTAGAAAAACAAAGAGAGAAAATCACAAGTTAGAGGAAGTTAGAGTCAATGTAGTAGTGAGATGAAGTTAGAACTCATTATATAGTCAAATATAAGTCCATAAATAGTTAGACTATATTAGAATTAAGAAAAAGACAAATTAAATAACAAAAATAAAGGAAAAAATGAAAGCGTAAGTTAAAAATCAAATATACCAAAAAAAAAAAGAAATAAAGATTAAACTAAAAGACATGTTAGTAAGGGCAAAATCACAAGGCAATATATATATATATATATATATATATATATATATATATATATATATATATATATATTATATATATATTTTATATTCTAAGTGGAAGCAAATAAATGGTTAAATTAGATTAGAATTAAGAGAGGAAGAAATTAGAAGAACAAAAATAATGCACATATATATATATATATATATATTCTAAGTGGAAGCAAATAAATGGTTAAATTAGATTAGAATTAAGAGAGGAAGAAATTAGAAGAACAAAAATAATGCATATATATATATATATATATATATATATATATATATATATATGAAAGAGAAAAAGCAGAAAAGTCCACAATACGATATTATATTACACGATACATAGTTAATTAAGTTACTGAACCACAAAGACAAACTCGACCATGGTAATTAACAAACAAGGTACCCAACCATGGTATTATTTAAGTGAGTCATAGAAGACCACCATAACATAACTCTAGACAGAAACACACCAATACACTTAGTAGCCCACAATAACATAACCACAGATAGAAAAACACAAATACACTCAAAGAAAGAGGGAAATTCATTTCTTGGCACACTTGGAGTTGGATCCATTCAAACCAACAAAGACCATCAATGTAAGAAGGACACCCAACGAAGCAGGAACACTTCCACAAGCAGTAGGAACATCCCCATCAATAGTAAGGTCAACATCAACATCAAGGATACGCTTGGCAAGAACACGGACACCAGACCGAGGACGGTTAGGAACACTAGGAGTAAGACCACCTTCAAGAACCTCCTTGCAAAGGGATGCGTATAGGATCATGGTGACCAAAGAAGAAGGATCAACAACAATGTCAAGAGAACGCTTGCAAGTTATAGCACGAGATTCATGTCCGGCATGAGACGATGTAGAAGATGATGCGACCTTATTCGGTTGGGGTATTGCCAGCAATAGAAGGACCATATTCTTCCCTCATTAAAGAGTCAATTTGTTCGAAGAACCTAAAACGATTAAGCAATTAGAAGGCGTGTGTTAGTCAAGAAACCAAATGAAAAAGCAGAAAGTAGAAAAGAAACAGAAAAAAGCAGAATGAAAAGAAATCGACACATACCAATGGACTTGCAAAGAACCAAATCGCAATATGAGCAACAAAGTCAAGATCCTCTTGAGCAAGGCCAGTCTAATGAAATCAATACAAGTCAGAAAGTAACGAATGAAATAAGGAAACAGTATTAATAAGTGAAAAATTCAAGACCTCAGACTTAGGCTGACTGTTAATGTAACTTTGAATGATAGCACTATCAGAGGTAACACGCCTAACAGCAAAATGTTGCCAATGCTGAGCAACATTCCCATCAACAATGTCAACTTTGAAAAGCATAGGCTTGTTAAGAAAATCCTGGAAAGCAGGAGGAAGAACACCGAGTTCAGGTGAGGCCTCAAGTAGTTGCTGGGGAGTCCTCCCAACGAAACGAGAAACAGTACGATCAAACATGACAAAATTAGTGGAACCAGTAGAATCCATAACTTTGGCCTCGACCTTAAACCTGAATGAAGAAAGAAGTAAAAGGAAGAACAATTGAGAACCACCAAGTTCCACAAATTAGGACTAAAGAGAATCAAGTAAAGAGAAATGAAGAAAACGAACCTTGGGATACAAGTAACCACACGAGAGCACCTGTTACAGAAAAAGCGAGAGCCCTGCTTGTTAACTTTCCGAAGGCATCTATTGCAAGAATCATAGTGCCAACCATACTCGGTATCTATCTCGATAATCTGAGCAAGCACAACAGCAGATCCAACCTAAGAAAAATTAAAGAGTAACAACAAAGAACAAGTTAGACACGAACGTAATCACACTAAAAATCAAAAATACTCAAAGAAGAAGACACATACAAAGAGCTTGAATTAACTAAGTTCAAAGAATCGTTATAGGATGATCGTGTAGAGATTTTGAAATAAATCCTGGTCTACACAATCTAGTCAATAATCCACTCAAACAATAACACTTAGATAAGACACATACATCTGTTGCATCAATCAATTCTGCAATTGTCATACGACGAGTCTGAAGGAGTTCATCCAAAAGGGAGAGAGGCGCAGGACTAGTAAGCTGAGTAATAGATTGAGCAACAGGTTTACTACACTCTACCATCCTACCAAAACCAAAAGCAATATGAAAATCGGTCTAAAAAGAAAATCATTTATTAGGATTGGATAAAAAAAAGAGAATTCACACAATGCAGTATGGATATGGATTACTTTGCTTTATAAGCAGATATCTCTGGAATGTCAGATTCAAAGAACACTTTGGTACCATGAAAGCCATTGGAAACACCCATAACACCTAAAATAGGCAATGTATAATAGAATTAAGATCAAGTAATGATAAGGAAATAAGTGTAAGAGACAAGAGAAAACAAAACTAACCTAAAAACTTCTTAAGTCTACACATCCTAAATACTACAACCTGGAGGAGTGGTAGCGATGTAATGAGCCAATTTTTCATGCATTTCTTGTGCATAGGTTCCCAAAAAGTACATGGCACGGTTTCAAGGCTAACAGAAAAAAAAGTTATTATCAGTAAAGTATATCAATTGATTAAATAAAAAAAGAAAAAGAAAATGAGAAAGAATCAACCTCAAATCTGCCAAGACAAATTGAAGCATGCTGGTAGTCCTACCACTACTCTCATGATCTTTAAAAGTATCCTTTTGGACAATATGACCAATCACATCTAGCAATTAATCAATGAGTAAGTCAGTTAAAATTAGTTTAAACAAAAATAAACAAAATATAAAAATTATAAGAAAGAAGAAGCAAAACAATTTAGACAAACCAATCAAAATCTCATCCTTTGGTGAGGCAGCAATGTTTGCAAATGTCATAAACTCGAAATGATTAGAAGGGATCTGGTCAGCTTCAACAGCAACGCAAGTAGTGAATCCCAAAAAGTTCAGCTTATACTTATGAGATGTAGTTGGAAACCTAATGTCATTAGCAGCCACAAGAAGCTTATCCATCAAGTAAGTAGAACCCTCACGAATGATAGGTTGGAATTGTCTCACAAGACCCTTTGGAACAGTAGCATGAATCTTTCCTAACTGTAAAATTAAAGTTTCAAACACATGAATGCCGATAAACTGATATAAACAAAACTGTAATGAAAGACAAGTTTCAGAATTAAGCTCAACATAATATTCTAAATATCACGGATCAATCAAACATTTGATAGCATAAGACTAAAGATAAGGAAGTCATCTAAATGGTGATAATACAAGACTATAGAGAAGCAAGACCAAAGACACATAAATCATCTATTTTCAAATATGCTAATGCTGGCAAACTGACCAAAATAAATTATGGTATCTACCAAATACAGCAGAAATCACACCCTTCTATTGAATGGAAAACACAAGAATAAAGTCATTTAATCTAAAGTTGATGTTCAACTATAGATAATTCACACTCTAAGATCAAAGATAAGAAACAGCAAAGACACACAAATCTTCTATCTGATTCACATTCACTCACTGAAGTTTTATGAAGGCAAGTAACACTATATGATCAGTGACTTCCTATGAAATGTTCAGTAATTACAGCAATACTTCGCTACACAATAAAAATTAAAATGGCAGTAAAATACTCGTTCAAAGAAGTATAAACACAAAAAGCAATGAATGCATTTTGTGTTTATTCTTCTTCCTGCATAATCATCCCCCAACATGTGTTTACTCTTCTTTATGCATAATCATCCTCCAACTTGTATTATGTAAATATCACAACTCAATTAAACATTTGATATCATAAGACTAAAGATAAGGAAGCCTTCTAAATGGTATTAGCATAAGACTAAAGAGAAGCAAGACTAAAGACACATAAATCATATATTTTAAAATTCATGAATCTTTGGTAAATCGAATTAAATAAAATTTGGTGATCTACCAAATCTGTAGAAATCTATACCCTTCTATTGAATGGAAAACATAGGTAATTCACACTCTAAGACCAAAGTTAAGAAACACTAAAGACACATAAATCTTATATCGGACTCACATTCGAATTTTGGAATCTACCAAATATAGCAAAAATCTATACCCTTCTATTGAATGGAAAACATAGGTAATTCACACTCTAAGACCAAAGTTAAGAAACACTAAAGACACATAAATCTTATATCGGTTTCACATTCACTCACCAAGTTTTATGAAGACAAGTGACAATATACGATCGGTGACTTCCTATACAAGGATCGATAATTAAAGAATACTTTGCTACATATAAAAATTAAAATGGCGATGGCCGATTGCATCTTTTCTCGCATAATCATCCTTCAATAATATAAGGCATAATCGGTATTGACACGTAAGTGATGCAACAATTTAGAAACCAACACAACACTAAAAGCAATTTCAGAATTACAAATTTAATTAGCAATAAATGTCTAAAATAAACTAAGAAAAGTGAATAGTGAAAGAGAGATATTAAAGAATTTAGATTGAGAACAAACTTTCTCATCCAAAAGCACCATCTCAAGAGAATTTGGATTAGCAGGATTCCGAAACTCAGGAACCACCCAAAGACGGATTATCCTAACAGTTAAGGACCAATCAACTTTTCCAGGAACAATCTCATCTATAAAACCCATAGCTACCTAGAAGCTCAATTAACTGTTGCTTGATAATGGAGAAGAAGGCACAAAATGAATGTAGGGAAGAGGATGTATTTATAGTAGTAGTGTGTGAAAACAAAGACACACTTGGCACACACCCACCAATTCAAATCAGAAATTGGCATAAAAAAGTCAGATAGAACCGTAGATTAACATGTATTGAGATGAACGCCATGAACACCAAAGAAGGTAACAAATGGCAAACATGGAGAGGTAAAAACAGAAAGAATTTAAGAAGAATAATGATAAAGATTGGGAATACAAACAAATCAGAAATAATTTTTCAAATAGAGTAAAAGGAACATCATGCAATGGACTACACAACAAATAATGCATCTGAATAGGCCAAATTTTCGGTGATCAGAAAAATGAGCGCCTCACCTGCCACCTAATGGGAAGCCCTGCACAACTCTCATTACAAATCCTAGCTGACAACCAATGAGAACTCCTGCAGAATAATCATCACAAACATTGGATGAAAAAAATCGATTGCATACATGGTAAACCATGGGTTAAAGAACAAAGGCCGATAATAATTCAGTCCTTTACTAATACTATAACAGATATATTTATCAATTCTAGTACTATAACTAATAGGTAAAATCCATTAGATTATAAATACTAATACTATAACAGATATATTTATCAATTATAGTAAGTAATTTAGTCTATGACTACCTTATAATTTTCAAAGTCCTCAATTCACCATAGGAGCTCAAGTATATAGGGAAAATTTGTTGAGAATTGTACTAATAACTTGATCGATTGCACTTCTAAGTGCACAAAGAAGACATAATAAGAATTAGATATAAATAATTTCCAAATCAAATGTACTTAACTAAACTCAGAAAACTTCTTGAACACAAATGCAACACATTATACAACTACCACTTTCCATGTGATATTACAAATGGTATATTAGCACTAATTTGACAAAAACTATTGGTTTTCTTGTTGAGATTATAATTAATATAATGTATTGTATATTGATTTGGTTTTCTTATTTAGATTACCCTTCAAGTCATACACAAGTAATGAGTTTCATTTGTTACTAAGCACAATCACATTTGCATTGCTCTATTCTATCCATCACAGATTGATAAGATAGGTATGATCTCTATTAGCACTAATTTGACAAAGTTTGTTTTTAATTCTATCTGTGATTATTGTGAAAGGGTGAAGAAAAATCTAAATATTATAAGGTAGAACGATCCTAGAACTTGACACCTCCAAACGTGAATGTGCTGATAAAGATATAGAGGGCATGACTACAATCTCAGAATGATGTCTTTGATAAAGATATAGAGGGCATGAGTACTTTATGTGATTTTTTTGGATGCTCCAATGATTAAAAATTCATTAAAGGTATAAGTTAAGAATGGAATTAAAATCACATCTATAGAACATGTATACCAATTGTTATTTTGTCACAATAATTTCTGCAATATTAGATACTCAAGCTATACCAGATAGTACTAAAATTCAGTTATAACAGATATCTCAATATTGCTGCTACAAGTTGACCACTGCAAATATTAAGGTGCTTGATAGAGTTATAGAGGCAATTAACACAAACCATAACAATAGAAACCATAAAATCCAGTTTTTTAATGTAGAGACAAGGCATAAAATTAAAAGTAAGCATACAAAGACAATAAAAGAAGATCATAAATTCCATTCCATTAAAGGATTAGAAAATACAGAATAAACAAATGAAAATACAAATTTCACAAATTACACTAAAAGGAAAACTCATTAAGAAATAGAAACAAATACAAGAGATTACATGCCCCCACCACCCCTTGAGAAAACCAACTACAAGAAAAGAAAACTGAAAGAGAGCATCCATCTAAAGTCTGCTCAAAAACATGAACCTTGGATTCTCAACAGGAACCTCAATCTTGACTTCAACACCTTCAGTAAAAGAATTTTCCCTACAGCAACTAAACCAGCCACGAAGATGAACCTCTGAAAGAACAATGCTTGTGGGAAAATTCAAATGACATGGATATGGTTTCCCCATTTCATCAATCAAAATGATATCTCAGATCAACCATGGGAAACACAAATTTCACAAAACACATAAGGAAGATCTTTGCCAGAAAAAAGAAAAGTTAAAAAAAAAGCAGATCAAAAGTCATTACAATTATGATAAAATAAAGCCACTCTAGTTAAGCACAATAAGAACACAAACAAAAGAAAAAGAACAAACCAAAAATGAAGTTGCTATATCAGGTGCACCCAAAGTCATGTAGAGAGTAAAAACAACAATAGGCCTCCTACCAAGATACATTGACTGATCAAACACACCAGCAACATCATCACCTTCATAAATAAATGTAGGTTCCTGACCAAGCCTAATAACTCTAGGCAAACCAGTAACAAAAGGAGGATTTTGTAATCTATCCCGGACCTCGATAAAAAAACGATCAAGTCTAACATAAACCATACGAACCCAACCACCAAAATGAAGACCATAGAACTTGCCCATATCAGCCCATCCTTGACAAAAATAAACACTAGTACCCCTCTTAACCACACGAATTTCAAAATGGTTACCAAGCACATCAAAAAGGAAGACAGAGTTGGGAAGATGATGCCTATGTTGACTTGAAAAAAGATGTGGAAGAACAACTTCAACTGCGATGAAACAATGAATCAACACAAATTGGAAAAAAAAAGCCAAAACCTGAAAGGAAAACAATGAAGAATGCAAAGGAAACTTACATGATCCACAACATGCTCAACCTCAAAAGGCTCAAACTTAATACTCAAAGCAACAGAAAAAAGTATTGGTAGCGAAATACACATAGAAGCCATCTATGGAGAAGAAAAAGGAGAAAAATAATAAGAACAGTTAAAAGTAAAAAGAGTGGTAAGAAGAAAGTGAGAGGAAGAAGAGACTAAGAACATACCATTACTTGTTAGAAACCTAGTGAGAGAAAAGTGAGCAAGCTCTAGCAAGAGATGGAAGCAATATTTATAGCCAACCATAAAGAAGAGCAATACACATGGAATGGAACAGTACCCGAAATAAATAAATACCATTCAAGTAGAAGTAATTATATTAAAAGATAAGAAGGCCCACACATTTGAACACAATGATAGAAAGGCCAAAAGGCTAATTCCAATTACAAAACGACTACAAAAGCCCCACACATCCGAACTCAAAGGTAGAAAGGCCAAAAAAGGCTAATTCCAAGTACAAAAAGCAAGCCAAAAGTACAATCCAAATTGATATAGCATGCTCAAAAAAGGGAATTACAGAGTTGCCTTCTTCCACAAACAACAAATGCATTTAAAGAAAACCTAAAACTATTGAACATAGAAACAAAGAAAACATGCAAAGAGAAACGACCATGCAACAACACATGTAGCAAAGATCTTCTAATCCACCATGAAAATTATGCTCAAATAAAGAGTGGAGCTATCATCCCTTGAAACACCAAGCCTTATAAGTTGTCCATCCTTCAACTGACGTGTCCTATATAAAACAGACCAATCACCCCCCAGGAAACACGCCATGGACACTGGCGCCATGTGTAGATCCAAAGTTAGACACTCACGCCATCTTAAGGTACATGTCCAACGGCGCCTCCATTCATCAACCACGACAATGGTCTTGAGATGCTGAGGAATAGCAAAGACAAAGAAAATGAAGGTGAAAGACAACTCGCAAGAAATATGTATGGATGAGAAACATTAGAAACCAAAAGAAACAAAACTAATACACAAACACGTAATTATTTCTGTCTTCCAAGGAGCAATTATTTTAGCAGCTGGTTTTCTGCAAATGGAAAGAAGAACTATGATAATAATGACCAACACAACTACAATTATAATAATAATTATAATCTTCCACAGCTTTCCAGAAGCACTACAAGTTGATTTTTGTTGATTTTTTTGCATCAGAATGTGGAGGAGGAGAATCAGGAGATGAATGCAATGATGGAGGTGGTTGATTTTGTTTCTTATTAGCATATGGCACAGCTGGCACAGAGCCACTACTCATACTAATTGGAAGTGTACTGAACTGTATAATTGGTCCATTATATGGTGCAGCTGTGAAAAATATCTTAACAAAGATATCAAATCTGCCTAACATGAATGAGGCATAAAAAATGCAGATAGACTATTATGAACATAACCATAATATTGAGATCTCATTCATAGGTAAACTGCAAAAACAGAACACTAAACAAGAAAACATTGGACAACTAACCAACTGGAAAACATCGATGCATCCAAGCGTTTGTTGCACCCACGAGCAGCTCCTTTGATGAGGACGTATCTGCTCAATAAGCACCCCAGCATCTGTTAAAAGTAGAGGAGAAGGTCTAGCTCCTAGGCTGCAACGCGAAGGAGGTGTTGGATAATCAACTTCATCAATGGTGCGATCAAAGACACGAATGTTAAAAATAGCATTTCCACGGTATGTAAGTTGTATCCATCCACCATCCAGAAGACCATAAATGACCCCCAAGGCACCCCAACCCTGACAAAGGAAGACGAAGCCATCACCACGCCTAGTGGCTACTTCAAAGGAGTTTCCCTTACGATCAAGAAGCGGCACTGTATCAGGTGTGTGAACTTCAAACAAGGTGTCAGGAAATGGGATGAGACCATAGCCCTACAAAAACACAAACAATAAAATAGTTGAAGATTAAATACATGAACAAAAAAGAAACATAAATATAGAAGAAGATAAAGAAGATGACAATAGAAAAATACATATACCACTGCATAGTCATAAGAACACAAACAAGTTCTCAACCTCCCTTGCCTCTGATGAAGAAGCACACGGTTCAGATTAGTAGAAACAAAAGGAGCAGGCTGACACAAAAGATCAAAGCATGTAAACAAATGAGTAAACAAAAGATAGAAGAAGCAAAAGAATAAGGTAAGAGCAAAAGTGAAATACAAACCATAGGAAGTGCCATAAGTAAATGAAATGGAAAGGAAATGAAAAGTTGAAAGCTTGAAAACACGGTTTGGAAAAGGTGGTAAGAGTTGATATATAAATAAACGATCAAGAAAGGAAGGAAAAGAGAAGAAGGAAAGGTGGAGTAAGATAATGAATGGAGAAGTGTAATGAAAAACGTAATAGATAGTACTTGAGTATGGCAGCTAGCCATCATTGCAAAAAGAAAGAAGAGAATTGGGCAAAGGAAACCTGGAAATGAAGAAAATGCAGAATGTAATCAAGTGTAGTTTATGGGGCAGGGAAAAAAATGTAATGTAATGACAAATGGATGGAGGAAGAAAGAAAAGAAGCATCGAAGATCAAAGAGAGAAAGAGGAAGGGTCTCAAAAAAAAAAAAAAAAGAACCAATGAAAACAAGGCAAGGAAACAACCAACCACTAGAAAGGCACCACACAAGCAAGGCATGAAGCCAACGAATGAAACCACCCCACATAAGCACAAGCAATTTTGGCGCTAAACACCAGCACTCAGCTGCATAGGATTATAAGTAAAGATAGTAATAGTAATAATATACATGAGTAAGTTTCTTTTGGTTACAATATCCAGGATTTTGGAACCCAATTTCACACATCGTTACAATTTTAGTCCTAATCCAAAATTTTGAACCAAAAAAAGTGGTGATTTTTGGCCTCAAAATTGATAATTTTTTGCATTTTCTTTTTAGAGTAGAAATTGGGCTCAAAAGTGCAATAAAACAAAAATAATTTTAAAAATAAGGTGTTCTGACCTCAAGTCCTCACACCACCTTATGAGGTATTGTTCGCTTTGACTGCATGGGAACCATCACAGTTTTGTCCTTCTGTAAAAGACTTCTCAATTTGTTAGGTTGTGGGTGTTTATTATAAGCTACATTTAGTCTTGATTCCCAAGTAATGTGAGAGCTTTTTTGGTGTATTGAGACACTAGTCCCGAGCCACGGCCAAAGAGCATATGGGCCACTACGTGACACGCCACTGTTTAGACCTGAAGTCCCCACATTGCCTTCCAAAATCTGTTCCACTTTGTCCCACATAGAAATCGTCACGATTTTATCTTTTGGTAAAAGATGTCTAGGTGGATTAAGGTTGTAGATGATTATGATCCCGCGGAGAGAGAGTATGCTTGTATAAGCACTACTCCAAATAATCACTCCATCTTTTTTCTCTCCAATAGTGAGCGGGTTTAGATTGTCTACTTTGCTTGTGCTTACCTTTCTTTCTATCTTTCTCATCATTTGTTTTCTCTCTCATATTTCTCTCTCCAATTTAAATTACCATATTATTCCCATATTATCTCATATTTTGCCTAAATTAGAGAAAGGTAGCCACAATCAAGGTATATAATCCAAATATGCTTATGGGATACTTGCTTATTTGGTAAGCACTCAATAGGCTACTCACATAGTCACATTGGAGATGGTCTTATACAGTACTAATCGATTGATTGACTTTGTCAACAGAGCTTTAAGGCCGGCTTGATTATACCTTTGTAAAAATTAAAGAAATTTGTGTTATTTGTAATTTTTCTTAAAGCAAAAAAATAATTTTGAAAAGCTATTGAAAGTTTCAAACATACACTTATATGAATACACCTCACGGGTTAATAATGATCCACCACGACATTATTAAAAAAAAAAAATCTAGGTGGGCCTAACCAAAATTGTTGAACGGCTTTGCTACAATTCACATAAAAAAAAAAAAAAAAAAAAAAAAAAGAGTCCTAACTATTAAGGCTTTGCCATTAAATTGGATATGAACGAAGTTTATGATAGGGTAGATTGGTCTTTCCTTAAAACAGTTTTGTTGTCCTATGGTTTCAGTGTGTCTTGGGTTAATCTAGTCTTTGTCCCTTGTGTCCTCTGTCAGGTATCAGTTTGAAGTTAATGGGTCTAGGAGTAAATCTATTTGTCCTTTTAGAGGTTTTAGGCAAGGAGATCCTCTGTCTCCTTATCTTTTTATTCTAATGTTGGATGTCCTATCAAGACTGATATCTCACCACTGCTCTCTTGGTCACATAGAAGGATTGAAGTTGGCTCCCAGAGCCCCTATACTAACCCATTTATTTTTTGCAGATGATGTTATTATCTTTGGCAAGGCTAACACTAAGGAGGTTTATCAAGTAGTGAATATTCTTAACATGTTTACTGGTTCTTCAGGTCAGATGATTAACCTCCAAAAGTCTGGTGTAGTGTGTGGTGCTGGTGTTTCTACAGTTCTTAAAGAGGCTCTGTCAGCTATTTTTCACATTCCTTCTTGGGACTCTCCTGATAAATACTTGGGAATACCTGCTGAATGGGGAAGATCTAAATCTAGGGCTCTTCAGTGGATCAGGGAAAAAGTTTTGAATAAAATGGAGGGTTGGAAAGAACAATTTCTCTCCCAATCTGGCAAAGAAGTGTTGATTAAGTCTGTAATTCAAGCAATTCCATCTTATGTTATGACATTGGTGAGGCTTCCAAAGAATTTTTGTGACTCTTTGTGCTCTGCTATTTCTAACTTCTGGTGGAGTTCTAAAGTAAGAAAAAGAGGGATGCATTGGAAGAGTTGGGATACGATGTGTAGTTCTAAAAATAAAGGTGGATTAGGTTTCAAGGATTTATCCATTCAAAACTCAGCTCTCCTCCCTAAGCAGGCCTGAGATATACTCAACATCCAAATGAATACTGGGCACTTATTCTTAGAGGAATCTATTATGAGAGAGATGAGTTTTGGCATGTTAAACCAAAGGCTGGTATTTCGTGGGTTTGGAGGAGTATCCTCCATGGGAGGGATCTGCTTAAGAATAATGGTAGATGGAATGTTGGGAGTGGGAATGGGGTCAGCATTACAAATGATAACTGGCTAGCTACTGGTGGTAGAGCTAAGGTTATGGAAGGTTGTGTAGCTTTGAGGGTGAGTGAGTTGATTGACCAAAACTCCCACCATTGGGATTTTGGTAAGATTAGAGGGTGTCTTGAGCCTGCTTCAGCCATTGAAGCAGTGAAAACTCCTTTAGGAAGGGCTAATCCTAATGATACTGTTTTTTGACCTCTTACTATTGATGGTTGTTATAGTGTTAAGTCTGGTTATCATTGTATTAAGGAGTCTCAGATTTTGAGCTCTAGAAATCCTTCCTCTTCTTATACTCACTCTGAAGTTTCTTGGAGAGCTATTTGGGGTGCTCTTGTTCCTGAAAGAGTTAAGGAATTTGGGTGGAGGATTAAGCATAATGCTTTGTTCACTAAACTCAATCTCACTATTAGGAAGCTGTCTAATGATTCTACTTGTCCTATTTGTAAGAAGGAAGAGGAGTCTCTAGAACACTTGTTTCTGTTATGCCCTTGGACTTCTCCCCTATGGTTTGGTTTGCAAATTTGTCAGGTGCCTACCAATATCTCTATTTCCTCTATCTTTCTTTGGTTGGAGGGATTTGTTACTAGTATTTCTAACAATGAGCCTAATGCTAAGGAAAACTTTGCTAAGATGCTAATATCTCTTTGGAATATTTGGAAGACTAGGAATAGTAAAGTTTTTGATGATAAAAATCCAATCCCTCTTCTGAGGTCTCTTATTCTCAATTAACAAGCAGTACTTAGATTTTGCTAGTGCTAATTCAAAGGTCATTTCTACAAATATACCTTGTAAGATTAATCTTACTTTTTATAATAACAGGATTCCTTTATTTTATTTGATATCATTATAGGATTCCTTTATTTGTATTAATTAATATATTAAAAAGTAAGATATGTGTGAAAGGAACCGTTGGGAAGGAATTGTAACAGGTTGGGCTGAGTAACTTGGCAGGTAGGCCAGCAATGTTCGGTAGAAAGTCCAATAACACCGTTATATCCGGGCGGACCCCACTTAATGCTTATTGGGCCCAAATTCCAAGCTGTCACAGACTGGTCCTTCTCATCCTCCCCACTCTTTATAACTGCTTCCCCACGAAACCCCTCTATCCCCATCACATACATTACAAACACTTACACACTCACTCCACTTTCTATCTATTCTCTTCTCTTCATTCAAATAAAACTCTCACTGTTATCATTGTTATTGTTGAATTGGCCATGTCACCACAACCAACAATGGCTGAAGAAACTCCAAAGACAACCACAACAGAAACAGTTCAAGAGGAAGCCGTTCTCACTGATGTTGCTGCAGTAGTAGCTGATAAAACAGACAATTCTGCTCCTACAGTTGACAAAAATCCCCCCGAAGAGCCCGAGAAGAAGAAGAAGCCCGTTGAGAACATTCCAGAGACTGAAACCGAGACCGAGACGGAGGTTTCGAAGACTGGCGATGAGAAAATTCCAGAGTCTGGTTCCTTCAAGGAAGAGAGCACCATAGTTGCAGAGCTACCTGAACCTGAGAAAAAAGCACTTCAAGAACTCAAACAACTTATTCAAGAAGCACTCAACAACCACGGATTCTCTGCAGCAGTTATCAAAGAAGAAAAACCCGAACCCAAACCAGAAGCAGAAACAGAGAAGAAAGAAGAGCAGACAACTGAACAGGTTTCGGAAACAGAATCTGTTGACGTTGCTGCTGCTGACGTGTCACCACCACCACCACCACCTGAATCTGAGTCTGACCAAACCCCAAAAGAAGAAGAAGGAGCTGCAGAGGCAGGAGAGAAGAAAGAAGATGCTGCTGCAGAGGCTGGAGAGAGGAAAGAAACGGAGGTGGCTGCTCCTGCTGTAGACGAGGATGGAGCGAAAACAGTTGAGGCCATTGAAGAAACCGTTGTAGCTGTAGCTTCATATTCCTCTATTCCGGAGGAGCCGAAAGCTTCATCGGAAGAGGAAGCAAAGGCGGCTCCATCTCCACCTGAAGAGGTATCAATTTGGGGGGTCCCACTCCTTGCAGACTCAAGAAGCGACGTGATTCTCTTAAAGTTTCTAAGAGCAAGAGACTTCAAAGTGAAAGAAGCCTTCACGATGATGAAGAACACAATTCAATGGAGGAAAGAGTTCAAAATGGATGAGTTATTATTGGAAGAAAACTTGGGAGATGATTTAGAGAAAACTGTGTACATGCATGGATACGACAAAGAAGGTCACCCAGTGTGTTATAATATCTATGGAGAGTTTCAGAACAAGGAACTGTACAAGAAAACGTTTTCTGATGAAGAGAAGAGACAAAGGTTTTTGAGATGGAGGATTCAGTTTTTGGAAAAGAGTATAAGGAAGTTGGATTTTAATCCTGGTGGTATATGTACTATTGTTCAGGTTAATGATCTTAAGAATTCTCCTGGACCTGCTAAGTGGGAACTTAGACAAGCTACCAAACAAGCCCTGCAGTTGCTTCAAGATAATTATCCTGAATTTGTAGCCAAACAGGTACCTATTCCTCTTACACCAATTCTATTTTATTCTATTCTATTCAATTGTTGTTCCTTATATATATAATATAGTTTTTATTTATTTATCTATGTTATGGTATTGTAGGTGTTCATCAATGTGCCATGGTGGTACTTGGCTGTGAACAGGATGATGAGCCCTTTTTTTACTCAAAGGACTAAAAGCAAGTTTTTCTTTGCTGGATCTTCCAAATCAGCTGAGACTCTTCTAAGGTGAACACAGAAAGAAATAACCACTCTCAAAGTTTTATTATTATTATTATTATTACTACTTAATTTGGCATTATGGATCTCAGATACATAGCTGCAGAGCAGCTTCCGGTGAAGTATGGTGGGCTGAGCAAAGATGGAGAATTCGGAATTACCGATGCTGTTACAGAAATTACAGTGAGGCCCGCAGCAAAACACACCGTGGAATTTCCCGTTACTGAGGTGGGTTCCGTTTTCCTTTTGTTTTGTCGTCATTCTTTCTGATTAGTCTTTTGAATGAGAATCCAAGGAAACGTTTCATAGGATTCCTCTATTCTCCATGTTTTGTCACTTTTGTTTATTTACCTTTACCTTGATTTATGCCATAAATTATGCGTACCTAACCGAGACACATGCTTCAACAATACGCCAAAGTAATTTATCAACTTTTAACATATGCTTGAGAAATAATAAAAATAAAATAATTCTTAAGAAATAGCCGTTGAAATTTTGTTGTTTGTAACATGCAGAACTGTCTACTATCTTGGGAGTTACGAGTAATTGGGTGGGAAGTAAGCTATGGTGCAGAGTTCGTGCCAAGTTCAGAAGGAAGCTATACAGTGATTATCCAAAAGACTAGAAAAGTTGCTTCATCAGAAGAACCAGTGCTTTGCAACAACTATAAAATTGGTGAGCCTGGCAAAGTGGTTCTCACCATTGATAATTCAGGCTCTAAGAAGAAGAAGCTTTTGTATCGCTTGAAGACTAAGCCTTCCTCCACTGATTAAAATTAAGCTTCAGAGATGGAATTTGTTGCTTTTCATATGAATAGGAAATTTTCAATGTTTTTTTTTTTGACGCAAATTTTCAATGTTAATCATTATATATATGCTCTTGCTATGTTTTTTATTTGTTACTATTTATACTATTGTTATTACTATTGAGGGGATCTTTTGATTTTTGAATTCATATTTGAGGACATGTTGCTCAATTTTTATGTATATGTATAAATTTCCTGTAAATTTTGGTGGGGCCTATTATCAATATATATAATTGTTTGTTGTTTTGCTTATATTCATGGTTAAAATTATGTTTGATTTGTCAGGATCTGTTCCCAGTTGTGAAAGAAAAGGTGAAACAAATATCTATCTTTGAACTCAACTTCTAGAATGTCGCTTTCTTCTTTCGCTGTATCTTTGATTCTCCGTGTTCTTGTTCATGCGACTTCAATTTGATTTAGAAAATTTAATTAAAACATAATTCAAATATACACTTCTTCCTTTTTTACAAAATTCAAACATACACTTCTGAAGATATGGGAATTGGGATATAAAACGGTACTTCCAAATTTTATCTTATTCAAGATTTTAGATTTAAGGCATGCTTTCTTTCCAACATCTTTTTTTTTTCAAGAGTGCAATGATTTTCATTAAACGGGAAAGGCCCAAACTGCTACAACCCAATAAGGAACAATCAGCTAACGTGAGCCATTCAAGGGACTTATGATAAGGCTGTCCAACAATATATAAACTAATAATAAGCCCAAAGACTTAGCACATTGAGGGACTTATGGTGCAATCTGCCTTAGCTAAAGCCCTAGTGGGCCATCAACTAGGGTTCCAAGATCAGTCATGTTTCGTCCATTTAGCTGCCAACAATCCGAACCAAAATACCCCTTCCCAAAGGAACCAGGGCAGTGACCCAACCGACTAGAATCCAAAACATCAGCACCACCACCACTAGGAGGACCAGAGGCGCCCCAGAGATGAACCAGAAAGTCCCACGAAGTTGGTGTAGGAGGAGAGACAGAAAGTCCAGACTTTCCCAGTATTTAAAGGCCAAATGACCCCGAGGAATTAGTTTCAAAACTGAGAACCCACGAAAGATGAGCAGAAGCCAATATTACAGGAACCAACAGCACCACCGAAGACCAAAGTTCAATACGTTCAAACTGATGCACCATACACATGCAGATTGAGACTCCACTATGAAGGTGTAGAGGGAAAAGCGGAAAGTCCAGAGTTTTCCCTGAAAATGATGGCACAATTGTAGGTATTTTGTCGTTTTATGCTATTAATTTGGGTATTGTGAGTTTGTTCGCAGATTTATCCTTTGTGTTTTTAACAATATTGAAATTGTATTATCATCGATGTAATCTCTCTATTTGAACAAATGAATATCCTTTTTAGTACAAAAAAATGCATAAACAAAGTAATTAGATTTATTTTTAATGATCTACCAGTTTATGGTTGATTGAGAGTTTGATTTTTGGTTATAGAATACTCCATTTTCTATTTAGTAAGACACATTTTTAAAGTGATGAGATCATCATCACGATATATAAAGCATTAAGAAAAATAAAAGTATTGAAATGTTTTTTTTAATAGGCAATTGTTAATGAGGGTGGGGAAAATGTTAGTTTTAGACATAAACTCGGCACTCCTCTTCTTCATTTCATACTCATACGATCACTCCTTCACGCCCCTGCCCAACCGAAATTTACCTTTTTGGGACAGTATTGAAATGTGTGTTTGGTAGCACTTTCAAACAGTGACAACATTTTTAATTTAATGTGATTTTTGGATATTAATATTTCAAAAAACTTAATAATATTTAAAAAAATAATAATAATAATAATAAAATTAATTAGTCCCAGGTTTTCTTTCTGGTCAAGCTTAGTCCCACTCCTAGCTTTAATTTAACAGCCCATTTTGGAGTGTAATATGTGTGTCTGCCATGGCAGAACACGTCGCATATGAAGATATTTGAGGGCCCATAACATATTTATTTGTCCAGCAGTATCGAGCCTACCTTTACTTTTTGCACCGAATTTCATCATTAAACCCACTCCTTACTCTGTGTGTCATCTTTTCTTTCAATCTCTCTGTAATTTTTTTAACGTGCTTTACATACATACCTGTTTGTTTGCCTTTTTTTTTGCGTCTTTTAAGGCATGAATGAAGAACTGGTGGAGATGCACGACCATCATTTGGACCAGCTAGAGTTATTCAAGTGTTTTTTTTTCCAATTAGGTGAATGCATAAAACCATGTTGATGCTTTTAATTTCATCATTGATCTACATTGTTTAATCAATAAACATTTTCATGTTCTTTTAAGAAATCCTCGTGCGACCTGTCATCTAGTTATTGGACAATTATTATTTAGGTGTCTTTGGCCCAGTTATATAGGAGGAGGGGAGAAAAGGAAAGAAAGACGTGGGATTTGAGATTGAGTAGAATCCAATCCAATTTTTAATTAAAGCTTACTTGGTAATGGAATATATATGTGAAGTCAAAAAGGATATCTTAGATGTCTTTCTCCACCTCATAGGTTTACCAATCTCGCTGTTCATGTTTTGGAAGAGACAATAAATGGTTGTTTGTTTGAACTAGCAACGTTGAAGAGTTAAAGAATTGAGAGCTTTGAGAGTTTTGCCACTTATTATGATTCTATTCCGTCTTACAGAGTTAGATTTTACAATTGCACGTAGATGATATCCAGTTGACATCAAAATACAAATTCTAAGAAAAGTTATCTTCTAAATGTCTTAGGGTCCGTTTGATTCGCAAACAGGACAATACTGAACAGGTCTGAACAAACTTTTGACCAGTATATTGTTTGGTGAACCATGGACAGCACAAGCAAAAAAAAGTAAATTTTATTATAATTGTATTTCTAATATTTATAATTATTTTATGTAAGATATATTATAATGTAATTAAAAATTATAAAGAAAAACGTACGAATGAGAATATGGAAAAGAGAGAGATGAGGAGGAGATGTCATGAGATGTGAAGATACAAAAGAGATAAGAGGTAGAGAGGGGGAGAGAAAGAGAGATGAAGGAAATAGGTCATGAGATGAGAAAGTATTAGAGAGGTAGATAAAACGATAGAGAAGAATGGAATAGGAGAGAGAGAGTGGGAGAGAGAAGAATGAGATAGGAGAGATAAAAAAATTATTAAATAGAAAATAAAAATAACATTTTGGTATATTTTGAGTGATCAGGAAGTTGCACTGGGGGACAAAAAGTTGTATTGTGATTTTGTGAGATACATGAATCTGGGTCTTTGTCAAATTATCA
Organism: Oxytropis ochrocephala; assembly: GCA_020916435.1. Taxonomy (NCBI): domain Eukaryota; kingdom Viridiplantae; phylum Streptophyta; class Magnoliopsida; order Fabales; family Fabaceae; genus Oxytropis; species Oxytropis ochrocephala. The sequence continues at coordinate 12,599,661 of CM037089.1, read as the reverse complement.
CTCTCATTTTTCTCGATCTTGTGAATGGTTTTCAAATCAAACAGAAGATCTGTTGAGTTGTCAGGTCAGGTCAAATTCTTTACTACTTAACAATCAAACACACCCTTAGTATCTAGTTTAGTTACCACAACATTATAGCAATAATAACTTTTAAAAGGAGTTTGTCCTATTTTTTATTAAGGAAATAAGTTTAATCATGAGTTAAATATGACCTTTTTGTATTTTACATTTATCAATTAATAAGTATTTGTCACTTTATTTTAAAAATAACTATTTAACTATGATTATTAATGTAATGATTTGTTTCAGATTGTTTGATCGTGTTTTCAAAAACTGAAAATATCTCTTTAATAATTTAAGTGAAAAACATTAGTAAAGTAAGAAAAAAGTAATATGCTTACCTAAAAAAAAGTAATATAGTTAATAAAAAGAGAAGTTCTATATGGTACGGTACGATACGAAAAGAAATAAACGACTAAATTGCACATAATTTATTTGTTGTTTCTTTTGTTTATTCTAATAAAATTTACTTTTTCTAAGAATTTAATCAATATACACCGACAATGTATAATCTGTCGGTTAGAAGTTGTCACATCATAAAAATATTTGATTTTATTCTATTCTTCTTAAAAGTTACATCTACCATGATTTCTTATTGGTTGGAAGTGTAACAAAATTTTACATTATCAGAAATACTAATTAAACTTTTTTTTTCCGAATCAATCTCAAGTGAACTATGAGATGCTTTCCTTCGAAAGAGACTCTCCCACCTAGCTCTTCAAGGATAAGAATAGTGAAGATTGAATCTTCTAAAAAGAAGAGTGTAAAGTGAGTAATGTATCATTTTAAGAAAAAATGGAGAATTTTTGTGCATGAATATCAATCCTTGATTTTCTCAATGGTGATTGAGATTGCTATTTTTAGTGTCTAACTAAGTTCTCTCTTTAGAGGAAAGGATCCCTAAGTGCTTACGTCAATCTATTCAAAACATTATAGAATATATATTACACTATTCTCAAGAGATGGATGGAGTTTATTTCATGTTGAACATTGATTTAGGTCACAGAAGAGCCCATTCTCTTGGCGCTTTCCCTCCTACTCTCCACATCCCCTCTCATAGTGAAATTAGTAAAATACCTCAACATTAATTTCCCATCTTCTTCGCCTAGACTTTTTTTTTGGTTTTCCTACGCTTTGGTATCCTACAACTAAAATTACTCAGGACCAAGATACGGATGTCTAAATTTTGAATTTATGTAGTAAATACAATTTTTGCGCACTCGGTACCTTAGTACCGAGACATTTTGGCACCTTGATACCGATTGTGTTGTCAAGTCCATTACGCAGTCGGTACTATGATACAAAGGTGCCAAATCTTCTCGGTACTAAAGTATCGAGCCACTGTCAGTTGCAGAAAAAATACACCGTGTGAGAAGGGAGATAGGTAGTGATAGGATGGAGCTGGTGGTCACACCGGTTTAGTTTATTAAATATCAACATAAGCATCTTTATATTGGTTTTTTTTTGGTGTGTTATGGTAAGACAGATAAAAAATGAATTGATTAATGTGCATACTTTTGTTTAATCATTTTTAAAAATTAAAGACAAAATTACACTAGGTATCGTTTAGGTAATTTTTTTGTAACCAATTTGTCTTTTATATTTTTTTCGTACCCACTTAATCCTTTAAGTTAAATAACGTTTTTACCGTTTGTCTTTTTAGTATTTTCATTACAAAAAAGCTCAATTGACACTAACGGAACTGACAAGTGCAAAAATTAAAAAAAAAAAAAGAAGATGATGCACGTAGTTACTTTTTTTTGACAAAAATACTACGTAGTTACTTACTCCCTTTAAAATTTACATTTTAACGGTACACGACTTCTCTTACCACATAAGATGATGCACAGATATCTGAGTTTTGCTGTCGTATTTGTATCTGATACGTATTTGTATTTGATACTTTCCCGAGACGTCATGCGTATGTGTTATATAGTATTAAAAAAAATATTATTTTTTATTTATAAAATCTAGGGGGCGTTTGTTTGGGAGACACGAATACGGTTCCAAGGAATCTAGGTTGAAAATGGAAGATTCCCATGTTTGGTAAGAGAAAAAAGAAAAGTGCATTCCAAAGAATTATGTTTAGTCTGGAAACTATTTTCCCACTTATGCTGGAATCTGACGCCTGCCATAATTGGTGGTAATCTTCCATTCCAGCATAGATTGGTTTCAATTTTTAGCACGAAATTACATTATTAACTCTCACCCACCCACTACATTATATATATATATATATATATATATATATATATATATATATAATTTTTAACCATAAACTTTATTACAAAAGATTATTGTAAGAAAATTATAAGTTAATAATCACTTTAATTTTATACTTTTATTTCATCTTTAATAACTTAGAAAGTTAAAATAACATGTCATATATAAACAAGGGCATAGTAACAAAAAACAAATATAAACAAGGGTAGTTTGATAATTATAATGTTTATTCCCAAGAATGTATGGTACCAACCAAACAAAGTTTATAAATTGTTCCCAAGAATTGGATTCCTAAACTTGTAACAAACCAAACACGTTTAAGAAAATACTCAGCAATCACATTCCCAGTCAATGGATTCCTGAGCATGTAATTCCTTGGAATGTAATTTCTAACCGGGAAACAAACGCCCCCTATATGTCGTGAGGACATTTTCAGTACGCCTCTATATTTTTCAGTACACCATACAAACACAAGAGAGAAAAAAGTTATCTCAGTCTTTGTTTTACAAGTGATACTCATTAGTTTCTATCTCTGAAGCACGTCTACTTCAAAATAAGAATTGTACCGTCGCACTTATCGTCTGCAGATCATACTACTCGTGGGTACTTCTCTACCTACATAGGTGGCTCAATATATAAATATATGTTGGTCGTATCATAAAAATTCAGTATTTTCATTCTATTTTTAGTGATACTAAAACTATTCTTATTAGATGGTAGATCTTTTCTCTATTTTCTGCTTTATAAATAATTCATTAGTGTATTTCATTGTGTTTTCTATCTTTTAGTCACGTTCATATCAAATTTATGTCACGTCTGCATGACTTTGGTTTTGATAAATCACGTATCTCGTCTGCAAGACTCCGAATGACTAAGTCTTTATGCATCTGCATCGACCATAGGTTTCTGCAATATAGGTTTCTATATATATATATATATATATATATATATATATATATATATATATATATATATATATATATATTTTTATTCTTTTGGTCTATGTGTTTCTATTATGCTGTGAATATTTTTTAAGTATCTTATGTTTTTGAAAAAAAATTCATATGATTGAACTGCTCTATTGGATAGTGGGAGAAACTCAAATCTCATATTGACATATTGTCTGATAAGTGTAATGAAAGGGCAATTCTCACCTTACAATCCAATTTTATTAAGGTTTAGTTAGACTTAAACCAAATTTTAATATTAGATTCGTATCGTATTCAATATTCGTATCGTATGTATGTGTGCATCATAGCTCACCACCACCACCACACCCCCAACAGAACCCAGGTGCAGGTTTGCACGTGAAACTGCTCATGAGTTCTTCAGTCTTCACTACTAACCAAGGTGTTGAGTGGCCAAAAAGCTGAACCGCTCCCAGCCTCCCACATACAAACAAAGCACAATATGACAACTCTGTTTCAGATAATCGCACCCTCGCTCACTGCACTAGTCACGTGAAAACACACAGATATATGCCCCTTTTCAATTTTCAAAATTCAAAATTCAAAATTCAAAACCATACCTATCTACACCCCTTTATCTGCCACGTGGTGCATGCTTAAATCCCCGAACTCAGCTTATATAATAAAGACAACCCCAATAGCTAGCTACCCCACACTTACTCAAAGATTGTAGAGAAAACAGGCTGAAGTTAATTTTATCATTAAACATGGAGAGGAAATCACTTACCTTGTTCTTCTTGCTCCTCATTGCCTTTGCTTCACGTAAGATTCTCATTCTCTCTCTCTCTCTCTCTCTCTCTCTCTTACTTGTTTTCATTAGATGTGTTTATTAATAATTAATTTTGATGAATGAGTGTAGAAATGGTGGTGCAAACAGAGGCAAGAATGTGTGAGTCACAGAGTCACGCTTACAAAGGTCCATGTGTCCATGACCATAACTGTGCACTGGTTTGCAGGAATGAAGGCTTCTCTGGTGGCAAATGCACAGGGTTTCGCCACCGTTGCTTTTGCACTAGGCTTTGTTGAAAGAAAGGCTTTGCTAGCTAGCCTATAAGAGATGAATAATAAAACAGTTCTCTTCTGTTTGGGTGAAGATGGGTGTGCAGTGTGCTAGCTAGGCTGCTAGCTTGCTAATTTATATATTAATAGCTTTTTATGGCTTCTGCCTTTGGTTATCTGTGTAAGAACGATGGAGCAAATAAAATTATGTAATTCTGATTTTCTTGTTCAATCCTAAGTCTAATCGGTTTTATTGCTACAAATATTGCCTTCCAAACCCAAACTTTATTCCACACCCGAACTCGCTTCAAACCCAAAATTTATCAAAATTGTGAGCGACAAAGCCATCTAGGATTTACTAGATATTTTGAGTGTCTCTAATTGGTACTCCTCTGGACTCATATATAAGCAATAAAATATTTTTAGATTCATATTATAGACCAGATACATTGCCTATGCAATGAATCTAGAAAGTGTTTTGTTGCTTATATATGAGTCCGGAGGGAGTAATATTATAATTGTACTTTCAAAGACTCGGGGCGGGTTCGGGGACGAGTTCTGGGTGGGGACTTATATCCCCATTACCCACCCCGTCCCCGTATTTTGATTTCGAGGAAAATCCAAACCCAGTCAAAGCGAGAAAAACACTTCAAATCGGGGCGAGTTTGGGCGGCTCCCCGCGGGTACGGGTTTTGTTGTCATGCCTACTCCACTATAAGATCTGTATCACGTATACCTAATAATTCCCGCCCGACCACTTTAGCCGTGTAAGTGTCTACAATACGTTACAAGGTGGTGTGTAGAATGAGCCAATCAGTGGCAGATGAAGTAGGTTGGACACGTTGTCCAACGTGACTGTTCATTCATCGAAGGGCATGTGAAACGAGCTGGTCTCAGGATGCCACCTTTTCACTAATGTTGAAATGAGCTTGTGATTCACGGTCTCGAGAGGTGTATGTTGTAGTTCATGTAGGCCAGACTTAACTATCCACTCATGTACCATCGAATGATGCTCATCAAGTCGTAGAGCCAGTAATTTTCCGCCATGTGCAGAAATCTCCAGTTTCCCACGATCTTGTATATAGAGACAAAAATATTTTAATAAAAAACATAACATTAAACGACAATGCAAAAAATAAATTATTTATTACAACTATTACCTCTCCCATACGAATCTTTGATGCTACGTGAACATCAATCGTGGTCAACAATGAGCGATCGATAAGTCCCACATCTACAAATTGGGCCTGATCAGGCTGTTAATCAGCCTACTCCATATAGGCATAATAATCAAGAGTCTCATACTCTCCATGATCCTGCTCCCTTCTTACTCCAGACGGTGAGCGGTCTGTTGTTTCTCATCATGCCTATGCTTGTGAGAAGCGTGACCGACCAGCTGATCGTGACAACTCCCCCTGATGTTTGCATGGTGCCACTGACTCTAGTGTGTGACACTACAATAAAATAGAAAAAATTAATAAAAAATTATTAACATATAAAGATTCTAAAAAAGAATAAAAAATGGCTTCTTGATTTATCTCTAGAAGATAAATCCGGAAACTCAACTTCCAGATTTATCTTCTAGAGGAAGTCATTTTTAATAGAGTTTCTAGAATTCTCCCACAAGATTAATCAAAAAGTCATTCTGTGTTTTGGATTTATCTTCTAGAGATACTTTCACAAAGTACTCTTTCAGGATTTATCTCAAAAAGATAAATTTGAAACACAAAATGACTTCTGAAATTATATTTTGGGAGATATATTTGGAAAGGATTTTTTTCCTTACTTTTGTGCTTTAAAAAATATGTGAGATGTCCGTGAAAAATATGTGGGATGAGAAGAGATGAATTTTTGGTTTTTTAAGGATCGGGGTAAAATAAGAATTTTTGGGCTTTGTGGGAGTACGTGGACTAGAAGTGGGGGTAGGAAAATCAAAGCCGCTAATTAGACCGACATTGTTTTTTATAAGCAATGTTAGTGAGAGAGGGAGAATGTTAGTTTCCCAAATTTGAACTCGAGACTTCCTATTTGTACTCTTTTAGTATACTTTTGATATCTCTTAACTCGCCAATTGAGCTACCATTTCAAATAGACCGACCCTATTTGTGAGTTGCGTTTGCAAAAGGGCTTTCTTGATTAGTTGATCCCCAGTTCCTAGTTCCAAACACTCCCTAAAGACAAATGAGAAAAGCTTTTAATTAGACAGTCGTCACCCACCGTCCCATAAGCTGTTTTCAGCTTTCCTATTCTTGTGTTCCGAATCCTTTGTCGAGAATCAAAAAGCTGCAACCCCCCCTTCTGGCAATCTGGAAAATATACCATGTGCTTTTCGATGAATTATTACTTGTCCTTCAGCAAGGATATGTGCACTATGCACCAAAGTTCAAATGAACCAGTCCATTTTTTTACTAAATACGTGCAATAATGTCGGTTACTTTCACGTGAACAGATTCTTTGGCCAAATATTTTTCACCTAGGTAGAGCATTTCAAGAAAAATGTAAATTTATACTACTACTGTAACTTTGTTAAGCAATGTAAAATTTGTTATGTGTCTGATTTCAGTGTCGCTATTAAAAAATGTTCTAACAAGAGAAATAGACCAATTATAAGCAGTGTTTACTATCTTAAAGAGTGTGCTTGATTATTCCTATCATCGATCACCGTCATTGATTCATAATTATTTCGAAATTTCTAGTATATCTCTCACCCCAGTTTAGAGCCTCCTAATCCTTGTCTATAAATAGAGAGAGGTTTAATTGTTTATCTCATCTCATATCTAGCTAGTTGAAGAAGATTGTTAGTGGTAATCATCGATCATGGATAAGGCACGCTTTGGGATATTCTTCTTTTTGCTGATTCTCCTTGCTTCTCGTAAGTCTCTTTTTATGCATGCTATATATTAATTTCAACATTAATCATACGAATAATGGAATAATGTATCATTTTCTCAGTTCGTTTATATCTACTTTTCTTTTTACTACTACTACTACTACGGACTTCTAGCTACTTGGATGCTCGCATATATATATGCAATAGTTTTCCTGTAAACTTATACAGACTAATAACTAGAGATACCGGGATTCACCTAGTGCACAACTAACTAACTACATAACAATCTAATTAACTAAGCTAACTTTTATTATATATCTAATAATATGTGAGAAGAAAAAGAAAGCGGACAGGTAGTTTTGAGCAGTGTTTTAAAAATCGAACTAACCGGAACGGTTGATCCGGTTGAACCATGACTCGACACCTTATACGATTCGGTTATTTTAGCGGTTAAAAGTGTTTTATCCAATTTTAAACAGTTTGAGGTGATTGAACCATGACCCGGAGGCTTCACCGGTTCATTCTCGGGTTCGGTTTTCAAAACATTGGTTTTGAGTGAGAGAACTACAACCGTTGTGTTTAGCTTTTTTCAATTAAAAATAAATAAATTTTGTTGTTGCAACTAATACGAAGAATGATGGAAATGGAATGAATTAGGCCCACCGTGAATCGATGTATCTAGTTATTTTTTCAGGGTCATGCTTTTCCAACCCTCATTTACTCACCACACACCCCCAAACTCTGCAAAATGATCAATTTACTATTAATGAATAGGAAAATTTCAAACACGTCCCTTTTTTCTCTTGGAATTTAAGAGGTGTGGTAGTGTAGCACCGAGCCGGTATGGTACTACAACACTGCATCTGTTAAAGTCACAATTTTTGCCAAACACCCACGTTCGATGCTTTCACTACCGAACATATCAACAGATTACATGGGAAGTTGCAGAAGAAATTTGGGGATTAAGTTTCATAATTGTTGAGCGTTGCATAGAAATCATGTTGTGATTCTAAGACCACTCTCGAGACTCTGCCACCACCCTAACATACCAACAATGAAACCTAACCATAGGTTCTAAGACCAGACGTAGATTATATGACAACAACATATCTTTCCCATGTTTTTTATAATTTGGTGCTTCAATACCAAACTTGTTCGGTGTTTCACAGCCGGACGTGTTTGGTGCTCTTGTACCGGACCTATTCGGTACTTTGGTATTGTACTTGTCAAAAACACTGCGTAGGGAGGTTTGGGAGTGTAATCCACGTGAGGGTAAATTTGGAATATTTGAGGTTTGGGGATGTGATGAGTAGGAGAGGGGTTGGGAAAAGCATGGGCCTTTTTTCAATTTAGGCACTCGTTAATGTTTGACCTTAGTTAGAATGGGCTTGGCAGTTTACAATAGCCAAATTCTTTTGGCACTCTCCCTCATTCTCTCACCCCCTCACATAAGGAAAAGACTAAAAGTACCCTAACATTAAAAATTCTTCCATCACTTTCACCTTTCTTTTCCACCTTCCTCCACACTCCCTAAACTCCATCTTTATTAATTTACCATCCACCTCCAACCCCTACTTCTCCTCACCCATAGTGTCCTCGTTCTTTTTTTCTGCCTAATTTTGTACCTTGGTACCAAAACAGAGCAAACCAAAGTACCGGTCGTGTAAAAATTTAATTTTTTGGGTTATTTTTGCTTAACACACCCAATATCTTAATAGTCTAAGTACCGACAATGTCGAAAATTCTCTCAAAAGTTTGGTTGTCATCTCTAGTTCTGACAATGGACGAATTACAAATAAGGTTTATGTCATTTTGGCATGTGAAAAAAGTATTGCATACATGGCTATTGGGTTGAATTTTACGATGAAAAAATTATTGCATACATGACAAGAATCATGATAGCCACACTACAATGAAACAAATCTATAATGCACATTCGTTTTAGTCTACGCGGGGGTAGGGCGGAGCTACAACATTTGAGGAATCTTTTGCATCATGATCGTTATGTGCACTGTCATTCACTTGTAGAAGACTCTAGTGTTGCCAAGGACATATTTTGATCACATCTGGACACCATTGAGTTTTTTAATACATTCAACACAGTATTCTTGGTTGAATCTATGTATAAGACCGATATAGGTTGTCATTGGTTGAGATCGGTTGTGTAATCTCAACTTAACCGACTTTCCCTGTTTAATTTGGTTTATGTGGAGGGAGAGAAATTTAACAACTAGGTTTGGGTTCGGATCGTGTATTATACTGATCAACGCGGTCGTACACAGGTCAAAATAATTAAGAGATAAAAAAATGTACTATCAAGGTAAGTTGACTTTGGTGGTCTCACAAGGACCTCTAAAACTAAGATTACCAAAATCAAGAACGAGAAAACAATAAAGAATGGGATTTTTTAGGAAAATATTTTGATGTTTAACAAAGAAAATCCATTAAAGAGAGGCAACTTGTAACACCCCGTTTATTTTTATTAATTAATCCTGTATATTAGCCATTGTGTGATAATTTTGTGTGTCTATTTTACTATTAGTATATATTTTATTGATGAATAAGTATTTTATTCGTATCAAATAAAATAGCTTTAAAGTATTAGATTATTATCGTATGATAGGCATTTAATGTTTTTTAAATAATTAGTGTTTATATGTTAAAAGAAAAAAAAATAGAAATACAAGGTGGGAGGTTGAGTCATAACTCACGGGTAGTGAGTTTCAACAGAGGAAAAAAAAAATCCTAAGCACACCCCCTAGCTTCATGCGCACACCACCCCATATTCTCTTTAGTTTATTTTTTTTAACTCCCAAACACATTGTTCATTGTCATCTAAAGAGAATATGGGGTGGTGTGCGCATATTATCGCTATCGGCATACTTTTGCTCTTGTTGATACCACAGATTGTCTCTATCGAAGTAAGTGTTGAAATGTCTAATTTCAAACACTTGTGCTAACGGCTAATTTTCAGTTACAAACAATCAAACATGTTTTAAATAAAACCTAAGTCTCCAATACTCTCTGTTTCTGTTTTCTTTCCCTGAGTTTCTTCATTAGTCTTGTGTTTGTACAAGGAGTACCTCACAAAGAAGAGTAGCAGAACAAGTTAGGGTTAGGCTACAGTGAAGAAAAGATAAGGAAGAGTGAAACCGAGAGTTGTGAGTGGGAATTTACCTTGTATGTGAAGCGTTGGTGAGGATCTTCAAGGGAAAGATTCTGGAGTCATCATCGTGGTGTTTGTGAAGCTCATTCAAGAAAGAAACAACAACAAAATTAGGGTTTTTGTTGTTGTACTTGAAATCAAAAGAAAAGTGAGGAAAGAAATTTGTTTTACCTTTATCTTGCTTCGGTTGTGTCTCGGATATCCTTGACCTGCAGAAATCATCAAACACCAAGATTAGGGTTTCCTTAAACTACCTCAATCCAGAAGTTTAAGAGAGGGGTTTTGTAGAGAAAGCTACGATCTACCTTTTGGTGTAGGTTTGGTGGTGGTTGGAGGTGAGCTGCTAGGTTTCCATTGAAACCGTAGCAGAGCTCGGGAAGAAGAAGAAGAAGGAGCAGCGAAGAAGAGAGCTCGGCGTAGAGAGAGAGAGAGAGAGAGAGAGAGAGAGAGAGAGAGAGAGAGAGAGAAGGCTAAGGTTGTCTTACTCCGGTTTGGTTGGATAAGCCTTCTCCACTCTTGGGCCGGGCTGTGTTCAGTATTGGACAATTGATATTTGCAGCCTGCAAATTTACATATACAACCCCTGTCAGTTTTGTGAAAAAAGTGAGAGAAAAATTTAAAAGAGAAGCAAAATTCTACAGTAAGGGGGTAGTTTGACTCTTTAGTAGTGAGTAGGTGAGATAATGAGCAATAGGGATGTCCCATGATCCCTAAGCTCGCACGACTTTAAGTGACAGAGTATCATTGCCATTGTGATGGGAAAAGTCACTGCTAATGATATTTAGAAATCTATAAGATTGTGGATATATGAATAATAGTGTTGTTGTCCTTGTTGTTAAGTACTATTCTACTAAGTGCTAGAATTGTTAAGTTGTTTCTATTGTTGTTGTTGTTGTTGTTGTTGTAGTTGTTATGGTTGTTGTGGTTGCTGCTGATGATGTCTTGGTTCTATCTTATGGTCGTTATTAATGGTGTTGTTCTTGGTACATAGTATATCATTAGATACTAAAGTTGTTATGTTGTGTGTTGATGTTAAGATGTTAAGTTATTATTGTTGATGCGGATTGTTAAGGTGATAGGTTGTTGTTGTTATGAGGTTGTTAGACACCGCGTTTGTTTAGGCTCTTGTGTCATGGTGTTCATATTGTTGCGATTGTCGTTGTCGGTGTTAGTAGGGCACTATCGGGCAATGTATCCCGTTCAGGCATGGTATCCTTGTCCTGCGGTTGTTGTCATAGTTGTTGTTAGTAGGGCATTATCGGGCAAGGTATCCCGTTCAGGCATAGTATCCTGGTCCTGCGCTTGTCATTGTTGTTAGTAGGGCAATATCAGGCAACGTATCCCGTTCAGGCATGGTATCCTGGTCCTGTATTTGTCGTTGTTGTTAGTAGGGCGTTATCAGGCAAGGTATCTTGTTCGAGCATGATAACTCGATCCTACTTTTGTCTCTGTCGTTGTTAGTATGGTGTATCAGGCAAGGTATCCGATAAGGGCATAGTGTCACAGTCTTGTTGTTGTTGCTGCTGCTGCTGCCGCTAATTATTGGTGTTGTTAATGTTATTGTTGTTGCTGCTATTGTTAATTATTGATGTTGTTGCTGCTGCCGTTAATTATTGGTGTTGTTGTTGTTATTGTTGATGCTGCTATTGTTAATTATTGATGTTGTTGTTGTTGTTGTTGTTGTTGTTGCTGTTGTTGTTGTTGTTGCTGCTGGTGTTATAAATTATTGATGTTGTTGTTGTTCTTGTCCTTGTTGATAGTTGTCGTGATATTCATGTCTCATAAATTTTGTATGTGATGCCTTGCTATTTTGTCAAAGCTTTTGCTATGAAGTGCATTGCTTATTTATCTCTCGTACATGAACGCTGCTTGAGTGTATGATAACTAACCCCTTTGTTGTGGCTATGCATGCACCATTGTGTATGTATAGAGGATGTGCTTGCAGATGTTGACGTTGATGGAGTCGATGAGTGATTGTGCTCTCCGAGTTATCCTTGATTTGGACTAGCTAGTTTATGTTTCAAAAGTTTGTTTTTCCGATGTACTCATGTAAGGGTCAGCTCTGAATCGTTGTGACATCGGGGATTTGGACTGTTTGCTTTAATTAGATGCTGATACATTTACTTTGATTTTCTTCCGCAAGTTTGTGAACGTGATATCTCTATCCCATTAATTTTAAAGTTGTATTTTGGACAAAACTTGGTTTCTATTTGTTTGTATTTTCTTATTTAACGCTATGATGGGGTAGAGGGTGTCATACAACTGGCCTTTACCGGCCTTTATCCTTGCTCATAAAAAAAAGATATGGGAAAGGTTGGTGAAAGTGTAACTAGTGACCTCGAAAGATCAATCCATTAGTTTCAAGTGTGTTTCTTGGATTTCTCATCGGTTCTAAAATAAATATTCGTGCAAGGTTTGATAATTCTTGATTGATCAAAAACTAACTAAACGAGCGTTAGTCAGTTCATACGAATTCACACCGTTTTAAAGCAAACGTCATAACAGTGTGTTCAATCAATCGTGATAGTGAACAAGCATCAGTAAACAATTAACATCATAACTGAACTCTATCAATCCTATAAACAAGCGTCATAGACTCTATAATTCATATCCAAACTAAATTAAACAAGCGATAAAATAGTTTGAATAATGAAAGTTGCAAAACAAAATTATGACTAAGTGATTTAAGCAAAATTGAATCATAAACTCCATCTTTATTAATTTGTTCCACCTTCCTCCACACTCCCTAAACTCCATCTTTATTAATTTACCATCCACCTCCAACCCCTACTTCTCCTCACCCATAGTGTCCTCGTTCTTTTTTTCTGCCTAATTTTGTACCTTGGTACCAAATAGGGCGCAACCAAAGTACCAGTCGTGTAAAAAATTAATTTTTTGGGTTCTTTTTGCTTAACACACCCAATATCTTAACAGTCTAAGTACCGACAATGTCGAAAATTCTCTCAAAAGTTTGGTTGTCATCTCTAGTTCCGACAATGGACGAATTACAAATAAGGTTTATGTCATTTTGGCATGTGAAAAAAGTATTGCATACATGGCTATTGGGTTGACTTTTACGATGAAAAAAGTATTGCATACATGACAAGAATCATGATAGCCACACTACAATGAAGCAAATCTATAATGCACATTCGTTTTAGTCTACGCGGGGGTAGGGCGGAGCTACAACATTTGAGGAATCTTTTGCATCATGATCGTTATGTGCACTGTCATTCACTTGTAGAAGACTCTAGTGTTGCCAAGGACATATTTTGGTCACATCTGGACACCATTGAGTTTGTTAATACATTCAACACAGTATAATTCTTGGTTGAATCTACGTATAAGACCGATATAGGTTGTCATTGGTTGAGATCGGTTGTGTAATCTCAACTTAACCGACTTTCCTTGTTTAATTTGGTTTATGTGGAGGGAGAGAAATTTAACAACTAGGTTTGGGTTCGGATCGTGTATTATACTGATCAACGCGGTCGTACACAGGTCAAAATAATTAAGAGATAAAAAAATGTACTATCAAGGTAAGTTGACCTTGGTCGTCTCACAAGGACCTCTAAAACTAAGATTACCAAAATCAAGAACGAGAAAACAATAAAGAATGGGGTTTTTTAGGAAAATAGTTTGATGTTTAACAAAGAAAATCCATTAAAGAGAGGCAACCGGCCTTTATCCCTTGCTCATAAAAAAAGGATATGGGAAAGGTTGGTGAAAGTGTAAACTAGTGACCTCGAAAGATCAATCCATTAGTTTCAAGTGTGTTTCTTGGATTTCTCATCGGTTCTAAAATAAATATTCGTGCAAGGTTTGATAATTCTTGATTGATCATAAACTAACTAAACGAGCGTTAGTCAGTTCATACGAATTCACACCGTTTTAAAACAAGCGCCAAATCAGTAAACAATTAACATCATAACTGAACTCTATCAATCCTATCAATCCTATAAACAAGCGCCATAGACTCTATAATTCATATCCAAACTAAATTAAACAAGCGATAAAATAGTTTGAATAATGAAAGTAGCAAAACAAAATTATGACTAAGTGATTAAGCAAAATTGAATCATAAAACGAATCACATAAGCAAATCACAGAGTTTGAGTAATTAAGCAAAACACTAACCGAAATTGCAGGAAGAATTACGGAGATGAAATTGATAGAGAAAGAATTAAGCAATGAACCACAAAATCCTTATAGCAACACCCTTCACCAATAAATTGATCTAGGGCTTTAAGCTTCCATGGAGGTTAGGTCACCAAATCCTCAAAATTGTATAATAATGCCTAAGAGAACTAAAGACGACTGCTCAAACTCCATCTTTTGAGACTAAAAACGAAAACCAAAATTCCTAAATGGGTTACTAGATAAAAACCCGTTAACAAACTAAAATTCGGCCTAAACAGCTGCTCAAATAAGAACCAAATCTAAAAACACCAAAAGTAAAGCTATAAAGAATACATTAAAATGCACTCATCACATTCTAATGTAAAACAGCTGCATATATGTAATTAAACTGTTTAATTTCAATGGGATGGCTTGGATTCGATTCTGTATATCTAATTCAGTGGTAAAAAAAGATTTTAGGCACCTGTTTGAATTAGGCACCTGATTCAGAGATAATAAAGCCATAAGTAGGATTGGTTTGTCAACGTTAAAGAATGCGTCAATTAATAATTATGCCCTCACTTTAGAGTACTTATATGCAACATGCCGTTGAACAAATGCAAATATTTTTTTGACTAACAAATTATATTGATCCTTCACTTTTTTGGTGTTCCTAATCTAATCTTTGTGTGGCCCCATATCAGAAAATCTCTTAGTGGTGGAAAATTAATAGACTAATGATCACAGTCAAAATACTCCATGATAGGAATAATAGTAATAATAATAATAATCCACAAAATGTTAAAATAATATAATAATCAGTGAAGTGAAAAAACTTCAAAAGCATGAGTACACTGTAGACGAGAGTGTGACATGATCAGCTGAACAAAGAAATGAAATGAATAGCTCTTTCCAATAGATGAGGTGGGAAAACCATGGACTTAAGGAGGTGGGTCACCAACCTCGCAGATTCTTCTTGTTATTTTATTGTAATCTTCTTTTTGTTCTTCTAGAAGCAACAAAAAACTAAGGTAGGAAGGTGAGCCTTACCAACCATGACCATAAAGAAAATTAATGATGACATTGGCCGGCTCAAAATGGCATAAATGTGTTGGGTAAGAAAGAAGGTTGGTTGGAGTTTGAAAATGACATATATTTGTGAAGATATTCTTGGTAATATTGTCATTAGATAAATGAATCTAGGTCATGGTGTCGAGTAGGTAAGTTACGATTATTGAAGGAGGTTGAAGTAGGAACTTTGAGGTTCTAATATTAAAGCTAAGGCCCTGTTTGGAGTGGTATTTATTGTTTTGAAATTTTAAAAAATTAAAACCCATTTTTATTGAGTTTTAAAAATTTCAAAAATCATTGGATCAAAAAAATTCAAAAACCAAAACAATATTCAATTTTGAGTTAAGAAATTTTCAAAAAATCAAAAGTAGTTTAAAACATGAACATAAAAGTGGTAGTTGACACCTTGATGGTGGTCAAAGTGGTGGTCGGCGGTGGCCGTAGTAGTGGTCAGAGTGGTGGTCGGTGGTGGATGAAGTGGTGGTCTGTGGTGGTTCACGTGGTAGTTGACGGTGGTCGAAGTGGAGGTCGTCGGTGGTCGGGATGGCCGGAGTGATGGTCGGAGTGGTGGCCGACAGTGGTGGTCGGTGGTGGGTGACGGTGGCCAGAGCGGTGGTCTGTGTAGTGGTCGGTGGTGGCCAAAGTGGTGGTCGGTGGTGGTGTGAGTGGTTGTTGAAATGATGGTTGGTGATGACGTGTTAGTGTTAAAACAAAAACCGAAGAAAACATATTTTTTTGGTTTTATGTTTTGATGGAAATCTGTTTCAAAAGTAAGGAAAAAATAAATTCAGCACCATTTTACACAAATATGTTTTAGCTTTGAAATTGACTTTCAAATCAAAAATAAAAAAATCACAACCACCCCAAAAGGGCCCTAACATTTTTTCTTTTTTCATAGTTAACTACTAACATTTAGGGCTTATAAAAAATATTAAACGTAGTCATGGGTCACTGGTCAATGTAGAATGGTAAAAGGTTCAATCTTCATACACTACTAAAAAATGGTAATTATATTAGAGACCAATCACTAAATCAGTCGATAAAATTGATCATTAAATCAGTTGCTAAAATTGATCGCTAAAAAATCCGTCCCAAAATCGGTCGCTACAATTAGCAACTGGTGATATAGCGATCAAATTTTTTTGTCACAAATTCAGTCGCTAAATGTTGTAGTGATCGATTTTTTCTATATGGTGACCGAACAATGGTCACTAAATGACATTTTTTTGTGTGGTGATAAGTAGTCTCTTAAAAAGGATATCAGTGAGAAGTTTTAAATGTAACTAAACACCATATTGAAAATTCGTTTCAAGTTGGGTAAATTGTTGGGGGTCAAAGGCTCTAATTCACTAGTTACTACTCCTTCTGATGTATAAATAAGTCTCATCTTAAATTGCACACAAATTAAGAGAAAGGTTCAGTTAAATAAATAAAAGAGTACGCAAAAGTTTACTAATTATCTTTATTAATTATTTAACAATATTATCTTTTTTACCTATTGGGTGTAGAAAAGATAAAATTATACTTTATTTGAAACTATTTTTTCTTCTATAATGCATATTATGGATGGAGGGAATAGTTTATTAAATAAAAACTAGTATTTGAGAAATAATGTTTTATTTTTTTTCTTATTTTTATCCTTATTATTTTAATAAATTTCATATTTTTCCTCTAATAAATGAATATATTGTTTCTTATTTTTTAAGTACTAATTACAAATGTATATTTATATTATTTTATATTTATAAGCTAGTTCTATTTATAAATGAATATATTTATAATATTATGATTGCACTTTTTCTAAAGATAACAATAATATTTTAACAAAAAAGTAATATATTAATTGAACTACTCATAATTATAATCCCCCCTCCTCACGGCATTAATAAATTAATTCAAATGTAATTTTTGAATAATAATAAGTGAGTCTTTGACAATGTCAATTCACTAGCTTATAATAAATAGACTTTTGTAAGTGTTTGACATGATTAGCTTATAACAACTTTTAGTAGTTTATAGTGTTTTTTTGAAACACTAGTGTTTGAGCTTATAGCTTTATTTTTTTCTCATTTTTACCCTTGATACTTTAACTCAATTCCTCATTTATTTTTCATTAATGACTATTCTCTCTCATATTTAAATTTTAATTACAAATATTCATCTTTGTCATTTTATATTTATAAGTTAGTTCACCACTAACTTAATCAGATATTTCTAAATTCAATTTGTTAGTTTATCCGTCATTAGTTATATATCCACTATATAAGCTAGATTTATCTGATATGTGCTAGTTTATCTGCTATCTATTATTTTTTACTAAACTGATCATAAATATAAATAGATTAAATGACATTTGATCCGAATACGGTGCATAATTGAATATTATTATACAAAATAAAGATTGTCATATTTTTTTGGGTTGGAAGTTGGAACTTGAGACTTGGTTAACTAAATTGTTAACGTTAAGGCAAGTTCAATATTTTGTGCGTATACTATTTAATTTATTTGACAATTATTATTATTATTTGGCTAGTGGGTGAAAAAATTGAAAGAATAAAAAAATGGATATGGATCCAGCTGCATTAATAAATCTCAACCATGGATAGTAGTTGGTAGGGGACGTTAGTTACTCATCAACTTGAATTGACAAGAGTAAGTGGAGTCAGTTGAGACATGCTTCTAGAATCCTTTATTAAGAAACAAAATATGTAAAGTAGTAGAAAGAAACATAAACAACTCAAGAGCGTTTGAATGAGATGATAATAGTCTCTTTCAGTTTAACTAATATCATGAGTTTGAATCTAGTCTTGGGAATACAACTCCCATCTATTATAATCTTATTCGACTCGAGAGATTAATCCATACAGTTGCGCGCAGAAGATACTTAAATTCACACCAAACAAGAAATAAAAACTATAAAAACTTAGGGGAAAGAATTAACATGAGATAATGGGGAGTTTGGTTTGTACTTAAGAAAAGTTTGGTATGAATTGCCTGTTTCTAATTAAACTTGTCAATCAATGTACACCAAAAATAAAAACTTCTCAATAAATGAATCATATGAATATGGGTAAGAAACTTTAATTAGATGTGGTAGGTCTTGAGTGAAAGCCTTTATTTTGTCGTTTGGTGACAAATTTTCTTCTAAAGCTTGATTTATGGCTTCGCTAATTGCAACTTGGTCCTTCCGAATATGGTGCTCTAAGCTGATGTCAAGTTCAACTATATCACAATAATTGCTGCTTTAAATGTTTAGTTAACAACAGTCAACTGCAATAATGCATTTTAGCTCAACAGAAAAAATACAATATGATAAATTTTCTGTTTTTTAACATTGCAATATGATTTTTTATGGTTTTAAATGAAGAAAATTAAATTAAATGGAAGCATATTTTATTATATAAAAAATTAATATTGTATACTTACAATAAGAATTTTTTTATCAAGATGCAACATTTCATTGATAACGGGCAAAGCATTACAAGAAAAACGTGTATTACCGGCAGTTTTTATCCCGTCTGTAAGTTTCCGGCGGGATTTTTTAAATTACCAGTGGAAAAAATAGTATTTCCGGGGGATTTTTATCCCGTCTGTACGTTTCCGGCGGGTTTTTCAAATTACCGGTGGATTTTTTCTAAAAAAAATTGTTTATTTTTTTGTATTCCGCCGAAAATGTTAAAAATTCGCCGGTAAAACTGTTGGTAACATTTCCGGCGGATTTTTTAAATTACCAGCGTATTTTTTAAAAAGTCCGCCGGAAATGTTGGCGCGCGGATTTTTAACATTTCCGGCGGATTTTTTGAAAAAAAAATAAAAATTAAAAACTCCGTCGGTAATTTAAAAATCCCCTGAAAAATACAAAGAGAAAAATTCGCCGGAGCCGTCCCAAAATGCCTATAAATAAAACATTCTCTTACACTCTTCTCATTCTCTTATTTCACTCTTTATTTCCTTCTAATTCTCTTCTACATTTTTCTTATCTTATCTTTCTTCTTCTTTCTCATATTCTCCAATCTCCATAAATTTCTCTACATATCTCTCACTTCTACATTTCTCATTTCTTCTTCCTTCTCACTCATTCATTCGCATTTCTTCTTAATTCTTAATTCTTATTTTCTCCTATATTATCTCTTCTCATACTCTCTTTCATTCTTATTCCTTCTTACTTTTTTCATTCTTATTTTTTCCTATATTATTTGTTCCACACTCTTTTTAATACTTTTATCCTTTCCTACTTCTTCATTCTCATTCATTTATTCATTATCATTCTCTCCTATATCATTTAGTCTCATATTCTACTTCATTTTCTTTTTTACTTACTTCTTATTAAATTTAAAAATTCGAAAAAATTAAAACTATTTCTTTTGAAAAAAAAAAACCGCTGGTAATATGCGTTTCCGGCGGATTTTTCAATTTCTTTTGAAAATATCGGTCAAGAACGCTTATTACCGGCGAAAAAATCCACCAGAAAACATTACCTGCGAGCACTTTACCGCTAGGTCACTTTTCCGATGGATTTGGTGCATTTTCAACGGATTTTTTCCACCGGAAAAACGTTTTTTCTTGCAGAGAAAGGCCACAGATACATCACAGATTGTAAGCCACAAAAGCTTACATATGAAGCTCTCACAGGTCCTCTAAAGGACAAGCACATTAGGTATATCTGAAACTCAAAAGGTTACATTTATGCATATGAGCAGCACCTGAGACAATCTAAATTCTTTCGATTTAACTAAATAAAAAAAACGCATAATTAAACAGCAATGTAAACTATTACATCTAGGAAGCACATAATACAAAAGAAGTTGTCTCTATCTACACCGTAAGACAGTGAACCAGAAGCCACGATTTGAATTGTTTCCAGAAACCAGACACCGGCGCGGAGTAAAACAAGGGCACCACAAAGAAATCGAAAGACCCACGAAGCTAGTGTAGGAGGAAAGACGAAAAGTCCAAACTTTCCCCATATTTGAAGGTCAACTGGCCCCGAGGTCAAAGGATTTGAATTACCGTATGCCAGAAAGGATAAAATGGGACTAAAATAGTCAATTGAACAGCCAGTGAGAGGGAGAGAAGGATCGATTACCACCTCATGGAAGTAAGGAGATCGTTAGAGAACTAGATCTTGAGGGTCCGACAGTTTCGGTGGGTCTGGCGGTTTTGGGGGAGGGGGACGAGGGGAGACGAGGTCAGAAGGCGAGCACGAGATAGGTTCGATCGACGGTTCTGATGCCTATTAAATATGTGAGTCTCATATGAATTTCAACTAGTATAATGATAGAGTTAAGTAGAGTGTGCTTCAGGGTGTGGTATTAACTTATTCTTCCAAAATTTAAAATTTGGATCAGTAATAAGATTATACAGTTTTGAGGCTTAGATCAGGAATTGATGGAGGGGGTAGAAAATGAAAAGAAAAGAGAATGGAGGGATAGAATAGCAAAAAGGAGATGAAAAGTAGAGCTATACCTACCAAATAGAGCACTAACTTAATTGTAACCACTCACTCACTCGTCTTTCTCTCTCTCTCTCTCACCTCACCAACTCGGTCAAATACTCTCTCCCTAACATTACTTTCTTTCTCATCATCATCAGAAAAAGAAGGTCCCCAACCCGAGTCAATTGCACCTCTCATTACTCTCCTCCACCTTCCATTTATATACCTTCTGTCTCTCTCTTTTCTCACCAATTACTTCCCCACACACACACACCAATATTCATTCTAATTAGCTATGGGTAGATCTCCTTGTTGTGAGAAAGAACACACCAACAAAGGAGCTTGGACCAAAGAAGAAGACGACCGCCTCATTAACTACATCAAGATTCATGGTGAAGGCTGTTGGAGATCTCTTCCAAAAGCTGCTGGTAAGTTTATTCATTATTTAATTTCTTTACCTGATTAAAGTCTCGTTAAAACTTTCTGATCTTCTATGAAAAATATATATCTAGAAGGAATTAAAAAAATACTCTATGTATCCGGCCGTTATCATTTTGTGGAATTAACCTTAAGTATATTCACAGGCTTGCTTAGATGTGGCAAGAGTTGCAGACTTAGATGGATAAATTACTTGAGACCTGATCTAAAGAGAGGAAACTTCACCGAAGAAGAAGATGAGCTTATCATCAACCTCCATAGCTTACTTGGAAACAAGTATGTTATATATATGCTAGCTCCATTTCATTATTAATTAATTGTCTGTGATCACATATATATCATGCATATTTTTTTTTAAAGAAATAAATATGAAGACTCGTTAAAACATTCTGATTTAAAACTCTCCTCATAAGGGTATATCATGCATATAATAACAATAAAATGTAATTTAAAATTACATTGCTGTGTATCAATAGTACTAAGCATTTTTGGATTGTGATTTATCAGATGGTCTCTAATAGCAGCGAGGTTACCAGGAAGAACAGATAATGAAATCAAGAACTATTGGAACACCCACATCAAGCGAAAACTCTACAGCCGTGGAATCGACCCTCAAACTCATCGACCACTTAACGCCTCCACGACCACCACCACCACTACGGCCACCGCCAACACACTTTCAACTACTAATGCCGCTGTGTCTCAATCTCAAATAATCATCCCTTCAAGCAATAAGAACATGAACATCGATAGCATTATCATCAACAGCAATAATAATATCATTATCAACAACAACAACAGCAGCAGCAGTAGTAGTAGTTTAAATTTCCAGTTAGTGAATGGCTATGAAATACAAAGATTGAAACCAAAAAGTTTTGTCATGAAGATTCAAATAGCAGCAGTGGAGTTAGCTCTGAAGAAGCCTATCCTCATAAACTCAACTTGGACCTTTCCATTGGCCTTCCCTCACAAGTTTCTACAAAGACATCAGAAAAGTTGAAACAACAAAAACAACAACGACAAGGTGATCAGGTACAAGCAACAAAGGTTACTAATCATGGTGTTTGTCTGTGTTACTGTCAAGGGTTTCAAAGCAACCAACCGTGTTGCTGCAAAGCCATAGTTAATACTGTTACTACAACTGTCACCGATAATAATAACATGTATAGATTTTACAGACCCATGAATATTTAGAACTTTAGAAAAAGTTGAGTTAAATTAATCTGGTTCTGTGCTTAAATGTAATGTTGTAACTTGTAACCGTTCTTAGTTAATTAACATGTGAAATAGTTTTTGAATCCTAAAATTTTGAGAAAATTTCTGATGACTTTAAATATACCAGTGTTTTCAAATTTTTATTTATTTTTAATATTAAATTTATTTTCTATATAGTATGAAATAAGTAGAAATCTCCTCTGAACCCATTTGGAATTGAGTGTGAGATTAACGCTTACTATAAATTAGGTATTTGGGTGCCTATGAATTGTGATCTCCATTGGTGACTGAAAGAAATATCATGCTTATGTTTTTTTTTAGATATCATTCTTATGCCAAGTCGCATCGATGAATCCAAAATAAATGGGCCAAATAACATTTGATCATTTAAATTAATCACTTTGCTTCCATCTAAAAGAATGCCTTTTATAATTTTTTTGTTTGTGTCCCTTTAATTGAAAACTTATATATATATATATATATATATATATATTCGGTATTGTGAATTGATAGTTTGAAGTTTTAAGTATTGTTATAAACAATTTAATTAATATCTACTTATTTTTATTTTATTGTAAAAAGAAATTAGTATCATATTACTCTGTATGCCTCGTGAATCACGATCTCATTTTTTCCTCAACGACTGAGATAATGACAAAATGCACAAAAGCTGATTTGTTTTTGTCAAAAAAGCTGAAAATTTTAAACTTTAACAAAATGTTTATTTCAATTTTGGATAAAAAATGAAATAAATAAATTACCTAACTACTTAGTGGGAGTGGTGAGGACTAAGGACAAAACACTTGTTGATATAGCTTATTATTTCAAAGTTCCCAATTATTTGCAAAGAAAAACATACATTCAAAATTGCGAAGAATGAAAGTTTCCCCATAATTGACAGATAATAGAAAGTTCATGTAGCGATTATAGCAAACGTAGAATGAAATATATATTTTATTTCACGTGGAAAAGTAGAATGAGATATAACTAAAAAGTTTGAGACCAAATCCAACAAAAAAGAAGTTTTATACGCGTCCACTACTCATGATATATGTCAACACAAATATTTTGAGGACAGAATTAATCAATTCAAATGGCTATTGAGTTCTTGTGGACGGAGCGGGGAATAGCCACTGTAACCCTCAGTTTAATTAGTTTTTCTTTTTTGCTATTCTTACTATCCTCTTTTCGGAAACGAATGGTTTGAAGTTTCAATTCCAGGTTGCAATGGGAAATCCTAACAATAAATGTATATAGAACATGTTATTGCCATGGTGCAATATTATTTCTCAACTACTGCCAATTGAAGATGTAGTCAATCATAGGTACTCTTACATTGAAACCACGTGAGTAGGAGAAGACCTCAGTGGCAAATCTCATAATTTAGGAGCAAATAATGCATGGAAAATCATAAATGTACTCTCGTACTTACTATTTTTCATGGAAAATCGTGTATGAATCTTGGTCTCACAAACCAAACAACCAACATAACCAATTATAATTGTTAGTTCTACTAAACTAAAGAGCAAACAAAAACAAATTTAAGCTAATTCTATCAAGAAACTAAAGCAAAAGATAAAAAAAAATTAAGGTTAAAGTAGGCGAGCCAAATAGGAATGATAATACAATGAAGTGTACATACACATAATAGTACTCATGCAAAG
The DNA here is from genome assembly GCA_020916435.1 of Oxytropis ochrocephala. Lineage (NCBI taxonomy): Eukaryota > Viridiplantae > Streptophyta > Magnoliopsida > Fabales > Fabaceae > Oxytropis > Oxytropis ochrocephala. Next base: position 12,575,474 of record CM037089.1, on the reverse strand, counting down.
GATTCAGACAATGAGCCTGCAGAGATCTTTTTAGACGGACATTCAGTTGAGGATTAGGATGGAAGTAACAGAATAAATGGATAAAAAGATAGGAGAGCTACATTGGAAAAGGGGCACCAAAGAACTGTGAATTTTAAAGTACGTGAAGAAGCGCATAGAGAAGGAGCACAACTTGTTACAAATAATGAAAATATATTTCACTAAACCTCAGCAAATAATGAAAATATATTTCACTAAACCTCATGGGCTTTCTACAACCTCAAAAACATTGAGAATCATAACCTATAAATTAAATTCTTAAATAAGATAGAAACTAAAATAAAAACAAAAAAGGATAAAGACTAATCCATCTCTCTACATGCAAGCAACAATTTGTAATCACTTAATTCAATTAATTAATTACGTTCCAAATGAAAGATCCACCATTTCAAATAAATTGAAAATAAAGTATACAAATCCTATAAACCATGCAAATTAGTTAATTTGAAAATAATTTAGAAAAAGGAAGCATTATTAAAAGGCAATTTAAATAAAGAGTTGATCAATATCAACCTCACGAAACTAATTAAACCAACCGCTGGATCTAAATGTGAGTTAGAAGACTGTTTTTTCCTAGAAATTATATACGTGACTTTCCCAAAGGTTTAAGATGGGCTTTTGATTGAGTCACAACTCTCATTTAAATATAATAAAGATAAAGAGAATATATATATATATATATATCATAAGTAATTTTAAATCACTAATACTACCACAAACCATTAGCAACCAGAGACAACAATGAAGCTCACTCACCATTATAACTCAAAATAACATTTCACTCGCTCTCTACATAATCAAAACTAAAGGATAAAGAAATAAAGCATGGACAAATGAGCACTCATTCAAAGTTGAAAAGCAAAACCCTTTGTGACTTACTTTCACCGCCTTCAAAATCACAAATCACAAACAAATAAATAAATAAATTAGAAAAACAAAAGAAATAGGAATAAAAATCCTTGTCCAATTAAAAAAATTCATCTTTCTCTCCCTTAACAATCAATCGTCACATTTAGAAAATATATATATTCCACATCGATTATAATTCAATTAATTAATTACAGTAATATGATGTCGCAATTAATCATTCCATTCCATAGATAGTAGTCAAGATCATACGTGCATACATATTCATTGTATCCACCGAAGCATTTCAAAATGTGAATTAAAGAAAATAGATAAAGTTGTCCCGTGAAATTTTGAGATTTTGTTTGAAAGGGGAAAGACGTGCACGTTGTGCGTAAATGTCAAAACCATGTAAATAGAAAAATGCAATATAAAAGAGGCGAGAGTCCACAAAATTTTTGAATTTTGTTTAAAGCCAATTAATAACCTAAGAGATAGCATGAGAGATTAAACAAAATTGAAATGGAATAATGAGTGTATTTTCAATTAACAAATCGGCCTTAGGATCGATTCTCGATATTCAATAATAATGGCGTGGCCGCACCATATTATTTTAATGGGCATTTTACAAGGTAAATTAGAAATGCAGAATATTAAGGTGGTAATTTGGTCCGTTGATCAATATCATATTAAACCAACCGTTGGATCTAAATCAAAATATATTTGAACGTATACGTGACTTTCCCAGCTGCCAAGCGCTATTGCATGTCAATTTATATTGCTCGTGTGGCTTTTTTAGGATGTTTGATGTGGCTTTTTCGAATTTTGCACCGAGAGTTGAGTGTCAACTCATTTAAATAAAATATATATATATATATATATATATCATATATATATATATATATATATATTTATTTATTTTACACTAGCCAAGACGTTAGGAACATTGCTAAAGAAATTTCAAAATGTGTTTAACGCAATAAAGTTGTCCCGAGAAATTTTTGAATTTTGTTTAAAGCCAATTAACGTTGTGCGAAATGTCAAATTGTGTTTAATGCAATAAAGGATCCGAAATTTTTGAATATTAAAGTCGGGATATTTTCAATTATCAGCATTTTATTCAATAATAATGGCGTAAATGATTTTGCAAGGAAAAATATATTAAGGTGGTAATTTTATATTAAGCACCAAAATATATTAACGTTTTAATTCTATTGCATCACCAATTGACTTTGCAATTAATGCACCAATAATGACTATATGGATTTACTTTCTCGTAAAAACAAAATAACAAAATGTACTTTCATTGATTTTAATCTTAACAAAATTTTTGTTATTGGCATTGATGTCGAATGTTTTTATTGAAAGGCAAACCCGTCTCAAGACAACGCCTCTATAAATTTACACCAGTTCATAGAGTGTTTGTTTCATTCCAGTGCAACGTACAAACTACCCATAAAATAAACATAGGATTAACAAACTACTTATAAAATAAAATTTTCCTTATCCTGAAACCAACGCCAGGATAAATTGGTATTTACATTCGCGGTTGGGTATATATACTATATATATATATATATATATATTTCAGTAAAGGAAAATAACAAAAGGTCGATTGTTTTTATTGAAAGGCAATGCGTTCATAGTGAATTTTCACTTTTCCCTTTGGTTGAGGTGGTTTCGAAACTAATTTAGTTTAGCCAAGTTATTGTCCTTATGCAATAAGTATACCACAGTTAGAAAAACAAAAATTAGAGGCACAAATTTGTCACTAAACAAGAAAAATTTGTCGCTAATCATCTTAGCAATGGAATTTGTGATGAACCAAAATTTATAATCAAACTTGGCGTCACTAAAATGTTTGTGAGTGATATTGAAACCCGTCTCTATTAGCGAGGATATTTCCTCACAAAAATTCAAAATTCATCGCAAAAAAGCAGCACTAAATCAGAATTAAAAGTCAAATTTTCGTCGCTAATAGAGAGAAATAAATTATGTCGCTAATAGAGAGGGATAAATTACGTAGCTAATATGAAATACTCAACTTATTTCCTCCATCACCTTATATCAGTAATAAATAGCAAGCCTGAAAATTAAAAGGGGCGGCTTAAAAGAAAGCAAAAGGTTTGACCTTTAAAAAAAATTGTAAAATTATCATCCAAAAAAAAGCTCAATCCAGCAAACATCTAAAATGGAAGGGGTTTCACACTGTTGAAAGAATGGGAAAACGGGATGGAGAAGCTGGAACAGTGGAAGGGAAGAGAGAACGAATCGAGGTGTGGTTGCTACGAATGTTAGGGTTTGCATGAACGAAATTGGTTTCAGAGCGGATGCGGGTTTTGTGTTTTTGTTCTCTTTTGGTGAAAATGTTTTTGTGAGGGGTTTAGCAATGAACCCATATTATAGAGGGATTTAGCGACAACCTCTTTTAGCGAGGAAGGTTTTCTCTCTCAAAAATCTGTCTCTAACCGTCTTTTAGTCATTTAGTGACGGGTTTTGTTACAGAAATTTTAGAGAGGGATATTTCTCGTCGCAAACATGTTCAAGGGAAACGTTGATATGAATTTTGATTTCCGTAAATAAATCCCTCGCTAATCGTTAAGGATAAATTTTCGTCTCATAAATACCTTTCTAGAACCAATTTTTCTAGTAGTGTACAATTTTAAAAATAAGCACTGCATTAATTAATTAATAGTTTCATTTGTTGTGTTAATTTCATACAACACAAAGCAAAAGGATATTTTTGACATTTTTTGCAAATAGAGGCTCTTCTCTTCTTTTTTTCAAAGGCAAACATCACTAACAAGCATTTTTTAAGCCATAAATAAACTTGTTTGATTTTCTCATCTTTTGTTCTGACTTCGTTATTTTTTTTTGGTAGATGACTTTGTTATTCTGTTTAAGATCACAAAGAGGTAAATTTGAGTCAACTCGACTCGTAAACTCTCTTACTCAATACCCACTTTGTAGATGACTTTGTTATTAATGAAAAGAATAAATTTTCAACTGACTCTCCTTCACATTAATGAAAATCGATTCTCCTCGTTTATTGTTTGTTGACGTGTACAAATTTCATTTTATTCCTTCTTTACCCTCTGAATTTGCAACAGGTAAGCTCAAGAGATGACAACACATTTTTAAGAAACTCTCCTTCCTTTCTACCTTCATTTTCTTCTTACTAGTTGTGCTAATTTTATTTTTTATCATTTTCTCTAATGACTAGAAGGATTCCGTGCATACGCACGGATGTTATCATATTCTAATCATGAACGAATTTAGACATAATTTAAATAGTCTGAACAACATCTCTTGAAAAAAAAAACAAATTTAAAGTAGTTAAAAAAAGAGTCTCAAATAAAAAATTAGATAAATATTAAAATCTAAAAATGTAAAAGTATCATTTAAAAATAATTTGTGCATTTATCCCGTGTTCATTTATATATTAGTGTCGGTGTTGTTATCCTCATTTTATATATATATATATATATATATATATATATATATCAATGCAGTTATCTCGTGTTTTTACATACATCATTGAAATTATCCCGTGTTTTTTTATATTTCAATAAAGTTATCACGTGTTTTTTAATATATCAGTGAAATTATCTCATTGTTTCAATTGATTATTTTAGTTGATTAATAGATTATAGTAGACAGTAACGGATAGATGGGTAGATTATCAAGTATTTAAGTGAAGTATTTTTTATATATCAGTGCAGTTATTCTGTGTTTTTATACATACCATTGCAGTTATCTCAAGTTTTTTTTTACATATTAATATAGTTATCCCATGTTTTTTTATATATCAATACAGTTATCTCATAGTTTCAATTGATTATTTTAGTTGATTAATACATTATTTTAGTAGATTATCAAATATATAAGTGCAGTTATCCCGTGTTTTTTTATATATCAGTATAGTTATCCCGTGTTTTTTATATATCAGTACAGTTATCCCGTGTTTTAAATATTAATCAGTAGTTGAAATAGTCATTAAGTTTTCCTTTTTCTTTTGATATATTAATATCGTATTTTTTTATATATCAGTGAAGTTATCCCGTGTTTTTATATATTAATGCAGTTATCTCGTAGTTTAGATTGATAATTTTAGTTTATTAATAGATTTGATTTGATTTGAATTTTGAAAAGAAAAAAAAGAGGGGACAGTTAAAAAAAATGGAGTGAGAAGAAAGTGTTTTGGGAGAAAAATTTGAAAAAAATGGATAGTAATTACAATATTGCCCTTAGTTAGATGAGTTGTCAAATAAATAGGGAAACTTGTTTGAGTAATTTAAGTATGGTTTGTTTGTATAAATAGATATTAGATTAGACTAGTAGATAGTGGGTAAAGAAAGTTGGTGAGAATGATTTGAATTTTGAATTTGAAAAAAAAAAGTAAGATAAAGTAGGAAAAAAGTGAGAGTGAGAAGAAAATGCATTGAGAGAAGAAATTTGATAAAAGTATGATAGTAAATTACAATGTTGTCTTAGTTAGATGAATTGTCAAGTAAATAGGGATGTTTGTTTGAGTAATTTAAATGTGGTTTGTTTGTATAAATAGATTAAGTGTGGTTTGTTTGTATAAATAGATAAATAGATATTAGGTTAGATAGTAAATAAGAGTAAGTTGTAGATTATTTAATATTAATTTAATTATATTAGATTATATAGTGGATTTAAAAAATTGGGAAAATAAATATTTTTAAATAATGGGTGTGGGGGACCCTAATAATAGACGTGTAAGAAGTAAGAAATATTGAGAAATGTGAGATCGAAAGAAAGAGAGTGAGAAAGGAAAAATAGAATTAAAAAATGATAAATAAAACAAAAGTGGTGATGTGTCAAAAAAAGTAAGATGCCTAAAATTGTAATTTTGTAAGTTGTTTGTTTGTATAAATAGATACTAGTAGATTACTCGTGCATCCGCACGGGTTGATCGCGTTATGTGGCATGATTATATTCAAATAGAAATGTTGATTTGAAATGTCATTCATATAATATCAGATAGATAACTCAAATTTTCTCTAATATATATAAATAAGTTTTTATGAACTAAATTGTTGCATGTTTTCCCAGTGAGAGGTAAGAATGTGAGCAAATATATATTAATAATAGAAAAAACAAATATATTGGGAAAAAATAAAAAATATATACAATTAAATTTCTTTGAACAAATCATTAGATGTTTTCCCGTTTAAATTTAAGAATGTGAAAAGATATATATTAGTAATAGAAAAAACAAATATATTGATAAAGAAAAACTAAAGAAATGTTGAAGGATATCATATAGTAGATATTTATTATAGTAAAGAAAAAATAAAGAAAAATTTGAAGGAGAAATAAGATAAATAAAATAAGAAAAGTTGAGTGTGTGTGTGAGAGAGGGAGAGAGGGAAAAAGAGAGAGATGTGAGTTGTGAGGGAGTTTAAATTTGAATTAAAGGTAAAGGGAAAGAGAAAGAAAAAGGAATTGGGAAAAGTGAAAAGAGAAATGGAATTGAGAAAAGTGAAAAGTTTGGAGGAAAGACAAAATTGACCTTAATTTTGCTAGGTGTCAATGTTGAGAAATGTCTAGATTGATATTTTCATAGGTGGTTTAAGTGTATAAATACTAGTAGGATACCCGTGCATACGCACGGGTGCTATTATGTTCTTTCTATGAATGAACTTAAAAAATATTAAATAGTCTGAATATTATCCCGTGAAAATAAAGACAAATTTAAAGTAGATAAAAAATGAGTTTCAAATAAAAAAATAGATAAGTATTAAAATCTATAAATGCAAAAGTATCATTTTAAAAGAATTTTGCATTTATCCCGTGTTTTTAATATGTTTTTTTTTTTGAAACAGTGTTTTTAATATGTTAGTATAGTGTTTTTTATATATCAGTGTTGTTATCCCTTTTTTTATATCATGAAATGCAAATTATCACATGTTTTATATATATCATTGCAGATTATCCTTGTATTTTTATATATCGAACATGATTATCCCGTTTTTGTTTTTTATGTATCGATCACGATTATCTCATAGTTTCAATTGGTTATTTGAGTTGATTAGTAGATTATAGTAGATAGTAAAAGATAGATAGTAGATTATCAATAAGAAATATTTATTTCGTGTTTTTTTATATATCAGTGACAATTATTTGTGCTTTTTAGGTATTAGTGACAAATATTTGTCACATGTGTTTTAAATATTAATTAGTTTAAATAGTCATTAAGCCTTAAAAAATTATAATTATCAATGACAAATATTAATCCCGTGTATTTTTATATATCAATACAGTTATCCCGTGTTTTCTTATATATCAATGCAGTTATCCCGTGTTTGTTTTTTATCTATCAATGCAGTCATCTCATAGTTTCAATTGATTATTGAGTTAATTAGTAGATTATAGACACTCGAGGTGCTAGCTCGATGATAAGAGCTACCCGTATATCCTCAAGGTGTTGAGTTAGAATCCCCTTGGGGACAGTTGTAAAATGGTCATTAGTGCCACTTTAATAAAAAAATTAGTAGATTATAGTAGATAGTAAAAGATAGATAGTAGATTATCAATATGAAATATTTATTTCGTGTTTTTTATAAACCAGTGACAAATATTTGTTCTTTTTAAGTGTTAGTGACAAATATTTGTCACGTGTGTTTTAAATATTAATTAGTTTTTCTTACAACAAAATATTAATTAATTTAAATAGTGATTAAGCCTTAAAAAATTATAATTATCAATCAAAAATATTAATCTCGTGTATTTTTTATATCAATGCAGTTATCCAATGTTTTCTTATATATCAGTGCAGTTATCTCGTGTTTGCTTTTTATGTATCAATGCAGTAATCTCATAATTTCAATTGATTATTTGAGTTGATAAGTAAATTATAGTAGATAGTAAAAGATAGATAGTAGATTATCCATAAGAAATATTTATTTCGTGTTTTTTTATATATCAATGACAAATATTTGTCACGTGTGTTTTAAACATTAATCAGTTTAAATAGTTATTAAGCCTTAAAAAATTATGATTATCAATGGCAAATATTAATCTCGTGTATATCACTGTAGTTACCCCGTGTTTTCTTGTATATCAGTGCAGTTATCTCGTAGTTTCAATTGATTATTTTAGTTGATTAGTAGATAGTAAAAATTAGATAGTAAATTATCAATAATAGATATTTGTTTTATATTAATTAGTAGTTTAAATAGACATTAAGCCTTCTTAATTTTTTTACATAGTAGGTTTATAGTAGTCTTCAAAAATTATAATTTTCACTGCAGTTATCCCGTGTTTTTTAAATATCAGTGCAGTTAGCTTGTAATTTCAATTGATTATTTTAGTTGATTAGTAGATTATATAGTAAATAACAAAAGTTAGATAGTAAATTACCAATGACAAATATTAATCCTCTATATTTTTATATATCACTACAGTTATCCCATGTTTTTATATATCAGTGCAGTTATCTCATAGTTTCAATTGATTATTTTAGTTGATTAGTACATTATAGTAGATAGTAAAAGATAGATAGTATAGTATCAAATATATCAATGCAATTATCCCGTGATTTTTTATATATCAGCATAGTTATCCCGTGTTTTTATATATCAGTACAGTTATCCCGTGTTTTAAATATTAATCAGTAGTTGAAATAGTCATTAAGTTTTCCTTTCTTTCTCCATATTAATATCGTGTTTTTTTATATATCAGTGAAGTTATCCTGCGTTTTTATACATTAGTGCAGTTATCTCGTAGTTTAGATTGATTATTTTAGTTTATTAGTAGATTTGATTTGATTTGAATTTCGAAATTTGAAAAGAAAAAAAAAAGAGGGGAAAGTTAAAAAAAAATGGGAGTGAGAAGAAAGTGCATTGGGAGAAGAAATTTGAAAATAGGAGTAAATTGATAAATAGATAAATAGATATTATTAAGTTAGATAGTAAATAGAAGTAAATTCTAGATTATTTAATATTAATTTAATTATATTAGATTATATAGTGGATTAAAAAAAATTGGGAAAAGAAATATTTTTAAATAAAGGGTGTGGGGGCCACTAATAATAGATGTGTAAGAGGTTAAAAATATTGGGAAATGTGAGATTGAAAGTGAGTGAGTGAGAAAGGAAGAGAAAGTAGAATTAAAAAATGCTAAATAAAATTAAAGTGATGATGTGTCAAAAAAGTAAGATGTCTAAAATTGTAATTTTGTAAGTTGTTTGTTTGTATAAATAGATTAGATTAGATTAGATTAGATTAGTATAGTTATCCCATGTTTTTTTATATATCAGTGCAGTTATCTCATAATTTCAATTGATTATTTTATTTGATTAGTAGATTATAGTAGATAGTAAAAGATAGATAGAAGATTATCAAATATACTAGTGCAATTATCCAGTATTTTTTTATATATCAGTATAGTTATCCCGCGTTTTTTATATATCAGTACAGTTATCCCGTGTTTTAAATATTAATCAGTAGTTGAAATAGTCATTAAGTTTTCCTTTTTTTGATATATTAATATCGTGTTTTTTATATATAAGTGAAGTTATCCCGTAATTTTATATATTAGTACAGTTATCTCGTAGTTTAGATTGATTATTTTAGTATATTAGGAGATTAGTAGATTTGATTTAATTTGAATTTTAAAATTTGAAAAAAAAAGGAAACTTTAAAAAAAATGGGAATGAGAAGAAAGTGCATTGGGAGAAGAAAATTGAAAAAGATTGTGATTGTAAATTACAATGTTACTCTTAGTTAGATGAGTTGTCAAATAAATAGGGAAACTTGTTTGAGTAATTTAAGTATGGTTTGTTTGTATAAATAAATATTAGATTAGATTAGTAGATAGTGGGTAAAGAAAGTTGGTGAGTTTGATTTGAATTTTGAATTTTGAAAAAGAAAAAAAAAAGTAAGAGAAAGTAGGATAAAAGTGGGAGTGAGAAGAAAATGCATTGAGAGAAGAAATCTGATAAAAGTATGATAGTAAATTACAATGTTGTCCTTAGTTAGATGAATTGTCAATTGAATAGGAAGACTTGTTTGTGTAATTTAAATGTGGTTTGTTTGTATAAATAGATTAAGTGTGGTTTCCTACTATAAATAGATAAATAGATATTAGGTTAGATAGTAAATAAGAGTAAATTGTAGATTATTTAATATTAATTGTAGATTAAATTGTAGATTAAAAAAATTGGGAAAAGAAATATTTTTAAATAAAGGGTGTGGGACCACTAATAATAGATGTGTTAGAAGTAAGAAATATTAGGAAATGTGAGATTGAAAGAGAGTGAGTGAGAAAGGAAGAGAAAGTAAAATTAAAAAATTAAAAATAAAACAAAAATGGTGATGTGGCAAAAAAGTAAGATTTCTAAAATTGTAATTTTGTAAGTTGTTTGTTTGAATAAATAGATATTAGATTAAGTGTGGTTTGCTACTATAAATAGATAAATAGATATTAGGTTAGATAGTAAATAAAAGTAAATTGTAGATTATTTAATATTAATTGTAGATTAAATTGTAGATTAAAAAAAATTGGGAAAAGATATATTTTTAAATAAAGAGTGTGGGGGTCACTAATAATAGATGTGTTAGAAGTAAGAAATATTGGGAAATGTGAGATTGAAAGAGAGTGAGTGAGAAATGAAGAGAAATTAGAATTAAAAAATTAAAAATAAAACAAAAGTGGTGATGTAACAAAAAAGTAAGATGTCTAAAATTATAATTTTGTAAATTGTTTGTTTGAATAAATAAATATTAGAGATATTAGATATTAGATTACAAACTTTAGTTTGCTTGCATTTTTTAACTTCTCAATGTTGTTAACTTCTACAAAGAAAAATCTTGCTCTGTTTTGGTTCAGTGTATCTGCATTGTATTTGTTTGATGTAATGTCTCTAAAGAATTGCCTATTTTGGTAATTCCACATTTAAAAGCAATTTTAATCCAAAATATTCAAACAATAAATTATATTCTCTAATTTATATTTCAAATTTTATTTTAAATTAATACCCATTTTGGTAATTTTACATTCAACAATGATTGGTGAAACTCACTTTTTGGTAAATTCATCCAAACAAAAATCACGTTACGTTCAACTCACTTTTAGGTAAACTCAATTGTGCTAAACTCAATTCTCTTCACCATAGAACCAAACACACATTTATTGTTCTGTAAAATACAATTGACAATACGATTGATGCGGGTGTGCAAATCGTATCAAAAAACTTAATCGTATACTAAATGAATTCATCGGTTATCATAATGCATTCAATCTTAGAGTGACTGGTGACAATAAATCAAACCTAAAACTTAGTGTTTATACGATGTATTGGAGTGTTACACAATAATGAATTCATCTACCAATTCTACACAAATGCACTTGACGTTAACTTCTCAATTTTTCAAAAACCAATAGATACTTCAAAATTTCCATGCTTAGTTCAGTATACAGCCAACTCTTGAAACAGGTATCAATTTTGTCATTTAATTTTAATCAGATAAAAAAAAAAACCAGTAAACACTCCAAAATATACCTTGCCGTTGAAAACAATAACTCTAAGAACCTGAAGTCCTAAAAACAAAATGCATTTGAATCCACCAATAGCAATATACAAAAAATAAAGCACTAAAACACATCCTTCCAGCATCAAATCAAGGTCCAGAAGCTCCTGAAGACTCAGCAGCATCTTCTAATCTCAATGTAATAGCTACTTCTTCAATCATTTTACCTTTATCAGCTAAACCTTCCACTGCATTGTTCAACCTTTTCAACCATATATCATAGTCAACAGGATATGGTGTACCACAAAGACTATCAACATAATCAGCAAATGCTTTCAATAAAGCAGAAACTTGACCAAGATGTTGCTGTATCAAACGCTTTGACCAGCTTCTTTCTCTCCATTGTAAAGCAGATTCAATAGAATCTTGTTGACTCATTGTCCCTCCACAAATAAAATAGAGTATGTATACAATGCTTTCAGCATCAGATGATGGACATAACTTCCCATGTTGAAGTGCATGAGATGATGAGAATTGTAAATTTATACCAGGACTGTCTCTATCTTCCAACACAGCTCGCCCCCACGATATAGGGACATACATAGTTTGTTTTTCGATAACGACGCGTATTATGTTCTCGGGACAAATATCACCGTGTTGGACATTAGCTATACTTGCACTTCTTAGAGCGAAAAGACAGTCTCGACATAAGCGTATTGCTTCCTCGGACGAAAATGGACCGTCGTTAGCAACTACAGATGATAGTGGCTCTCCTAATGGAGATGTTACGAGGATCGGTGTTCCACACCATGGATGATCACATTTTCCGCCAGGGGTTTCTTTGCTGCATTGACCAGAATGTACAATCCTACCAGAGGCAACAATTTCTGGTAAATATTTGCTTAAGATACCTTGACTTCTTAAAATGTTTAGGACTTTTGTTTGACGCTGAACTTGATACCAAAGGCTCATATCCTCAAATGAAGGCTCGAGTCTAGACGGATGAGCGCCTACGTATAAAGACAGTAATTCCGAGGGATGATCAAGACATACAGCACTACAGAGATAATAGTTCCCTCCTACTAAAGATTCATGAATTTGGAAACTTTTCTTTCCTTGCTGTGGATCATCCAAGACCAATATGTCACCGTGGTTGAGTTTCAGCCGCGATGCTCGATTCTTGGAATATAAATCATTATGGTCAAGTTCAACTATCTCTCCTGCTTGATGGTCAGGTTCTTCATAATATGGCACCAGTGCATTTTCAGTCTCAATTATGCAGCATTCGGTTCTGCGCTTTTGAAGGCGGAGGCTGTGATCTGAGATTAATGAAGCAACTGATTTTCGTGGCGGTCCGTTCCATTGAGCAATGGAGTAGAAAGTTGCTAATAGTATTTGTAAAGTTCCTATATCCCTCCAGTTTGCATTTCCCAATCGGTTCCATATCGGTTCCACCGGGGTGATACAAATTTCGGCGTAAGTTTTGATCCATTCAGCCACAGACAGATATGGATTGGTTGAGTTTAATAAATCAAGTTTTCCAAGGTCACCACTAAACTTAATCACCACTCCACATTTACCATCTAGAACTATAAGGAAAACAGAATCACTGTTGACAGAACTAATCTTACTCAAACTCCTCGAAACGAGAACATGGAAACCATAAAATAGAGCTTCACAAATAGTGTTGGCTGATACTTTCAAAGCATTTTCCAAGAATAATTCTGGCTTGAATAAAGCAAACTCTACCACTTGATCCCATTTAAATTTTGAATCAGTGGATGTTTTCGATATTAAAGCTAAACCGCGCATTTCTCTCAGCCTTCCCCTTGATATTGCTTTTTCAACACTGTTGAACTTTGAACCAAGGTGAGAGGGGCATGAGACACATAATGGTAGTGGTCCACTTTTATGCCAAAATGTACGCCAGAGACCGATGATAACAGCGTGAATAAAATCCTCTGCAGCGAGATATTGTTCTTCTATAAGCACATCAGAAACCTCAGAGAAGATTGGCATACGGATTAGTTGCTGAATTGGAACCCCTTCTAATGCTAAATCAAGTTTGCGCAACTCATCAATTGCGAAAGGAGAACTAAAACTTTGCATCCCATCAGGTGAATCACCACCATTTAGATTTTCTAAGAGCCACTCCTCGAGATATTGCGTGAATAACTCGAGGTCAAGCATTTTCCTTCCATATTCCTTTAGTCCTTTTAACACTCTTCTGGAAATAGGAACAAACTTGCTCAACCCAGAGGCATCAGAGACACTACTAGTAGAAACAACTGCCATATAAGCAAATAGTGTTGTTACATTACATTCACAAAAAATAGTTGACAACGACAACTACTACTCTGATGCATATGGTATGTATTATAGATCAGATACACCAGTTATGCAATAAACATAAAACTGCAAAATTTTCTTATAAATAGAACTAGAGGGAGTATGTATTAGCAAATATGGGAGGGGGCTACATGCTTGTACTTAGAAAATATACTTGCAAGCATGATTAACAACATTAGATGACTTATTAACATTGATGCATTACATACACAATGTGTAACTAACAACTCTCAAGTTTATATCCCCAACTCTAGAGAAAAAGGAAGGAATGAATACAAACCAGAGCTAGACTTCCTGAAACTCCCATCGAGACCTTTTCCTGGCGATGAATCAAATCCATTTTGCAGAAAACCTGATTCGCGTGATTAAAAAGACCATTTATTAGATGAATCATTGTGTATAAGTATAGATTTTAATAACTTTTTTTCTGTTCATAAATATAAACCCTAGTGTATTTTCGTTACTTTTTTATTTGTTAGTTGGAATTATCCCCTCTCCAAAGGAGGTGGTTGAAGTAGGAAATGCAAAAGAATATATGATTTAATTTCATTAAATCTATGAATTGATTCAATGTAAAACCTACCATATGTTAAGTGACCTAAAACATAAATAAATAAATAAATATCGGTGCTTAGCATAAAATAGCATAAAACTAAAACATAGCATTGAGATTTGATTTAATTAAAAAGAAGGAAATAAAAAAGGGGGGAACCAGAAGCAAAACTCACCTAATTGCATCGCGACCAACCCACCAACGCGGTTATGAAAGAGAGAGAGAGAGAGAGATGAAAACTATGAAGGAGAAGATTGGAAGATGCCCAGAAACCACATTCTTCAACCCATACGAGGCAATGTGTGTCGAAGATAACAAAGAGAGGCATTGTAAGGGACAAGAGGGAGAATGAAAATGAAGAAAGTGGTAGATCTTAAGTCATTGATGGGAGATAAAAACGAACAAGCTGTCATCTTGTCTTGTCTCAAACAAAACAAACACTAGCTGTTGTTCCTTCCTTCTCTTGTTGTTGGAAAAAAGAAACGAAACTTTATTACTGTTGTTGTTGTTTAGTGTGTGGTTTTAATTTATGCTACAGAGGAATGGTGTTGTTGGTGGGAACATGAAAGACTGTTACAAGATTCAGACAGAGTAGGAAGGAAGCACTAAACTGACGAGGTAAGAAGGGAAAGGTAAAGAAAGAAAGAAAGAAAGAAAGAAAGCATGTTGTTTGTTTGTGATAATGAAACGAAAGAGGAAGGACAAGAGTCAAGAGGAGGGGGGGGAGCTATAATAATAATAAATAAATAAATAAAGAAAATAGAAAAGCTGCGGAAAACCCAATGACCCATGTTTGTCTCAACGCTACTAGCTCAACCCCATAGGATAGGTGCTCTGGTCTCTCTGTCTTTCTTGACAGTTGGTCCCATGGAAAATGAAAATGATCTCTCGCTGTATTTCTTTATCCTCTTTCCTCTCTCTCTCTCATAGCGCGTCACAATTGGAATTGCCTCTTCATATATGCCTAAATAAACTTTTATGATTTTAGCACTTTGTTTCGTTTAAAAATTGGTTTATCGGTGCACCATTGTTTGACCACACTTACACTATGTTTGGATCTAGGGAAAGATTGAGAGAGGATAGAAAGCTCGTAAGTCGAAAAATTTTCCCTTGTTTGGAATGCCAATAGAAACTCAAAAAGTGGTGTGGGTCCCACAATTTTTCAATCCTCCCATTTTGTCTTTTTCCATTTTTATCCTCACTTTTTTATCAATATCATTATTACACAGGGATATTAATGTCATTTACAAAAACATCTTTTTCTTTCCTCTCACTTTCTATTCACTTTCACTTCTACCAAACAATTCAAGAATTCTATCCACTTTCTTTTCACTTTCATTCTTTGAATATTCTTTCCTCTCACTTTCTTTCTTTCAACT
Organism: Oxytropis ochrocephala; assembly: GCA_020916435.1. Classification (NCBI taxonomy): domain Eukaryota; kingdom Viridiplantae; phylum Streptophyta; class Magnoliopsida; order Fabales; family Fabaceae; genus Oxytropis; species Oxytropis ochrocephala. The sequence goes on along the minus strand of CM037089.1, from coordinate 12,559,809 downwards.
TTCTTTTCTCATCCAAACATAGCATTAGAATATACTACTAGTATGTTTTTTTAGGGGAGAAGATTATCTCCATCGAAAATGACTATCCAATGTTAGATCTCAATCACCTAACATCATTTTTGTCTATTTTTCATGTGTTAACATCTCTCCTTTTATGTAATATATATATATATATATATATATATATATACTAGTATGTATCTCCCGTGCCAGCACGGGTATACATTTCATTCTAACTTAATTTTTTTAGTTTTTTTTAGGAGAAAATTTGATATTTTAGTGTGTTATCTCGTACGAAAAAATTGTTTGTATGCATAACATAAATAAACCTATTATGAATTATATTATAATATATAGATAATATATATAATTAACATCGAAGAAGGGTGGTATAAGGTTAGGTTCGTGAAGATTATGAAGCTAAGATAAGAAAAGAAGTATAAAAATCAATTTTAGATTTATCTTTAATGCAAGAACTTTGATCGCATTAAAATTGTTTTGTCAAATAGACTATGTTATGGGAGAATTAATTTGTTGTGAGAATATCACTACAAAAAAAACGCGAATTAGCGACGGAATTAGCGAGGGAATATTTGTCCCTCGCAAAAAACTGACATTAGCGACGAAATTGTAGGTCCTCGCTAATGGTCACATTAGCGAGGAAATTAGCGACGGAATTGGCACGTCTGGTGCCGATTTGACAACTATGAGATCGCTCGACTATGCAGATCGACGATTAGCGACGGAATTGGCACGCCCTCGCTAATGTCCAGCTTATTTTTGACCGAATACCCCATTATCTCACTCTTCTCTCTCTTCTCTCATTCTTTCACAATACCCACTCCTCTCTCTCTCTCTCCTCTCTTCTTCCTCTTCCTCTTCCTCTTCCTCTTCCTCTCTCTCTCTCTCTCTCTCTCTCACCTACAAACTCTAACCCACCACCACCACCACCACCACTCTCACATACCCATTCTTTCACAATACCCACTCCTCTTCCTCTTCCTCTTCCTCTACTCTCTCTTTCTTCACAAAACCACCACCACCACCACCACCACGCCCCCACCACACCACAACCACTCTCACTCCTCTCTCTCTCAACCACACAACCACAACCTCTCTCTCTCTCTCTCTTCTTCCACACCACCACAACCACATACCTCTTTCTCTCACTGCCTTTCTTCCACCACCACCACCACCACCCACCACCACCACCACCACTCTTCTCCCTTACTCTTCTCCTTCTTCTTCTCTCTTTACACCACCACCACCACCACCACACCACCACCACCACCACCACCACCACATCCAACAACAACAATAATAATAATAATAATAATAATAATAATAATAATAATAATAATAATAGTAGTAGTAATAATAATAATAATAATAATAATAATAATAATAATAATAATAATAATAATAATAATAATAATAATAATAATAATAAAATTCAAATTGATAAGTGTGCCAATCGATCGGTGAGGTTGCGTCTTTGTCGATTAGCGAGGAATTAGCGAGGATCGGTCCTCGCTAATTAGCGATCGACACAAATTCCTCTCTAAATGCCACTAGCGAGGAGGGAATTAGCGACCGAACTGGTCCCTCGCTAATTCCCTCGCTAATGGCAATTAGCGACGGAATTGGGCATGTTAGCGACCGAAAATTCCCTCGCTAATGACCGTGTTTCTTGTAGTGTATGTGTTTTCTTATTGGAAATCATTTGGACAATATATTTTAAGAATTTTTTTACTGGCAAGTTAATCTTTGTAAAATCATATTATCAATTTGATTAGAGTAAAAGTTTTAATAAATTCCAATTTATAAATTTAAAAATCAATGAAGTCTTTTACTAATAAAAAATATTGGGATTTTAAAATTTGTTAATGTGTTACTAAACAACATAGTTATGGAAAGAAATATAAAATACAAAATTGATATAAGATAATGTCATTTAGATATTTAGTTATATGAGTATTACTATAAGTATTAGCAAAAAACTTATTCTCACCAAAGAAGTATTATTATAAAACATAGAAATTTGTTCAATGAATAGGAAACATTATGTATCTTAGTTAAAGACTATGTAAAAAATAGGTCACCTCACTACTCAATGGTGATTGAACTAAAACCACACATTAGAACACTTAAATCGTGCGTATTAAGTGAGATGAGTAAAATATAGGTACTAAAATCCCAAAGAAACAGGACTAAAGAATACTCATTATTTTACAAAATATTGTTAAAAGACCCCATCAATAATACTCAAAGTAAAAATTCAGATTGCCAAAGTCAGAAGATCGACTGGCCCTCTTCAGGAATCAAGCACCAAATGTTCCGGTGACTTGTAATTGACCATTCACTCTATTATTTAGTATAGCTTGAGCTTACTCTTATTCAAAAAACTACCTACAGCAAAGATTGTATTAGGTCGATGAATAATACAGTCAAATTCTTTGAATGAAGTTATGCTCTACAGAACTCAACTTATCATCACAGTAACCCGGTTATATAAAAGGTGAAGCCAAGGCAACAAAAAGTGATGTTGGTCCAACAAATGTGAAATTTTTTCCTCTATTTTCCCTTTTTAATAACAGTACAAATATAGTCCCTTAGTTAAAGAATATCTACTTTATGATTTTATCTATAAATATAGTCCCTTATTGCACGGGTTTCATACCTTAAAAATGCCCCCAAAATTATTTTTAATCTTATTTTTGATTTTATTGCTAAGATAGACACTTAAACATAAGTTTTAAAAATATATTTTGTTTTAACCTATTAAAAGTAACAAATATTTTAAAAGGATCTGTGTTTTAATAATGGTATTGTTAAAATTCAATATTTTTTTACTGGCCACTACCGCAGTTGAATTATAGGATATAAACATTACATTAAGTATAATATATTTAGTATGAATTACAAACATAGCGTAGCAATTTCAGTTGGTTAAACACATTTCTTCAAGCAAAGATAGGGTGGGGTTCGAACCTCACTGGTATCATTTTTGCTAAGTCTGCAATTTAAATGTGTAATTACCTATTGTCCACCCGATGAGATGAGGTGGATGCCATGTAATTATTTAGAAATGCGCATGGCATTTTCTCGATTGGTCCTATGTGGCGACCCATGTGGACAAACTTATGAATTAATATAGTTATGATATATATATATATATATATATATATATATATATATATATATATATATATATATATATATATATATATATATATATGTGTGTGTGTGTGTGTGTGTGTGTGTGTGTGTGTGTGTGTGTGTGTTGTTGTTCAGATCAGTATATGTGGATCTTGCCGATCCGAGATAGTAGGTAGATGATGAGAATGATCAATAATAATTACGTCCGAGGTTGATGATCCGAGATGAGATGGGGTGTACTCCTTCATGTCCCTTAGCTCGCCAACTGAGCTACCTTTTTGCACTCAATAATAATTACGTCCGACTTGAACACGGGACCTCCTTTTTGCACTCATATGGTGCACTCCTTCATGTCCCTTAGCTCGCCAACTGAGCTACCTTCCCGAGACGATACCACTTTCACTTTAGAGCATCTTAATTTGTCCATGCTCTCCCATTGATTAGTAATTTTTTTGGTTACATACCAGTTTGATTATCTCTATATATAAAGGCAAAGTCGTTGACTTTAGCCATTTTGGTGGGAATTTTTTTTTCCATCATTTACCAATATACCCCTCATTTTGTACCACACTGTTTACCAATATACCCCCACTCTATATTTTGTGTCCCACCATTTACCAATATACCCCTCATTTTGTACCCCACTGTTTACCAATATACCCCAATATATATTTTTGGACCGACATACCCCTGACAATTTTTTTTCTCCAACACTTTTTTTTTATTATTATCAAAATGTATCCCTCATTTTGTACCCCACTGTTTACCAATATACCCCCACTCTATATTTTTGGACCGACATAGCCCTGATATTTTTTTTTGTCCAACACTTTTTTTTATTATTATCAAAATGTACCCCTCATTTTGTACCCCACTGTTTACCAATATACCCCCACTCTATATTTTTGGACCGACACACCCCTGACAAAAATTGAACCAATCTGATTTATCTCTATATATTAATACAAGATCGTTGACAATAGCCACTTTTGGTGGGAAATTTTTTTTCCAACATTTACCAATATACCCCACTCTATATTTTTGGACCGATATATCCTTGGCAAAATTTTTTTTTGTCCAACACTCTTTTTTTTTATTATCAAAATGTACCCCTCATTTTGTACTTATCATGCTTTCCAATATACCCCCACTCTATATTCCCTAACTATTAATACAAAGTCGCATCTTTTCTCCATTTGGGGGGGGATTTTTTTTTTATAAGTGCCTTTATGTACTTTTTTTTATAAGTCCCTTTGTGTGTGTTACTTAGTCATGTATGTGTTATAGTATGATACACTTTACACTGGCTACTTTATTAATCAATTTGGGGAGGCATTTTTTGATAACATTAGTTGTAAATAATGCAAACTTTATGTCCATTATTAATCTAGCAAAAATTAAAATACCACACTTTTTTTTTCTTTTCCAAAACTCATTTTTAAGCCTTCCTTAGGAATCGTATCTAGATAAATACCATGCAAAATTTGCTGAAATTCGTATCTATCTCCTGGAAGGTAAATACGACGAGCTCTAAAATATTTCTGATCAAATCGTATGTAAGTGAAAAATGGTAAATATAGCATAACCGTTGGTTAGTTGATATGTACAAGGAAATTTCAAACCATACTATAACACATACAAAGAAATTTCAAAGTCATACTATAACACATACATGACTAAGTAACCCACACAAAGGGACTTATAAAAAAAAAAAAGGTGCATAAAGGGACTTAGACTTGATCCCACTAAGGGCTATTGTTGCATCTTCGTCTTATAAATATGTGTTGCGTATTTTTATACCCTCTTATAAAATGTTAATGTTTTTTCGAAACTACATTTGTAGGTCTGTCAATCACTTTCTCGTGCATCGCACGGGTAATCGTCCTAGTTGTAATAATAATGGATAAGAAATAGAAAGAATTGAACCAAAAGTGGAAGGTGAGGCACAGTTTCTCCCTTGGAGCGTGAATGTTGATTATAATTGTGTCATGCTATACCTACGCTTTTCCATGAATTTTATAATGAGCTTCTTGTGAATGGTGGCCATGCTCAGGGAACGACGCTTCTCCCTCTCCAACAAAACAATCACTTTGGTTTATTTGTCCAAACTAAATATAATGGTTAATTTATATCAAAGTTTTTTAAGTTATTTAATTGTAATATGTTAATCTTTTAAGTTTTTGTATCGTTTAGGTCCTTTAAGTTATTTAATTGTATTTTTTAAATGCCGAATAACTTACATTTCTCAGATCTGAAATTCTCCAAGTTGTTATAATTAAATAACTTAAAGTATCAACTTGTTACAATTAAATGATTTAAACTACTTAAGTAGTATAAAAAACTTAAAGGACCAATTTGTTTCAATTAAATAATAAAAGACTTAAGTGGTACAAAAACTTTAAAGGACCAGCTTATTAATATTAAATAACTTAAATAATCTTATTATAAAAAAAAACAACTTAAAGAATCTATTGTGTAATTTAGCCTAAAATAATACTCCCTCTGTTACAGTCTTACAAAATATAAGCAAAAATTAGTCAACCGAAGTTTATGTATTTGGTTCAAATTTTGGACCAGATACATCAACTTTTGTTGACCAATTTTTGCTTATATTTTGTAACGAAGGGAGTAGTATAGTATTCTTTATGTCGCAGTATATCGATTTAATTTATGAACTATGTAAATGAGAATCAGAATCTCCTTAATTAATAAGACAGTCAATATCGAGGGATTAGTTTCCTAAAGCATGATAAAATGGGAAAGGATTCTCTCCCATGACTTTATGGTATAGTGAAATCTGAACCACTTATTGAATAAGACAAAAATTGAAGACATATATTAAAAGAAATGAGGAAAAGGATTGAATGGTGCAGATTTAAAGTGAAGTGCCATCTCCTACACTAAAACATTCCCTAAACAAATGGTCCGTTTGATTTGCAAACAGGACAGTACTGGACAGGACAACACTGGACAAGCTTTTGTACAGTACATTGTTTGTAGAACAATGGACAACACAAGCAAAAAAATGTAAATTTTACTATAATTCTCTTTGTAATGTTTATAATGATTTTATATGACATATATTATAATGTAATTAAAAAAATATAAAGAAAAATGTACGACGGAGAATATGAAAGAGAGAGAGAGAAGGAAAGAGAAAGAGAGAGATGAATGAGAGAGGTCATGAGATGATACGAGAGAGATGAGAGGTAGAGAGGGGGGAGAGAAAGAGAGATGAACGGGATAGGTAATGAGATGAGAATTTATCAGAGCGGTAGAGAAAATGATAGAGAAGAATGGATAGGAGAGAGAGAGAGAATAATGAGATAGGAGAGAGAGAGATAGAGAGAGAGAGGGAGAGAGGGAGAATAGATGAGAGAAAAAATTATTGAATAGGAATTAAAAATAATATTTTGGTATTTTTTTGAGTGATCAGAAAGTTGTATCGTGGTTTTGTGAGGTACAGGAATTTGGGTCTTTCATTCAATCCTCGCCATCATTTCTGCTTCAAGATCGCGTGAACTATTTTCAAATCAAATATTATAACCTGAGTTGTCCACCCAATCCTTTATCGCTAATAATCAAATGCACCCAAAATAAACATGGTCAAACACTTGCGGTATTTTACTGTATTCGCATGTGCATTAATTATTATCACACCCAAATGCGCATTGAGTGTTTTCATTACTATTGCACATTGGCATTATATTGTCTCACCTTGAAGCAATGTAGTAGTACAATAGTATTCTTTTTTGTGTTTTCTTTACATGACCAGCTTGTTTTTTGAATTGTTTAAATGATATTTTATTTTAATAAGCGACCCATAAAATATTTTTGTAGGTTTTACCATGACAAATAATAGCAATCCGAAACAAAGGAAAATGCCTTTAAAGGGGGGCAAAATACCATGTGAAGAGGGTGTGAATATGAGACAAATGCAACTCGTGATTCATTTCACAAGTGAGTCCAGCCCAACCTTTGAAAAGAAGTTCTTATCCAAAATCTGTCAAAAAAATTAGTCAAGCCCATTTGAATTTGAAAAAATAGCATATTTCAGACAAAAAAATTACGACTCAACTCTCTCTCTCTCTCTCTCAACAGAGGAAAGGAACCCTCAAAATCACTTTGCCGCCAGAGGGGGGCTCGCTCCCTCTGCCGGAGCTCCCCCTCCTCTTCCTCTCTCGCTTTATTTCGCCTCTTCTCTCCAATAACTAGCTCAGTAAGGTTTTGGTCGCTCAACAGGAGCGCTGGTTACAATCTCTGATTTTCTCCATCCTTCCTCTTTCTCTCCCATCGGCTTCTGCAGGTTTGTTCTTCCTTTGGCTTAGTTTTCCCCTGCCCTTTCCCTCCTCAGATGTACTCTGTTTTTCCCTATTTAGTCTGGTTTATGAGATCCCGTGGCTGGATGGTCACTATTTACGAAGAAATTTCTGGACTTTTCGTTTTTTCTCCTCCGTTTTTCTTGTGGATTTGTTGCTTTTCAGATGCTAGGTGTTGTTTCAGTGCTCATATATTGAGGCTGCTGCTGATGGCGTTTAAATTTAGCTCTGTGTTTCACTGTTTAAGCCTTGCAGTTGTTCTCGGGGTGTTGGAGGTAGCTGGGTTGTGGGTATTTTCGGTTGGTACTGACTGGGTTAAGGAGAGGTTGTTTGGTCTTTTGCTCCTTAGTTAGGTTTTATTCTGGTTTGTTTTTTTAGTTGTTTAGTTTGTAAGTCCCTTGATGTGCTAAGCTTTTGGGTTTTATTGTTAAATCTTAATCGTGTTGGGCTGCAGTTGTGTAAGTCCTTTGGATCGCTCAGGATGTTGAGCATCTGGTTACAATGTATGATTATACTAGTTTTGGCCTTGCCCATTTAATGAGAATCAGACAATTTCGACCAAAAAAAAAAGACAAAAAAATTACAGGATTAATTTGGTAATTTAAAATAGACTCATGATTTTCATACCCCCTTATTAGGGATGATACCCTCCTAATTCCTTTTAATACCAAAATATCCCTCTCATTTTCACCCAAATTTTTACATTTCTCGGAACTACGCTGTAATAGGTATTTCCGGAAGCATTATTATTTAAAATTCCCAAAATTAAATAGGTATTTCCAAAGAAAAAGTATTTTCAAATTCCCAGATTTATCCGATTGCAATAAATCAAGAGTATTAATTTGTGAACCGGAATTATGTGTTTAAGATAAATCTGGATGTTAAAAAACAAAAATTACACTTGAGGTGTTAGCTCAGTGGTAGGATAGCCTTGTGTCCTCAATGTGTTAAGTTCAAATCCCCTCGAGGACAGTTGTAAAATGACCAATAGTGTCACTTTGATTAATAAAAACTTCCCCCTTCCAAATTTTTTTTTTAAAATATGTTAAATTTTTTGGAATTTTCAGATTTATCACAATATGATAATTCCGTAAATTTTTAAAATTTTAACTCTGGAAATACATCAATTACATAAATTCGGAGTGTTTATTTATTTATTTTTTAAATTAAACAGCTATGGCTATGGCGGATAGGATGCTTCCCTTTACCATACAAAATACTCCCTCCATTTTTTAATATAAGCAAATATTCTCATAAAGTCATGTTACTAAGTATAAGCAAGTCAAAACTTTTTTCACTTAATCTATCAAATTTATCCTTACTTTTACTCTTACAAATACAAACAACTTTTTAGTATTCCAATACAAACAACTTTTTACTCATAAAAATAAAGGGCAATTTTAGAAACTTAGATCAACTTATTAACTTTTCTTAAAATTTGTGCATAACCACTTTTTGCTAACGGAGGGAGTATGTACAATCTCCCACTCCGTTGAGAAGGGGCCAAGACTGAGGACCAAAAGACACAAAAAAAAAATATAGACCCTTATTCATACAAAATCTTTGGGCACCACCCAAAAAGGGAACAATATAACAACAATATTAATTACTCTTATATCATGGAAATGCATTCTAGAGTCCACACTTCACTCGTAGAGAAAACTATAACTCGACTTTGCCTTTGCAAAAAAATCCACAAGTACAATTTTACCAAGAAAAAGGTCTAGACAAGATCAAAAGTCTTATTAGAAGAAAATACTCTATTTCAACTTTCCCAAATCACCCACATAACAGATTGCCAAAAATTCCCTTCTATACCGTCTAGCTGGCATCAAAACTAACTTCCATGTATTTGTCATGCGCTTGGTTAATTAGCATCTTCTATATATAATTCAGAGAGTCTCCAACATGATTTTGTTAGAAAAATAAAATCAGATTTATACCGAATACGTACAGATCTCAATTCAAAATACAATGTTTTCGGTAAAGCAATGACATTATATGGTTCATAGACATGTCATGTGTATCCTCAAATGACAAAGTTGTTGAATTAACAGATTCAACCAATCTAGGTAGCCAAATAGTATCTCGTATCTGCTTCAAAGTTAGTAAGTGCGACAAGCTTTGTCCCATACATGAAATATCAACCTACAAGCAAAAACATATGAAACTTTGGTGAGACAACTTAATTCATGAAACATTGGCAAAACTAGCTATAATTTCATGAATTCAGATCACACATACTACATCTAATGCAAGTTTTCTTTTAACAGCAAAATTATATTATATATATATAGTATGTGTATCAAGGACATAGTATAACCACACAAAATATTACTCCTATCTTCTGGAAATGATTCTAATAGATTCACACACCACTAATAGAAAAAATAATGACTCGACCAGAAACTAATTCAATATTGCATTAATTGACCTATACATTAAGACTTATTACGATGTGTGTCGAACCACATTCATTACCTTTCAAACGTACGACTGAATGCACACCACAACTAGTAGTGCCTCTCCAAACTCACATTTAAGCCTACTCCTTCGCAGAAACAAACAGGTGCTTACCCATCTTGCTCTCAGTTCATGGGAAATCTTTCGGTTTTTCACATCTCATTGATATCCCCATGAACGCAACCAACCGTGACCCTTTTGTTTGAAACGGCGTAGCATTTTATTAATAACAAAAACCTGGAGTGGAGTGACATAGGCACTCAAGAAACCTGCTTTATAATCAATTATTAATAGCCAAAATACTAAAAACACTCATTTCTGACTCATATTGGAACATCCCAGCTAAATAGATTCCAAAGAATCGACACTCCATTAGAGACAACAACTAGACTTAATTTGACTTATCAAAAAAAGAAAAGAAAAACTAGACTTAACTTGAGTAAATAGCCACTTTATTGCTATCCAATTCATATATTTTGTCATTCAAAATGATAATTTGCACTTAGCTAGCAAACAAAGTACTAGTATTATAGAGGGAAAGAAACCCCTCATGCATCTATCTTTAATAGATCTAGCAATACATAAAATGTAAGTTACCGTTCAATGGTCTCATTGAAAAAATATTAACCTTAATGATCTTGAAACACATGGTTATTGCAAATTAATGTTACTGTGATTCATATACTAGTGTAGAAGATAACAGATTTGTAACCAAGAATACAAATATCACGTAGCAATTACAATACTAGGAAGAGCATCTTTTAATTAGGACCAGATTGCTGTTCTGATGTAAGTATCTCAATACTAATATTTTTTACTAATGAATCTTGAATGAAGAGTATACAAAACATTCAAGATTAAAATTTCAATGAAAAGGAGCCATTAGAATTATTATTTATTACTCCTTCCGTCCCATATTACATGTCTTTTAAGGTTGTGGCACAGGAATTAAGAAAAGTAGTTAATTTTGTATAGAAAAGAGAGATTGTGAGTTAGTTTACCAAATTGTCCCTCATTAATGACATTGGAAACATAAAAAGTAAAATTGTAGGAAGAGATATATTAAATAATGAAGGGTATGAATGGAAAAGAAAATTGATGTTGTATTGGTATTCTAAAAAGACATGTATTTTGGGACAAATTTTTTTCCCTAGAAAGACATATAATATGGGACGGAGGGAGTATTATTTATCGTCTAATAAAATAAAAGTGAGGCAAGGCCTACAAATTGCAAAGCATTATTATATCAGGAAATTAAATAACTAGTCCGTTTTCATCGCTCTATGCAATTTTTTGATTGAAAAGAAACTCTACTCTACGCATTTGGAAGATTGTACTAAACTCAAAAGCAGCTCAATGGGCTATTTTTCCAAACTAGGTGCCCCCTAACCTAAACATCTTTTGGCTGCTAAAATGGTCAGATTAGTACTCCTATTTCCATCATGCATGATCTACAACCCCACGCACTAAACCCTAACATCCTAGTACTAGTACTAGAGATATCGTATTATCATTAAATTAAATCACATAAAATGACCCACGTTACGAGAACGATCGAGCTTGTCATTTCAGTAAATCAGATAGATCGATGCATGCATTAGCCTACATAATTACTCCATATAGCTGCAATAATTAAATACATTGAGAGAAAGAGAGAGAGAGAGAGAGAGCTTGTTATTACCTCAGCTTCGTTGGAGAGACCAAGTTTTGTAACCAGATACTTTTTAACCATCAAAACCGTCATGTTTTCATCCCTTTTTCCAATACAAGGGGAAAAAAATCAAACGATTAAAAAAAAAAGGAAGATGGCAAAAAGTAGAAGAAACAAAAAGGAAAAATAGCTAGCTTTTTCTCTTATTTCAATGACACCATCATTAGCATTAGCAAAAAATGGAAGAAATATAAGTGATGCATGTGCTGATATGATATATGATATGATCAGCCATGCATGCTAACTTGCACCACTTACTTTACTCTTATGTACGCCTTTGGTATTTGTGGTAAAGCTTCCCCATTTCTGCCAAACACATGTAGTTGGAAAATCCATCATCAAACACTCCAAAAAGTGATAGAAGAAAATTAATTAGTAGTAATGGACAAGTAATAGTTATAATTATAATTATTATTTTTGTTAAAGTTAGTTTAGTGGGAAAATTGGTTGATGAGATGATGAGATTGAGAAAATGTGCTCACCGGTTGGTAAAGGAGATTAGCGTAAACCACAATCCAGATTGGTGTGGATTTCTGGCGGAGTAATGATGAGAACCACAAGGAACATGATCAATTTGGCATGATGATGATGATGATGGCCATAACACCATGCCATTAACATCATTATGATGATGATGATGATGGTAATAATGATCCTTGGAGCAATGATCTGATGATGAAGGTAACCCCAACAAGCTACTAGGGCTTCCTCCTAATCCTTCTTTACCATTTTTTGTTCCCAAATCTGAACCCTCTTCAAACCCTAACCCTAGTCCTATTTGAGAGCAAGGTGGGTTTGATACAATTTTCTTCCATGATGATGTGCTACTACTTCCTCCTCCTCCTAAACCCAAGCCTAGCTTCAGCCACTCATCTTCTTCTTCTTCTTCCTCTTTGTTGTTGTTGAGAGTTTGGTAGGTGCGAGAAGAAGAGGCCATGGGGGTGTATAAGGTAAAAAAAAAGAAAGCTATGATTACTGTACTACCTTATCAAAGCAACTTTGCAGCTTATTGATAAAGGGGGCTGTAGGTGTAGCCCTTTTATGGAACGACATGCTTTTCCACTGTTGTTCATTTTCACACACAGTTCACTCATTTATTTTTGTATTATTTTTTTTATTTATATGACAACAATTTTAATTTAATTTCTCCGATCCATCGAGTGTAAGTAACTAACCAACCAAAGATGGTTTTGTTGGTGAACTCCTGTTTGAAAGTGATAAAGTAGGAGTAATATGAGAGGGAGAGAAGTGAGTGTCGCTCGCTCTTTTCCGAGGTGCAGGGTATGATGGTTTGCTTCTCTGTTCTTTCTTTTTGTCTTAGCATCTGAACAGTTCATTAATAACTAGGATTTTGTGGCCTTTGTTTCTACGGTTTACTTCTACACGCAAACGAGACCTGAGAGAGAGAGAGAGAGAGAGAGAGAATGATTCTTTCTTTGTTTGCCAGTTTGACATTAATGGAAGAAGAAAGTGAGAAAGCGTGATAGCTGCTGCTACTTTTGTAGTAATTGTAGAGTACGAACTAACTTCTCTTTGCACGTTCAAATAAACTGCTAGGCAAAATAAAAATATGTGTCACAACCATATAATGTAGTGAGTGAATTACTGTGATGAGTCAGGGTTAATAATGTAATTTCGTGTTAAAAAGTGAAAAAAAATTATGCTTGAATGAAAGATTATCACCAGTTATGGAAGGGATCAGATTCCAACATAAATGGAAAAAAAAGTTTTTAGATTAAACAAGATTTCAAACATAGGTATATTCCTTGGAATTAACTTTTCTTTTTCTCATACCAAACATATCCCCAACATAGATTCCTTAGAACCCTCTTTATGTCTCCCAAGCAAACACCCCCGAAAAAAACTAGAGACAGAAATAGCAATGATTTGGTAGAAACCACTCCTTTGGCTCGGGAAAAATAGCAGTAGTATATTTGGAAGGGAGGGGGTTTTGGGAAGAGAGGGGGAGGTGAGGCGTTAGAAAATATTAGTTTATATTTTAATATATTTTTGAGATTTTAAAAAAAATTAAAAGAACAACATCATAGATAATAATAATAATATAATATTTTTAATCACACTTTATTTATGTTTACGAACATTTTATAGCTTACATAATTTAGAATTGAAAAATATGATATCCCCTTTCCTTCCAAAACTCCATAAACATACCCTAATGGTCAATTTGATTTGTAAATACTCATATAAGTATTACATTAGACAAAATAATATAGCACAACTTTTTGTGTTATACACTTTTGCTGAACAATAGACAACACAAGTGTATATATATATATATATATATATATATATATATATATATATATAATTGACTATAATTTCTTTTATGATATTTATAATAATTTTATATAGTATATATTAGAATACGAATAAAAAAAATTATAAAGAAAAATGTGTCTGAGAAAATATGGGAGAGAATGAGGTCATGACTCATGAGATCAGAATATAGAAGACACATGAGAGGAGAGAGGAGATTGAGAGAGAGAGAGAGAGAGAGAGAGAAGAGAGATGAGAGAGAGGAAATTATTGAGTTGTAAATAAAAATAATATTTTGATATGTTTTTGTGGATAGAAAGTTGCACTATGAGACAAAAAATTATATCATTGTATTGTGAAGACAATAATTTTTTTACCCCTACTTTTGTCTGCTGTCGTAAAGAATTTTCAAATCAAACAAGTATAACTATAGTTGTTTTGTATAGTTTCATGACTCATGAAATCAGAATATAGAAGACACTTGAGAGGATAGAGGAGATTGAGAGAGAAAGAGATAGAAGAGAGATCGATGAGAGAGAGAGAGAATTATTGAATAGTAAATAAAAATAATATATATTTTGATATTTTTTTGCGGATAGAAAGCTGCACTATGAGACAAAAAATTATATCGTGGTATTGTGAAGACAATAATTTCGATTTTTATCTATTCCTACGCCCCTACTTTTTGTCTAATGTCGTAAAGAACTTTCAAATCAAACAAGTATAACTAGAGTTATTTTGTATAGTTTCTTGCCTTTTAGCAAACGAAATGCATTTTAAAATTTTGTAACGTTGGGGTAATTCATTATACTTTGAAGGTTTTAGTTGAGACCATGAAGAATAGTTTCTCTAAAAAAAAGGTATTAATAAGATTAATTTTATAATTTGGTCAAAAAAAAGATTAAGTTTATAATATTATTAAATAACAATTAAAAAAACTACCTCATTCTTTAACCAAAATTTTAAATATCTCTTCCTTTCGCTACAAGAAATTTGCGTATTATGGGCAGATTTTTTCCGTCATTACGATTTCGATAGATTTCATGTATTTTTGCAGTAAAATTCCGACAGAGAAAATAGTATTTCTGACAAAAAAAAAGTTTGAAAGGGATTTTTCAAATTACCGATGAATTTTGAATTTTTTAAAAAAAAAATCTACCAAAAATGTTTCAACCGGATTTACTATAGAGTCATCAAAGTTTACACTTTCTTTTACACTTCCTTAAAAGAACTTGCAAATACTTTACTATAAAGACAAAAGCAATATGTCTGCAACATGAATTTTCCCGTCTAAAGTTGCTCTGAACAAATTATTGTGTTGGGATCATATTTGTTGACCTATAATTTAAAGACAACAAAAGATTATTTATTTTTATAATCAAAATAAATATATTAGAATTGGGTTTGCACCGGGGTTTTTAGAAATCCCAATCACGTAGCATTTCCAATTCCCAAATTTTGTATTAGAAAAAAATATTGATAGAGACTAGAGAGAGTGAGATAAGTAAGACCGGAAAGAAGAAGGGTGAGGCATGGGGAATCACCAACCTTTTGGATCACTCTTGGGGTCATGTAACCATTAAATACTTGGCTATGCTGCAAAAGTAAAATATTCATTATAATAATAAAATATTTGTGAAGATAAAATATAAAGTATTTGTATTTGACAATATGTAATGTTTCATCATCGTGAATCAGAAGTAAGGAAATCTAACAACAATATCTAAAGTTTCCCCGTTAGATTAGATATCTCTTAGAAATTGCTCGTGGCGATGAAAGTATAACGACAACAGATAATGTTTCCTAGTCTTGACTCATAAGCTGAATATTCATTTATACGAGAAGTTTGACATGAGAGAATCTAAATACAATAAGTTTTCAATGAAAATGACTAACTGGAGGTTAGCAATTGTACTAGAAAACAGATCTGTAGAGAATACATTCTACAAATCACTAAGGATGTTTTTCCATTGAAAAATTAATATGGACATTCATTATATAAAAACATGTCTAGAGCCTTGCGATCAATCTAGGGAATTTGTGTCACGTCTTTATTGCTCAACTCGATCAATATGTTACTTCTCTTGATTTGACCCCTTCAGCCTCTAAAAGATCTATTGCTCTTATTGAATAAATATGTGAGTCATCTTAGGCACACCCATGATAGATACTAGAACTAAGTCCAAAGATATACTAAACCATCATCAAGTACCCATAAGCAACAATTGAATGGAACCATCCCTTGAATATTAAACAAGTATAGTGCACAAATCACTGATTTCTAATTATTATTCGAGACCTCCTTTTCTTAGGAAACTAGGTTTTGTTGCTGCGATCGTCTTCCTCCATGGAGCACATCTTGCATCACTTCCTCACCTCTCACACCGCCTTTGACTATTTGGTTGAGTTCCTCTCTAACTCTCCTCCACTCGCTCGCCCCTACCACAACCACCCGACTTGTCATCTCCGCCCTCCTCCTAAGCCTCTAGACCCACCTGTTATCAAGCTTATCCATTGTTGTTTCTCTCTGCTTCTCACTATTTTGCTTCCTTTCTACTTGTTCTTTGCGAGAATCTCTCACGATTGATAATTTACTTAGATAAATGTTTGAAACCAATGCAATAAACTTGTAAATACAATAAAAGAGATGAAAATCATAAAATACATTATCAAGGAGATAGAAGTTCAATTTATATACAAATTGGTATGTTTGATATGTTTGTTGAGTACTTTTGCAGTCTGTGATTTTGCATTAAGTGCTTAAGCATCGAGTGCTTAAGCACCAAAGCATGCACCGTGAAGCATGCAAACAAGCAAGTAGCACAAGACCCCACATTGGAAGCACCTCAAATTGATTTCGTCTAATGAGCCTTCACGCCTCCTACTAGCTCGATAATCACATGGAATCAATTGTCAAGTTACCAAAGAAGTCATCTATGGGATAAAAACAACAAACATCATCATTACACCAAGCCAAATGTCATCAACTAATTGGACCCTTCAAAAGGAATGTTTCCCTTCAAAGGAATGTCTCCCATTCAAAGTGACAACAAATTGACACTGCAAAATACTAGGATAAGTCACATGATGGTCAAAGAATACTTCACAAGCAAGCAAAAAGAAGTCAAATACTTGAAGATAAAACCTCCATGCAAGGAAATCTCCTACATCTATAAATAGGACTCTTTCATCTCTTGTAAAAATATATATAGAGAATATAGAATAATAGATAGATTACCATATAGATTACAATAGTAGTAAAAGTTCATCTTGTTCTTCATTTTATTTCCAAGTCTTTTTACTTCACTTTGATTACTCTAAACTTAAGAGGAAGGTAAGAAGGAATTGACATCTCTATTCTTCACTTCGTCCTAATTGAGAATCAAGTGTTTTTCATTAATATTAAGTTCTTATTTCATGTTCTTCATCTTACTCTTTATTTAATTTCTTGTTATTTAATTTCTTGCAAGACTTGTCCAATCAAGCAATTTACTTTCTTGCAAGACTTGTCCATTCAAGCAAATTTACTTTTAAGCAATTTACATTTCCAAGTTATTTACAATGCTTTCTTTACTTACTTTGTTTAATTACTCTATGTGGACGATGATGAGCTAAATTCCTTAGTTGGGATGCTCTAGTCAGTCATATGATGAACTCGTGAGAACTATTGTGTTGTCCAAAAGGGTGTCTCACTTACTAGTTCTTGTACTTGAATTAAACTTGTTTTAAGGTTAACTTAGAACAAGGGGGAGTTGTATTTACAAGAGATTGACTTACAACTAGATCTCAAGAACTAGAAGCAAAGGCAAGTGTTTATTTAAGTCTTTGATGAGAAGTTTGTTTCCCACAAAGTCGACTTAAATTCCATGCTAATTCAAAAGTAATTAGCATAGTCTTTGTTCATGTGTGGGGTTTTACTAAGGGAAAGTATTTAGCAACTTGAACCACTTGAAAGGAGGCGAGGGGAGTTTGACACACTTGCCCTTTCTTGCAAAAAAAAAAAAGGGTTTATTGAAATGCATGCAGTCACCCTTAACTGATGTATCTACACTAAGTGATCACACCGTGTGCTCAAGCACCGAAAGACAAAGACAACATTCTCACAAGGAACTCATATGGTAAAAGCATCTCAACTCTCTCTTAAATTACATCCTCTACTGCTTTTAAATTGCTTTTTCTATATTCCAAAACCAACTACAAATCTCTCGAATAGTTGTAGACACACTAGTTTACCTATGCTAAACAAACACATTAAAAATTAGTCAATCCTCGTGGGAACGATCTTTACTTACTCTTTATTACTTGTTTGTGGATTGTGTATACTTGCACATGCTTATTTCACACACCAAGTTTTTGGCGCCATTGGGATTGCCAATAATTTTTAGTTTGTTTAGTTAGTAAAAGAGTGTTTTTATTTTTTTATCTTTTTTTTTGGTAGTGATATTCTCATGCGAGAACAAGTGCTTAAGCACTAGCCTATGCCAAGAAGACCACCACCAAATTTTGATTTTGATCCGTAGATTGAAAGAAGATTCGGGAGACAATTAAGACTTCAGAGGAAATCCAACAACACAAAGAATATGGTCAACCAAAGAATACCACTAGGGATGCCACAAATAAGATACAATACACGCACCAAACACGGCAGAGAAGGTGATGGATCAAACCATAACACCGCCGAGGTAATTCAATTCCCGATGTAGAGTAAATCATAGACAAGAATTCATATACATGAACCCTATAGGCATGATTAATGATAGAGATAGGCCCACGAGGATTATGCACGTGTTTGATCATCAAAATATGCGAGACTAGCATTGCTAGGCCTCATATTGATCTTTGTCCATTTTGAATTTAAACCAATGATGTTTCAAATCTGCAAACAATTGGTCGGTTTGGGGATTTTCACATGATGACCCCATGAGCATTTAAAATGCTTTTAGAAGTATGTAGCAATTTCATCATACACGTGTAAGTGAGGATGCATTTAGGCTAAAGTTATTTCCATATTCATTAAAAGATAAAGCTAAATCATGGTTAAATTCTTTAGAGCCTAATTCAATTCATTCATGGAATGAATTAGTGAAAAATTCACAAAAATACTTCCCACCAATCAAAAATGCTAGGATGAGAAATGACATTACATCTTTTAAACAAAGAGATCTTTGAATCATTGTTTGAGGCATGGGAAAGATGGAAGGAATTGCTTAGAAAATGTCCTCATCATGGTCCGCGCTACATTATACGAGATGGAAACATTTTACAATGGATTAGAGCCCCAAACTGTAATTATGCTTGATGCATCATCGTGGGTGTTTTATTGAATCATTTTATAATGAAGCTTGTGAATTAATTGATAGGGTAGCAACGAATAGTTCTAGGCTGCCTCTTGAAAGGGCAAGTGCCCAAAAGAAAGCTTGAGTACATGAACTTAGTGAAATTTCATCCCTAATCGCTCAAGTTGCCACATTGGCTAACATGATTAAAACTTTCACTACACCTAGTTCAAATCTACACCTAAACCAAACAGAAACTTCTGCATGCGGCCATAGAACAAGCACCTCAAGGAGCACCTAGTTGTGTTTCTTGTGGAGGAGCCCACCTCTATGAAGAGTGCTCAAGTAATCTGTGTCGATTAACTATGGCCCCTACCGAGCAATCAATCGCAGTTTCTTCAACCCATCGATGCCCACGATGTCATACATTCTCTCAAGGTTATCGGTTGATAATTCTTGATTCCATTCTCGATGATGAGAATATCAACATAGGTAGAATCATCAATAGAGAAATTAGGGATTGTGCTAAAAACAAGAAGGCTTTCTATTCTTTCCATGTTTGATCAACGCACTTTGCATGAAACACAAAGTTCCAATCAATGAACATGAGCATCGCCTCGATAATCCAGGCAAGTGCCCTTGACCTCGAATTTGGGTGTTGATGATATTGATGATGAGAAAGAGAAGGAAAGTGATGAAGAGGAAAAAGTAATTGAGAAGAAAAGAAGGAGTTGAAAAGAAAGAAGGAAAGCGTGAGAAAAGGACAAGCAAAGAAGAAGAAGAAGGTAGAGAAGGTGGTGATTAGTGACTCGAGAAGAAAGTGAGGAGGAAGATGAGATGGAGAAAGAATTGAAGGAAATGGAAAAACAAACGAGGAGAGAGAAGAAGACATCTGCTGCGGAGAGCGTTGAGAGAAGTGAAGATGAGATTGATGATTTTGATCTCAATCTAAGTTTGGAGGAAATTTTGAGAAAGAAGAAAAGCAAGCAACTTTGTGCTTGAGCAAATCATTCCCACAAACAGAAAAACCCGGCAAAGAACAGGCTCCTTCAACCTCGACTCCACCATCCACTGGAGACCGCAGCCCCCTTCAACCAAGAAGGTTGCGGTGATGTTACTCAAGAAGAAACAACACAATCCAAATCAAGTGTGCCTTCAATAATCGATGTTGCACGTCCTTCAACCCAACCAGAGGTGTGCCCTTCAACCTCGATTCAAGGCCCAAATCTCTGCAAAACCTTCAAAGACACCAGGTGTGGCCCACTTGACCTGGGTCCCTTCAACTCCGAGCTCCAAAGCCGGCCCTGCAACACCAACAAGGAGGCGACAAATGGAGGTCGAGGAGTGGTGCAAAACCACGATAAACTTTTACATGCTTTCCTATATTAACTATGCGATTTTCTTATCTATTTTGCTACTTATAAACTAATGCTACTATGGATAAAACCACATGTAATGTTAACCCCCACCCCATTTTGCACACTATTCCCTGTTTTCATCTCAACTTAAGAGCTAGTGAGGACACCGCTCAATTTTAAGTTGTGGCAGTTCTTCAACCTCGATTTTTATTTTTCATTTTTGTTTTAGATTTACTTAACAAAGCATTTTCAAAGAATCAAATCAAATTGTTTTTGAGCAGTTTTAAGTAAATCAATAGTAGGAATGTCTGATTTAGAAGCATGATCACTTGCTATTCCACAAATGATTTTGATGCATCTCTTTAGACTAAAATCCTCAATGAAAAGAAAAGAAAAAGAGTCCTTTTACTTCAAAAACAACCATTGTTATTATCACTTTTACACTTTAAAGTTGATTTTTGAAAGGGATCAAACTGAGAAAAAGTTTTTCTGAAAACAAGCAGAATTTAAGAAAACCAAGGTCAAAAACAAAGTTTTATTAAAAACTTAGAAGAGTGTTGAGAAATAAGTTTGGGGAGATTTTATGAAAACAAAGGCAAAATGAGGAGCTTAGTACTCAATAAAGTTTCAAAAAGAAAATCAAAAGGTGTCAAAAACTATGTTTACTTAATATCTAAATCGAACCTGTTAGAAAGCACAGTGCATTTGATTTGCAAACCAAGAAAAAAGAAAATTATGCATAAGGAGGACAATGAATCCTGTTCCAAAGTGCATTTGGTTTGAAAAAGAAAAACAAAAACAAATCAAGGAAAAAGTATGTACATGGAGGTCATTAAAGAGTAACATAAGTTTTTAAGAAGCATCTAGTGCTTATCTAGTAGATGCTTATACACGAAAAGAAAAAGAAACATCAAAAAGAAACATTGAGTCAAAAAGTTTTGAACTACTCATGTCAAGCCCTTTGATATACTTAAAGCCCCAGAGCTTAAGGATCTTGTGAGTCTACTCTATGTTTTGAAACACCTTTGTGTTGACCAAAGTTTTTCTAAAGTTTCAAAAAGTTTAAGAAAACCTTTTTGCTTAGTTTGGAGCCAATCAAATTTCAATGGATCACACGCACATAAAAGAGTTTTAATAGCTTTGGTTGTGATGAATTTCAAAGGCACAAAGACATAGAGATTGGAGGAAAGAAAGGTTCTTTTAAGACTTTCTTGCCATCATTTACGGGGAAAGTTCTAGACTTTTCACTCTTTTCCCCTTCACTTTCTCTGTGGAGTTTAGAGGTGCTTGTGTTTGGTGCCTAATTGTTGGAAGGGTATTCTGGTCCTTTTGGAGCATCTTTCTGGTAGCCTTAAGCTTTGACTTTCAGCGGTTGTTCTGGTACCCTAGTTTTTAGGTTTACCTTATCTTGTGTGGCTCCTCAGGGCTAATTGGCCTTCAAAAATGAGGAGAGTCTGGATCTTCTGTCACTCCTCTTACACCAACTTCGTGAGATTTTCTGTTTCATCTCTGAGGCGCCTCTAGTATTCTCGATGGTGGAGCTGACTCTACGGATGCTGGTTAACTGGGTCAACGGTTTTGTCTTGCTGAAGAAGTGTATTTTGGTCCAGGTTTCTGTAGCGGCTGCCGACAACATGAGTGGCGTGTCTACGACTCTATTGGGCGAAACAATAATGAGTCTGAATGGGAACCCTAGTTTGCGGCCCACTGGGTCTTTGTTATGTGTTTTATTTGCTAGAGAGTTTCATATGTTTTTGGCACATTGTTTTTTTTTCCAGTTTTTATGTTTTTCTATTCCTAGATATACAGTATAGGGCTTTAGCTAAGGGCAATTGTGTTTGTAAGTCTCTTCTAATGTGTTAAACCTTTGGGCTTAAATGATTATATCTTGTTGGGTCGGTTTGTTGTAAGTTCCTTGGATCGTTCAGGTAGTTGTATCCCTCTTGGATTGTTGTGGTTCTGGTCTTATCCGTTTAAAGAGATCATTATAATCTTGACAAAAAAATATATTTTTTATACATACTTTATATTTTTTTTTGACAACTATATGGTTTATCTTTAACTGCAATATACTAGTATGTATCACCCGTGCCAGCACGGGTATACATTTTATTTTAACATAACATTTGAATTCGTTGTTTGGGACTTAAAAAAATGCAGTTGTACGCTTTCGTGTATTATGTGATATGACGTATTTGTATTTCTTTGTACACCGTCTTTTATAAAATCATTATGTTATATAATATATTTTTCCCGTATATTTTGCATATATATATATATATATATATATATATATATATATAATTATTTTAGTCAATTATATACATTGATTTTTTATTAAAATATGTATATTCCATAATCTCAAAAATACCCCTTGTGGGTATTTAGTATGTTCCGATAAATTCTATATAGACGGGAGAAATTGAAGTAACGATTTAGGAGAAACAACTATTAAATATGAGGATATTGGGTTATTATCTAAAAGCCTAAAATAGTCATTGACTATCCAATGGAAGCTAAAAGCCTAAAATGGTTTCCTACTACGACTTGAGTTTCATGAGGAAAACTCGTATTGGCCGGGGAGAAACAACCCATGACCCAATGAAAATTCCCTTGACACGAATGACATTCATTATGTTTATATATATATATATATATATATATATATATATATCATATATATATATATATATATATATATATATATATACATTTGCATGGTATATGGAAAGAGCAATTGAAGTTGTAACAGGCAATTCAGTCACTATCAAGTGGTGTGAATGACATTTAATTAATTGATGAGTTTTTTGCCAATAAATTTTGGATATATATATATATATATATATATATATATATATATATATATATAAAACCTCTTCAACTACATTTTAAAAACACTTTGAAAAAATCAACTTTAGTGGTGTGATTATAACCTCTATAATTAAACCTTCACTACCTTAATATATTTTAAACATCTTCAACTACATTTTAAAAACACTTGTTATATGTAGTTGTTGATATGCCAACAAAATTGCCCTATAGGTTCATAATACTTATCGTTAGAATCCAACTATATAGTGGAACTTTGTAGCAAAAGTTCATCATCCATGCAAAATAACTAAAATAGCAATACTTGAAAGAATCTTAATCCACATTCCACACTTTGAAAAATCTCTTACTTCAATGAGATAAGTGGAAAACCAACCTTTAAGCACTTCACCGAAGTAATATGTTTTTAACATGTTTGAGAACAAAATGTATTGATCCACTTAAATTTTGATCATTCCAAATTTGTCTTCAAATTGGAAGGCAATGACCAAGATAAAATTAGCTAAATCCAAAGTGACAACCTAATATTTTGCAAAACGTGAACCACAAAAAAACCAACTTAGAAAAATCATGAATTAAAATCCAAGTTAATGTACAACTTAATTTTCTCAATTAAGGTAAATGGATAAGGACTCTTCAATCTTTACATGGTTCCATAACTTAGTTCTTCTTCCTTTACTTCAAATAGTCACTATGCATATTCAGGTGACCACAATTCAATAAAGCATATTCAGGTGACCACAACTTAGTTCATAGCAAATACATATTCAGGTGACCACAATTCAATAAAGTATATAATTTGGAGATCAATAACTTACAGTGAGAAAAATCCTTCAATTTCAAAGTGAATAGAGGAAAAAAGCAAAAGTTCATCTTTTAAAAATCTACGGTTTGACTATGCTATGCTAAGCGATTATTTTCACTGCTAAAGAGAAAAGAAATGTAAATCATCCCTTAGTCAAATAAAACAACTTACACTATTTGCACAAAACAGGATTTCATGCAACCATTAAACACAGTTATGATATCCAAACCAAAGAATGTAACAAAGCAATATAAAAGAATAGAACTTTAGAGCACCAGTCACATCCTATCAACAAAAAGCTAAATTAGTACCAATAAAGCAATATAAAAAAATAGAACTCTAGAGCTACGTAAAATTTATACCACCAAAGCAAATATTAACAAATGAAAAGGAACTACCAGATTGACGATGAAATATTTGCGACCACGTCACACATATAGAAGAAAATCGATAAGTAGGCCCATCTTGCTCTCTTCATTATCGATGCCCATCTTGCTCTCTTCTTGGTCCATATGTTGCGTTGTACTTAAAACAAAAGTTTAATGAGAAATGTTATTGCGGGGAAAAAAGAAGTAATTATCAATAACTTTACAATTAATTAGTATTTCACATGAACAACAAAAATCATAGGAACAAACCAACCGACACATGAAAAAGAACTAAAAGGAAAGGAAAAATCTTGTCAAAAACCATTATGTAAAGATCATTTGTTAAATACGAACCAACACATAGTATATATATCACCTCCGCTAATTTGTGAAGCAATTAAAAATGAAGCAAATGAAAGAACAAAGTCAAAACTACTTATAATAACACCGAACTCTTTACTATTGGAACTTCTATTGCATGATTGAGAAGTATTAAGATTGTCTCAACTTCAATCAGCTCTAATAATATATCAAGAAATCGCCTCACTCAAATTATTCTTATAAATAAATAAAACCAAATACCCCTCCCGATGACAAATCATATATCTATATATGAAAAAAAAAAAGATATAAAAAATACCAAATTTATCTCAGTGTTCCCCTTTCAATTCAGCTGTCATGAATAATAAAGAAAACACAACCAACAACAACAACAATAACATCAACAAAACTGAAACTACGAAATACTAATCAGTAAATGTAACAAAATGAAGATTGTAATGAGAAACTACGAAATACTAATCAGGTATCCCAATATTTGAATTCTCTTGATTTCTTTAATGAAGACAATGAAATCAATAGGAATAATTGTAGACCCACATTTTAAGGCTACTATTAAAAACGTAATGACAGTTATTTTTTTAATGAAATTTGGTTTCAAAATTGTATCATAAGTGTGTGTGAAATCTGTATGCATTTAGTGAGTTAATTAATAGTGCGTGTGAAATTTGTATCAAAAGTTGCGCATGGTGCAGTGGTTCTTGTTGTTGTTTGGCACTCAAAGGTCGAGTGTTCAACTCCCATATGAGACATTTCTTCATTTTATTTTATTAAATTATCGACGTCCAAATACAGATTATTTGTGGAACCACATTTATTGACGTGTAAAGCCACATATTTAAAGAGATCTACGTGGCTTTTCTTAGGTGGACGCTTAGGTAGAGTTATTCGTGATTTATATTACTTATGATTATGATATGTTGTCAAAATTTTTCTTTTAGATCACCCAAAAAAAATCTTTAACTGAAATTTAAAGGTTAACTAGGTAAACATTACATAATTAATTACTTAATTAGGCTTTTGTTGGTAACAATGGGCAAAGCTGAGAGAGAGAGACTAGAGAGTGAATTGTAGTTGGGAAGAGTCGCACGCAGACAGAGAACAAATCCTCGCGAGTGGCGAGGCGTTCAACTTCAACCCGGCTGGCCGCTCTCATTAACAAAGATTTTAATCAGATCTAGCTTCATAACCCTCCCTCCCCAAACCCTAATTCTCCAATTATCCGATTCTCCGTTCAATTAACAAAAAACCACTAGCATAGGCGATCAATGTCGAGTTTTCACGTTGGTGGCAAGGTGGTAGATAGAGTCGATTTGCTAAGGAAGAAGCCATGGCCGTGGCGTTTGGACCTTTGGCCTTTCGCTATTTTATACGGCGCGTGGGCTTCAGTTATTCTTCCTAGCTTGGATTTCATCGATGCCTGTATTGTTTTGGGGGCGCTATCTTCTCTTCACATTCTTGTTTTGCTCTTCACCGGTTGGTCTGTTGATTTCAAATGTTTTGCATATTATAGCAAGGTATTATTTCTACTTACGTATACTGATAGCGGCTGATTGGTTCATAGTTAGTGTATGTGTGTGTTGAACTTCGGCATATTTGTTTATATTGGATTTCTTCGCAGGTTAAAGATATTCACCAGGCTGATTCTTGCAAGATAACTCCGGCTAAGTTTTCCGGTTCTAAAGAAGTCGTGCCACTCCATTTTCGCAAATCAGTAAGTATCTATCACATGTTTATAAATTCATATGATTGAGTTGAAATTGAAGTGGAATTATTCTTTTGAGTTCTCCAATTGATGTTGTATAGTGCGAAGCTAGGGATATATTCAGATGTGATTTTACTAATTGAGAATAGTATCGAAAGGATGAAATCTTAGGCTATATGTTTGGAGGGAAGGGGAGGACATACTTTTCTTTCTAAATTAAAGAAAAAGAAGCTATAAAATGATTCTAAAAATGATTGAAATGTTATATGATCACCTATCATGTTATTCTTTATTTTTCTAAAATCTCATATATAGACTTAGCCCTCTAAAACACCCCATCCAAACATATATCCTCAACAATGACATATGTATGTCCTTGGGAACACCTTTTATTTCAACTTCCAAACATTTTGGGAGCGCGTTGTGTCTTATATGGTCACTTAGTTTATCTTTTTGTTTCTGGGTGTGTAATTATGTATCCCCGAGTTTTTTATGGCATTTTTTTTTCATTCCAAAGATAAAAGGATTTGGGTACATGATTCAAGAGGAGAAAAACCATAATAAGTTTTTAAGGGAGAAGTTTATATTGAATGTATGCGTGAAAAAACTAGATAAGTGGAACTATAAGATGTTTGCAGCTCATTACAATGAAAATTGAAAGTGTATTAGTGTTTTGGGCTGCTAATGTAGAGTTATATATGCTGATGAGCTGTCTTACTAGTGCCTTATTGGTTGTCATTTTTATTTGATTTGGGGGTGAGTGGTGGAGTTTGTGCATGGGATATCCTAAGAAGACTTAAGGTAGTAGGTTATTGGGTGAACTTACTGAGAAAAGGGCCGGGTAGGGGGTTGACTTATTTATTTATTTATTCATCAGTGCCTGTCTATTTTACTTAACAGGACTAATTTTATCCAGTGATTTGGGAGCAATTTTTCAATGCCATTGGCAATTTAGAGGTTTTGCAAGGAATAAATAAGAGATTTTTTTTCCATTTTGCAATGCCTGCATTAACTTGTTGCCTCTATGGTTTGGAGAGGAAGCAGAATAATTTTCAAGGACAATTTTTTGTAGCTATCTCTTTAATTGGATAATGCAATTATCTTTGCTTCTTTGTGATGCAAGGATAGCAGCCATTTTGGTTGGGGTTCTTAATAATAGTATGTGGATGGTGATATGTGCGTATATTGGCATACTTTGTTCTTGTTCTCATTCTTTCTGCCTTTTCAGGTTGCGAAAGAAAAAGACACATGTGTTTATGTATATTCTTTGCTTAATTTTACGTTGAAATGTATTTTTTGATTGCATATTCTTCTTGATTGATGTTAGTTGTGCATAATTGTGGTGCCTTTATTTAAAGCTTTCAAACAAATCTAAAACTAATTGTACTGTGAATATGAATATTCAATGCATCCTTTTGCTGATACTGTCCTCCAGCTTGCTGCTTGCTAATTTTGAATTGTGCAGTTTGTGAATCCAGCTGCTTCTTTGTTTACATTGTTTTTTTGGGTCTCAGTGATTGTATTTGCGGAGCAGTTTTCTTTCTCTCTCTTTTTCTTTTAAAAGGGTGTTTGCTTTGGTTGTATATCATGGTTAAGTAATAAGTATTTGCTTGTGCAGTCTGCGGGTTCTTCATCAGCAGTGGATCTGGAAGAGATTTACTTCGATTTTAGAAAACAATGTTTTGTCTATTCAAAGGAGAAGGGAACTTTTTTCAAACTTCCCTACCCTACCAAGGAAACATTTGGATATTATCTCAAGAGTAGCGGCCATGGATCTGAAGCTAAAGTTCTTGCTGCTACCGAGAAATGGGGGCGGAATGCGTGAGTTTTCTTCTTCTTTGATCATCATCATCATCATCATCATTTTTTCATATGCATCTACTGCCCATCAGAACACAATTTTTCGTATAGTTATAATGTGTTTGTAATTGGAGTTATATGCTTATACATCAGTATTTTTAAATTAGACATGTCTTAGGTGCAATCCCCTACTTTCACATTCTTGGTCATTATTGGTACCTTTTGTCTTTTCTCAAAAAGGCATGTGTCGTCTCACTTGATCTCTGACAATTATGTTTCAGTTTTGATCTCTAATGTTCTGCATGTTGATCTTCTAGATTTGATTATCCTCAGCCAACATTTCAGAAATTGTTGAAAGAGCACTGCATGGAGCCTTTTTTTGTATTTCAGGTAACTATTTTGATATATTTATTCTTTTCTCTCTTCTGTCTTTTTAAATCGGCATGCTAACTTTAGTCTGGTTCCTGCTTATATTGTGATCAGGTTTTCTGTGTGGGTCTCTGGTGTTTGGATGAATATTGGTATTATAGTTTGTTCACTCTATTCATGTTGTTTATGTTTGAATCAACCATGGCAAAAAGCCGGTTGAAGACTCTAACTGAGTTAAGACGTGTTAGAGTGGATAATCAGATCGTAATGGTACATCGTTGTGGCAAGTATGTTATCTCATTGTTAATCTTAACAAGTTCATATTTGGGTTTAATGCAGTACAATTTTAACTTGCTTGTATACTGTGTGGATTATAGGTGGGTAAAACTCTCTGGCACAGACCTTTTGCCTGGGGATGTTGTCTCTATAGGGCGCTCTGCTGGTCAGAACGGAGAGGAGAAATCTGTACCTGCAGACATGCTTATATTGGCTGGAAGTGCGATTGTGAATGAAGCTATTCTCACAGGCGAGTCTACTCCTCAATGGAAGGTGTTTCTTTTTCTGATCTACTTGCTAATATTGTTGCGTATTATCTAATTCTAGTCTCTAATGGGTATGTTATATTTAGAAGTTACGAGTATACATTGGTATTTTAGGGGTAGGGGACGGGATTGTATATATTTGTATAAGTTTAGGTAGATGATTCCGTGTTGGACATTGTTGGCCGAAGTTACTTGTTGTGGACCTACTTCAATGCTTAATATATGTTTTGACTGTTAAATAACGATATCAAACTTTTGCCCAGGAGGTTGAACTACTTGTTAAGACAGATATATCTGATACGACGAAACTATACGCTTAATTTTTGGTTTGACCCATGCTCTCTGCTGAACTCTAGTTATGTCGTGCTATTTTTTTTCTCCCGTCATTGTGTAAATGCGTTATGCAATGCAATTCTGTTGAGTATGGGTGTGTTTGGTTTAGATTTTTCTCACCTCAAAATTGAAAATCTAGTGTCTCAGTGCACCAAAACTCAAGAATTTAAAAACTACTCCTTTGTATATTTCCCAAACTCAGTTTTACAAACCAGATTTTAGCCTCAGAATCTCATACAAAGAGGCTCTATATGATTTACGTTGTTACGTATAATACTGATTTCAGTACTTTCCAAAAATTTAAATTTTTGTGTATATCTATGTTCACTTATGTTTTATGTAAGTATGTATCTGATTGTGTGAATTCATTATTGTCCTTACCCGTCTTTCCAGAAAAAATAAGAAGTCTGGAAATGGACATCTATAATCTTTCTTATTATTGATTGGCACATCCAAATGCATCTCTGACAAGCATATGTGAGCTTTTTGATGTTGGTGATTTGTTGAATGATTCTCATTTAGATATGTTCTTTGTTTAAGGTTTCTATTGCTGGTAAGGGGATTGAGGAGAAGTTGTCAGCAAAACGAGATAAAAGTCATGTTTTATTTGGTGGAACTAAAATATTGCAGCACTCTCCAGATAAGGTTATTTAAGGCCGAGAAACTACATGTTTTCATTTAATGTTGCACTAGTGTTTATGTTTCTCATCCTTTTCGTTTTTAACAATTTTGCTGGCGTCAGACCTTTCCTCTAAAAACACCTGATGGTGGTTGCTTGGCTGTTGTTCTGAGAACGGGGTTTGAAACAAGTCAAGGAAAGTTGATGCGAACAATCTTATTCTCTACGGAAAGGGTAAATTGACGTTACCTTTATTATTCCCAATATGCAATTTCTGCCTCGTTTTGATTGTATTGACTTTTTTCTGCTTTTGGAATTGACAAATTATAGGTGACTGCTAATAGTTGGGAAAGTGGATTGTTCATTTTATTCTTGGTTGTATTTGCTCTAATTGCTGCTGGTTATGTGCTTATTAAGGTAATGCTTGCCTACAGATGAATCGTAAATATTGATATAGCTTGGTTTTGAAAATAAATTGCGATATGACTTGTTAAATTTTACCAATATGTTGCAGGGGCTAGAAGATCCCACAAGGAGCAAGTATAAACTTATACTAAGTTGTTCACTTATTGTTACTTCTGTGATACCTCCCGAGTTACCAATGGAATTGTCAATAGCGGTTAATACTTCTCTGATTGCACTGGCACGACGTGGAATTTTTTGTACTGAACCTTTTCGAATACCATTTGCTGGGAAGGTACCTGGAGACCTGCTAGTTACCACTATTTTTTTGCTCTTGCACTTTCTTTTCTTTGTCAGATATAAATCATATACTGACATTGGTT
The DNA here is from genome assembly GCA_020916435.1 of Oxytropis ochrocephala. Taxonomy (NCBI): domain Eukaryota; kingdom Viridiplantae; phylum Streptophyta; class Magnoliopsida; order Fabales; family Fabaceae; genus Oxytropis; species Oxytropis ochrocephala. The sequence continues at coordinate 12,528,752 of CM037089.1, read as the reverse complement.
CTTCACGGAATTCGTATACATACCTTACCCTGTAGGTTGATATATGTTGTTTTGACAAGACTGGGACACTTACATCTGATGACATGGTATGCCCATATCAGACATGGTATTAAAAAATCATCTTAGACCATATTTTGTACTTAGACTTTTTTATTCCCATTTTATAGGAATTTTCGGGAGTTGTTGGGTTGACAGGAACCACAGATTTGGAATCTGATATGACTCTAGTGCCTGTACGTACAGTAGAAATCCTGGCTTCTTGCCATGCATTGGTATTTGTTGAGAATAAGCTGGTATGTCTCTCTTCTCTCGGTGGGTGTTAGATTCAGTTTTTGTTTTCAGGCCTTGTTTTGCCCGTGTCATCACATTTTCTTGATTGATTGATATACCATTAGGAGTTAATTCGGGTGTCGTGCTATCTCAATTTTATAGATGGTAGTTGTCAATTCTCCGGGGAGTGAAAAGTTATTTTACTTTCTCTTTCCACTATTCTGTCACTCCAAGTTCTACTTTTTCCTAGGTTATAAATATTTTTCAGGCTTTGCTTCTTACTTGATGAGCAATGAGTCTTTATGATTTTGGCTTGAGAGCTAGAAAGACGGAATTTTTGCTCCTTTATCCTTGTTATTGTTCGTTGGTACTATATTAATTTTTTTTTAAATATCCCTCAGGTTGGTGATCCTCTGGAGAAGGCTGCGCTTAAGGGAATTGACTGGAGTTATAAATCTGATGAGAAAGCTGTTCCAAAAAAGTACGCGATTCGATTTTTTTTTTTTTGAGTATCTTAATTCTGCATGTCTTGCTGATGTGACACTATATGATTTGGAAGTTTCTAGTATTCATGCTCACTTAATTTGACCTGTGATGGTCAACAAACTGGTTTAGATTCCAGTTTTCCTGTTGCGAGAGCCAGGAAATATAGTAAGAAAGCAAATAATATATAACTTCTGGGGCATGTTACTATATATATATATATATGTTATATCATGTTTGTGGTTCAGTGTTATCAAATAGCGGCCATGGCGGATTGCACTGGCAGGTAGGGGTGTTCACGGTGCGGTTTGGTTCGGTTTTGAGACAAAAAGTGAACTGAACCGCAAGGTAAAATTACATGCGGTTTGGTTTGGTTCGGTTGGCTTCCTAAAGTAAAACCGAACCAAACCAAACCAAACCAATGCGGTTTGGATTGGTTCGGTTGGTTCGGTTTTTTCCAAGACAAAAATTATTTAAACCGGAGTTAAAATTAACTAACATAAAAAAGGCTAACATAAATCTTTAAAAAAAAATCTACTCAAATATATATGTAGTATATAAATCACTCTCTTTTAATTTTTTTCAAATATCTAAGACAATGTTTAAAAGAATTTGAATTAAATATTTTGTTGTAATTTTTAAATATAGCATAACAATATGGATTGTTTGTAAGTGAGTAAAAGAATTAATTGGATTTGGGCTAGTAAGTGAGTGAGAGTTGGGTTGTAGTTGTATTTTGGTTAGTAAGTTAGTAAGGAAGGTTGTAATTCAACAAGCCTTAGTGTTACTTGCGGTTTGGTTTGGTTCGGTTTCGGAAATCAAAACCGCGAACCGAACCGAACCATGCGGTGCATTGAAAAAAAGAACCGAACAAAACCGATCAAAAGCGGTTTTTTGCGGTTTTCGGTTTGGTTTGGTTCGGTTTACGGTCTCCCTATTGGTTTGGTTCGGTTTTGAACACCCCTACTGGCAGGTATTTTGCCAACCGCAATGACCAATTGTGAAGGAGAGCGGCACTATGGTGTTTTATGGCGGAAATAGTGGCTTAAAACAGGACACACTATGATCCGCCATCCGCAATTGATAACCCTGTTGTGGTTTGAGTACTTTATTTTTGTTATTTCCACCCTGATTAATATGCCCATCTATTTTTTTTATTTTTACGGCTCTTTCTATGTCTTCTTTGTTATATCCTGATTAGTCATCAAATTTCAGGGGAAATGGCAATCCTGTCCAAATTGTTCAGCGGCATCATTTTGCATCTCACTTAAAACGAATGGCAGTTGTTGTTCGTATTCAGGAGGAATTTTTGGCATTTGTGAAGGTTTGTTGGTTGCTCACTGTCCTGCATATGAATTTGCAATTTTTATACATGCATGTTACCCAATGGGGTGCTTCCTGATTTGAGTTGCTTTTTTATAAACTCAATATGACCACTGCTATTTTTAGGTGTTATGTACTTGTCTTGTAGTTTAATGAAACCATGGATTTTAGACTACCGAAATACATGAATTGGTCTATGATTTAAGTTGTGTCATGAATTGGTCTATGATTTAAGTTCGCGTTTTGGGGGGGGGGGGAATAGACTGCGTAAATTAGCCATGTGCCGTGTGGGTTAAGTAATCATCAAAGGAATAGGGACTACAACATTTTATATTGTTAACTTGTTGAAAAACAACATAGGAGTAATGAAGGAGATGAAAAATATGAAAAAAGTTCAGTGGAGATTCTGAGAACTAAATTTGGTATTTCTCATTATTATTTCAATTTACATAGAGGTGATACATTTATAGGAGTTAGTGAGTTGTATAATAGAATTCAGTTATACAACTGTGACAATTATAGTTATGCAATTGCATAGCTTCTGTGAGCTGTAGGGCATCCACCGAGCTACACATAGTAAACTAGCATACTAACATTTGTTGTCACTATTGATGTCCTTTGGGAAGCTGGTTCTTTTACGTTTGGATGTGTTGAACGCCGTCCGAGTTTTGGACTAAGTCCTACAAAAGGAAAATAGTTTTGGACTTGGAGATTCTATTGTCTCGTGTCACTTTAGATTGAATTGTATTTTAAATGTATTGGGTCTAATTTATAAACAGAAGGGCAACATGGTACTATAAAGCTCCTGCTACAGTGGGGTCCAGGTAAGAATCGGATCTATTGGGTGAAGCCCAAGTTCAAAAAACTATATAATGAAAGGGCATCCCTCACCTTAAAAACCACTTTTGTAGGGTTGAGTTAGGCCCAACCCAAATGCTAAGAGGATCCAATATGGGTCTATTGTTTGTTGACTAGTTATGCATTTAAAATTTAAAGTGTGACCTTGTTTTCTAATAAAAAAATTCGCTTGTTTATCTTGCTCTCATATGTTGCGCTCATTCACAAGAAATACACGTGCATGCCAAAGCAAGTGTTGAATCAGGATCTTGGCAAATAGTAATTTTGTGTTATTTTTTCTCCTTTAATTGTTATTTTTTGGGGTACTGGGATTGGTGGTTGGTTCTATTGGTGCTGTCTGACAAGTCCACTTTGCTCATTTTCCAAGAGCTTTTGTGGATATTACATTCCGCAATAAAATGATTGTCAGTGGAGGTGCTACCTTGAAAGCTCAAGATTTTCAAAGTTTGTTAAGCCTTAAGAAGTTCTCTGTTTTCACTTCTTATTTCCACCAATTATTTTAAATATGTTATCTTGTTTTTACTTTATTTCCTGTTTTTAAAAAAGCTAGCATTTTTGTAATTCTTAGTCTAAACAGGAGATGAAAATAGAAAACTTTATTAAAACCTAACAGATGCATGGCTTCAAAATTCTTAAACTTTTATGTTTTTTTTTTAATTCGTGTTCTCTATTACTATAATTGTTGATAGGCAGTAGACGTTAACAAGCCATGTATCTTTAATGTTTTTAAGTAGTGGTGACTTGAGAGATACTGTCGTATTTTCCTTTATTGTTTCCCTCTTAGCAATTCTTTATGACCTTATATTTCAGGGTGCCCCAGAAATTATACAAGATAGGCTCATTGATATACCGCCATCATATGTTGAGACCTACAAAAAATATACACGGCAGGGGTCCCGTGTTCTTGCTCTGGCTTACAAGTCTCTTCCTGACATGACAGTAAGAATATTATGGTCTCTACAATGTGCTTTATGAAAGCCTTTCTCCATTATAAATTTTGCACAGGGGAGCAAGAATGATCTTCAATGTTTCATGCCTTGCCATTTATGTTATTCAAAAAAGTGAATAAAATGTTGATTAGGAACATTACCAATGTGTCTATATGTCAACTGTAATTACTTATGACACTTTTGTGTTGTTACTTTGACATGCCAATTTTCCCTTTTGTCTAGACTGTTACTTATTAGTTGTTAAATGTTTGAAGGTCAGTGAAGCTAGAAGCTTGGATAGGGATATGGTGGAGAGTGGACTTACTTTTGCTGGTTTTGTGGTAAACAATCTTCCTTCTCACTGAGTGAATTCTAGACAATTTCTCTCTTCATTGACTTGATGCTAAAGTTGATATTATGTTAATTTTAGGTATTCAATTGTCCCATAAGATCAGACTCAGCTACTGTTTTATCTGGATTGAAAGAATCTTCACATGACTTGGTAAGTCTGGCATTTGAATTGGCTTCTCTTGCAAAAACATTAGTACTTTTTTTTATTGCAATAAAGAAGAGCTATAAATACCAGCCTTTTGGGAGGAGGAATGAACAGGAAAACATCTGTTATTCTACCTTCGTTGCCAATTTTTTTTTGCTTATCCAGGCATACTTATTTGTCTCCCCCTAGTATGGATCCGGTCCAAACATGGACCCTCAGTTATAACTTGCTACAGCAAGTTGCCAAGTTGACTGTCAATACGCAGAGCGGATCAAAGTTGCGGCTGCGCCGCTATAGCTGGCCCAAGATTGCTGCGTTGTGTGTGCAAAATGGCCCCAAGATAAGAAATACAATGAAAGCCAGAGAGATATGGGGACAAGCCTTGGGTATCCTAAAATGTTGGACCGTGAGATCCTACAAAAAAATATTCAATATAAAAATGTTAATATAAGTACTTTGTATAATAATACCGCTGAAATTTTAGAGCATCAAATATTAATTTTGTAGAGTTGTATTATTATAATATCTCAATATATATTTTATATTTGATAGTGATTATGAAAATAAAGAAACAGAGGAAACATATGACAGTGAAGAGATTTTATACTTCAAATTGAGGCCCATAACAAAGTCCAACTCATGGGGTCTCACTGACATTAAACAAGACCTGAGACTGAACCGATGTCATGGGCTTCAAGTCAAAACTGGCATGCAGCAGTGACAAAAGATATTGAAGAGCCACCACCAGCTCGAATAAGCGATTGCTCAAACAAGAAGAAAAAGACCGTGTACAGCAACAATGACCAGTTACATACTCAAGAAAACAGGCACCGTCTCATGCACTATGGGGAAGAAAGTTTTAAAGACGAAACTTAAAAGAGCTTCCAATGTCACATGAGTTGTGCTTTTCTTAGGAGGGGAGGGGGGCTGAACCCAATACTCAAATATTGCTTAATCTTAATTTCTGCAAGATTGTTACTCCTACCAGATCTGACCAAACTGAGCTCCAATGCGTAATTGGGATCGTAAAGGCTCTGGAAATTTGTAATAATATTGTGCGATCTAAGAATCAAGTGTGCAATGTTAACTTCCTTGTAAATTATAGTTTATAGGTGAAAGTGTAAAACATACAATACAATAAGTTTCATGTTTTAAGCTCCTTGGGTCCATCATATGGAATGTCAGGGAGATAGACGGAAATGTTAGCCATAGGATTCAAGTAAGGTGGATGCAATGGGTGAATGCTTTGAGTTTGATCTATGATAGGAAACTACTACTCAAAACTAAATATAATTTTTTTAGTGCAGAACTATAAGACCTGTGATGTTTTGTTGGACTGAAAATTGAGTGGTATCGAGTCAATAGGGAAGTAAGCTCAAGATACAAATGTTATCATGGTTCAGATTTTACATTAGACAAGTTAGAATTAGGAAATCAATCATTAGAGAAAAAGTCTGGGTATCTCCTATTGTAGAAAAAAGATGGTAGAATATGGTCTTTAGGTGATTTGGGATGTGTAAAGAAGACCAAGAAAAACTATATGCCAAACTATTAAGAGAGATTTAGAAGTGAAAGACCTATCTTTGAGCTTAATCATTGTCAGGGTGGCATTATAGTGTCGTTTGATCCATGAAGCCAGTCCCATCTAGTGAAAAAAGGCTTGGTTATTGTTGTCATGATTGTTGCTGCTTTTCAAGCACGGATCAACATATTGTTGTCAAGATATTTTGCTGTATAATCCATTGGTGATCGAGCCTAACTTGTATAGTTTGTTTGTGCTTCAGAGATTATTACAGCTTTAGAGTGTTAGTTTGTTAGTTTCTGTGATAGCTTTTGTTAGTAACCGATTGGTATGGTTGTCTGATGCTGTTAGAATGTTGGAACAGCTTCCATTAACTCGGCAACAGATTCTGTGTAGCTATAAATATAACAATTTGTCTCTGAGCTTACTGGATTATCAAATACATATTGTTTTCCGTGAATTCTATCATTTTTCTCATAGTTTCCTATATTTTACATTGCTTTCTTGGACATTTCTATTCCATCAATATGGAAACAGTAGTAATTTGAAATCCATGTCATTATGAAGTTTTTTGATTAGAGTTTTGGATCTCATTCTAGAATATCTGGCTACACAATGACTTGCCTATCTAGTGCTCAATTACTCGGTGATATGGTTGGGTTAGGCCGATTCTTTTTAAGAATGGTGTTTCTGTAAGCAATGTCTGAAACTTGTGTATTCTTTTGATTTATCTTAGTTGTTAACCAACTTTGCTGCCCCTTTTTCTTCTGGGTGGGTGTGGTGGCAGGATAGAGATGATTTTGAGGTCCTTACTTAACTAGCAAGAACTTACTGACCTACATCTTTTTGGACTAAATTGATAGGTGATGATTACTGGTGACCAAGCTTTGACAGCTTGCCACGTCGCTAGCCAAGTTCATATTATATCTAAACCTACATTAATCCTTGGCCCTGCAACTAATGGCGAAGGATATAACTGGATGTCCCCTGATGAGACTGAAAATATTCGCTACAGGTTGTTTTAAATTTTTTGCGGGTTGTGTGCTATCATCTGTATGTGATTGTTGCTTTACTTTTTTTTTTAAAGAAAAAACTTTGATAAGTTGCTGTTGAATGTAAAATTTTAAGATGAAGTTCCTACTGCGGAATGCTTTCAAGCTCTTTTCTGCCGTCATTTGTTATCTTTTCGTTTTTCTTTTCGTTAAATTTTCAGACTGATCAAGGTATTATTTGTTTCAGTTCTAAAGAGGTAGAATCTTTGTCAGAGACTCATGATCTGTGTGTTGGAGGTGATTGCTTTGAGATGTTGCAACAGACGTCAGCTCATCTTCTAGTCATTCCCTATGTGAAGGTTCTGATTCATGCTTAAACTAAAGTTACTAAACATCAGAACTGGGCTTTCAGAACTGCATTTTTCAATGACGGTTGAATTTTTTCTCAGGTTTTTGCTAGAGTTGCTCCTGAGCAAAAGGAACTTATTATGACCACTTTCAAAACAGTGGGACGGGTAACTTTGATGTGTGGGGATGGAACCAATGATGTTGGAGCTTTGAAGCAGGTATCATGTTATTGCTAATAAATCAATTTCTTTTCCTGAATGTTGAACTTGTCAATAGCCAAGGGAAAAATAAATAAAAATTGAATCTACTACAATTTAGGAAAATACTGTGTTACAATCGTCCTCTTTCATTAAGATGATCTGTTGGCAACATTTATAATTATATAGCCATAACCATGTTATTTAAGTCTCCATTTAGTTTTTCATTTTTGGCATTAAAAGCATTTGAATCTGGTGGTTTATTATGACTGGTATTAATCTGTGATTTCGTTAGTCCCGCATCATAAGTTGGCATTTTTCCCAGTTGTTTAGTATCGTGCATGTTTTTTTCACCAAGATTATAGGCTGGCAGGACTCGAGACTAACATCTCTAATTTAGGCTGACGTGGGAGTTGCTCTTCTGAATGCATTGCCTCCAACTCAAAGTGGAAGCAGCTCTTCAGATTCATCTGGGGAAGACGGTTCCAAATCTGTCAAGCAAAAGAAATCTAGGCCTGCACTGGAAACATCGGGAAAGACTGTTGGCCCAACTGGAGAAGGCAGTTCAAGATCCAAAGTTGCTTCAAAGTTAGATTCCACTAGCCATTCATCTGTTAATCGTCATCAGACAGCTGTTGAGATGCAACGACAGAAACTTAAGAAGATGATGGATGAGCTTAATGAGGAAGGAGATGGCCGTGCACCCATTGTCAAGCTTGGTGATGCCTCAATGGCATCCCCATTTACCGCAAAGCATGCATCTGTTTCTCCCACCACTGACATAATTCGACAAGGTCGGAGTACCCTAGTGACAACCCTCCAGATGTTTAAAATTCTGGGCCTCAACTGCCTTGCTACTGCATATGTGTTGAGTGTTATGTATCTGGACGGTGTCAAGCTGGGTGATGTACAAGCCACAATAAGTGGTGTTTTTACTGCTGCGTTTTTCCTCTTCATCTCACATGCACGCCCTCTTCCCACTCTCGCAGCTGAACGTCCCCACCCTAACATCTTCTGTGCTTATGTCTTCCTTTCCCTCTTGGGACAATTTTCTGTTCACCTGCTTTTTCTGATTACATCTGTGAAAGAAGCTGAAAAATACATGCCAGATGAATGTATTGAACCAGACGCAAGTTTTCATCCCAACCTGGTAAATACTGTTTCCTACATGGTTAGCATGATGCTTCAGGTGGCCACATTTGCTGTAAACTATATGGGTCATCCCTTCAACCAAAGTATTCCAGAAAACAAGCCGTTCCTGTATGCCCTTGTTGCTGCTGTTGGTTTCTTTACTGTGATCACATCTGATCTCTTCAGAGACTTGAATGACTCGTTGAAGTTAGTGCCATTGCCTGTGGGCTTGAGGGATAAACTATTGCTTTGGGCTTTTCTAATGTTTTTGGTATGCTACTCTTGGGAGAGACTGTTGAGGTGGGCTTTTCCGGGTAAAATCCCATCATGGAAGAAGCGACAACGGGTTGCTGTATCTCATCTAGAAAAGAAACAGGTTTAAGTAGTTGAAGAGATGTGATGAAGACTGACAATGGGCGATGCAGTAATAATAACTAGGTCAGCGACGGGACATGTAGCCTTCAACTTGTAAACCACTTAATCAGAGATACATCGTACTATTAATTTTTGTTATACTCCTAGGATTTTGTCTTTCTAGTTCTTTCCCCTTTGATGGGTGGGTAATTTATTCGATGTCAGATCATTTTTGGGAGGAAGGTATGAATTTTAGAGCTCATACCCTCCCACCCAATTATCCAAAATGTTTTTCTTAGCACAAGAGTTTTGTATTAATTTAATGTTACGATTCATTCTACCCGACCGCTTATCTCTGACTTGGTAAAAATTGAAGTATTGGGAAAAACTCGAGTTTTAAACACACACAATTAGTCACATTGTATAAATCGCCAAAAAGTTACTCCCTCCTGTTTTTATTATAAGAAGATTTTTTGAGTTAATTTTGGTCTCAAATATAAGAAATTATTTTAATTTTTAGTGTATATTTATTATTTAATATCAATTTTATCTTCATTGAATGATTTGTCTTTTCAATTTTTAAGGTGAGCGGGAGTAGTGCACATAAATCTATTGAGTTGAGTGGAGGATATTTTGGAGATTTAACTTAAAAAAGACAAGAATTAAATGAGTTCGTTGGTAGTGGTAATTTTGTATTTTCTTCTTATAATAGCGATTAGAGGGAGTAAATTTTAAAAATTTGAGTATAACAAAAATATAAAGTATAAAATAAAATATACGTTATACTCCCATACATCAACTCAGTTATTATTATAACTAACAAAAATACCCACTAGCAAAATTATATATTTACCCAAATCAACATAAGAAACTTTAAGGACAAAAATGTCACTACAAAATAATCTCTTCCCTCTCTTCTTACACTCTCATATCTATTTAAATCAACTATAACTCTAATCAAAACACCCACTAGCAAAATTACATAGCTACCCAGAACAACATAAACTACTTTTACGACAAAAAAAGTCAACTATCAATCAACTATAACTCTAATCGAAACACTTTTTACTCCTTTAAATTATTTATTTGTTCCACTTTGGTTCTTTAAGTTTTTTTCTCAGTTTGGTCCTTCAAGTTTCAAATTGATACACTTAAGTCTTATTTTTTGGACATCCCAACCATCTGACTTAACAACTGATGACGCGTCTGTTATGTGCTAATGTGACATCTCCAACGGCTAGTTTGACGAGGCAACTAAATTATCTGATGTTGATTTTACTTAAATAATTATTTAAGTCTTATTCTTCTTCCTTTTTTTTACAAAAATAAATAAAAATATTCTTCCCCTTCTCTTTCTAAATTAAACCCTAAGAGTATGTTTGGATGGATGGTTTAGGATGGGAGGGGAAGGGAGGACTTGATTTTCAAATCTAAATTGAAAAAGCTATAAAATGTTTCTAAACAAAAATGAACTGTGTTTAACAATAGTTTATCATTATCTATCATGTTATTTTTTCAATTTTCAAAATCTCATATAGATATTAAAATATTGACCAAGCCCTCCAAAGCCCTCCCCTCCTAAACCCTCCCTAATCCCCTCTCAAACATACCCTGAATCTCTAAAGCTAAAACAAACATTCCAATGTCGCATTAGCCATGGAGCTAAAATAAACCTTCCAATTTATTGTGTTTTCACCATTGTTGCAGAAATGAAGCTTTACTGTCATGACTTTTTTGTTTTAATGTGGTCCTCTAAGTTTTTATTTAGTTTCAGTAGGTCCTCTAAGTTTTTATTTAGTTTCAAATAGATCCTCTAAGTTTGTTTAAAGTGTAAATGATTGATAAGATTTTTGTGTTGTTTATCTTTAAGTTTGCCTTTTAGGTTGTGTTTTGATGTAATACTAATTATGTTTATGATCTATTTTGGATATTTGGATATATTTTTGGCTTGTTTTGGAGATGTTTTGAATCCCCCTATCTGATTTGGGCTTGTTTTGAAAGGAATTTGCGTGTTTATGATTAGGCTGGTGCTTATCCCACACCCCTCCTACTTATTCACACCCCATCATAATTTAAATTCCAAAATTACCCCCATTCAAAAAAAACAAAAAAACCCACCCCCCCCCTTCTCACTCTCCCTCATTCTCCCCTCCCCTCCTTCGAACCCTATTTTTAATTTCCCTCTCACTCACCTTCTCCCAACTCACTCAATCTCACCCAATTTCTCACTCAATCTTCTCCACCAACACTCTCAAGAGTTGCTGGGTTATTTTCTCCTCCCCTCACACTCTCTAATCGTTCCATTTTCTTCAAGGTATGCCTCTCCCCCTTCTGCTCATTTGTTTTTTTTTTTGCAACGCTGAATTGTTCGAACGAGGTTGATCGAACACGTGAAAACGAAGGTGTTCGAATGAGGTTGTGCGAACACCGTTCAAACAACCTCATTCGAACCGTTGTATTTTGTAAACTAAAACTGACTTGTTCGAACGGGGTTGTGCGACCAGGTTCGCATGTAGCCGTTCGAACAGTCGTTTGACAGTGAACTTTCTCAGCCTGATTCTGTTTGGTTCTGTTAATTTGATTTAATTGGTTCTGTTGATTGTTGTTTCAGATATGGTGAGGAGCAGAGGTGGTGCAGCAGCTGAACCATCGGAGCGAGCCGGTCGGCCACCTCCTACGGTTTCAAACCGCAAAAGGAGGGAAGAAGCCGGTGAACCCTCCCGAGTTAGGGGGCGTGCTAGGGGTAGGGGTAGGGTTGATGTTCCTCCTCCCCCACTTCTAGAGGATATTGGGCAGGATATTGAGCGTGATGCTCAATTTCCGGCCTATGAGTTGGCCGGCCCTTCATCTGCTAGGCCTTCGTCTGCTAGGCCTTCATCTGCTGCTAGGCCTTCATCTTCTAGGCCTTCATCTTCCAGGCATCATGAGGAGGAGGCTGCTGAGCCTCGTGAGGAGGAGTATCTTTGAGCCTCGGAGGTCGCATTGTTAGCGGCGACATTCCCATTTCTGGTGGACCGTAAGATGGTTCTGTCTTGCCCACATACGGGGCACATATCCTCACTGATTTTTATTCTGGCCAGGTAAGTTATTATTTTATAGTTGACTGTTGTAAATTTGTTTATTAAGTTGTTGAATGTTTTGGCTTATTGTGTCATTTCTGAATGCGGTTCGGCCGGATTTACAAACAATCCCACATGGACCTGTTACGACAGTGTTTCATGTGCGATTAGGACACTCGACGCGGCTTCGAGGTTGGTTCCTTTGGTTGGGCTTGGCTTCCCATTCTCCACAGAGGGGTCAGCTAACGCATTCATAGGCGTTGGCGGCCGAATACATCATCATTCCACCTTCCTGTGGGTGAGATGAGCATCACCCTTGATGATGTATCCCCCTTTAATAATAGGCGTGGTGAAATGCCAGCCGTTGATTTCATTTTTAGATCACAAATCTGAGCCGTTTAAATTCTATCCGTTCAGGCACAATTTCCAAAGGGATTTACATCCACTCCTTTATCTGACACATTTGACTGATTGTAAACCGTTGATTAAAACTGTCGGTGGAATCTGAGGCGTCCAATACCTGTATGCAGCAATTCTGCAACACTTGTTCGAACAACATCATTCGACCATGTTCGCATAACCCCAATCGAACCTGTTCGCATGACCCTATTCGAACAGGTGAAAAAACGCCCAAGGGATGTCTGTCCATATTTAACACACTCGAACGGCCTCGTTCGAACAGGTGAAAATTTCTGAAAAAAAATAGGTCTTTTGGTCTTTTCACACTCTTATGGGGTGTGTTTAGAGTAGGAGGGGGTGTGGGAAAAGCAAGAGCCTTATGATTACAAATATGTGTGAGACATCCAAACACTACCTAAAAGACAAACTTAATAATAAACAACACAAAAACAGATCAATCATTTAGTTAAGGCTAAATTATCTGTTTTGGTCCTTTATCTTTAGCCTCGATTTCATTTTGGTCCTTTATCTTTTTTTTCTTCTTCGTTTTGGTCCTTTATGTTCTACGCTTTGTGTCAATTTGGTCCTTTTTGTAGTTTTACTATCTATGACCTTAACAGACGCCACGCTTTGCGATTAATCACGACGTGGCGTCTCAAATTCATTAAATGACGTGGGCATACGCTTAATTGACTTGGCAATACACATCACCATTTCCTTTGTTTTTAAATTAAAACAAACAAATCAAAATAAAACAAATAACAAACAAAATAAAAACATTAAAACATGAAAAAAAAAAACGCAGAAGAGGAAAGAAAATGAGGAGTGAAACGCAGAAGAAGAAAGAAGAGTGAGGCGATGAAGATAGAGAGAGAGCGACGCGAAATTGAAGTCGAAGGAAGCAAAATCAACAAAAACGAAGGCCATCTTTCTGTTTTTCAAAGCTGAAGGAAGCAAAATCGACGCGAATTGTCCTTTTGCAGAAAACCAGATCTGAAACTCAGATCTGCAACAATGGTGAAGTTGAGGGTCAATGTTCAGTGGGTAGATGTTCAATGGTGAAACCCAGATCTGAAAATCGATGCGAATCTGAAATTCAGTGGGTAGATGTTCAATGGTGAAGTTGAGGGTCAATGTTCAATGGTGAAGTTGAGGGTCAATGTTCAATGTTGAAGTTGAGGGTCAATGTTCAATGGTGAAACCCAGATCTGAAAATCGACGCGAATCTGAAACTCTAATGGATCAGATGGACCTTGTATCCCATTTCCTTTGTTTTTCATTTAATTATTTGTTTATTTATTTAAGTTTTTGTTTGTTTTAATTAAAAAAAAAGGAAATGGTGATGTGTATTGCCAAGTCAATTAACTGTGCCACGTCATTTAATGAATTTGAGACGCCACGTCGCGAGCTTAATCGCCAACATGGCGTCCGTTAAGGTCATAGACAGAAAACTACAAAAAAGGACCAAATTGACACAAAACTGAAACATAAAGGACCAAAACGAGAAAAAAAAAGATAAAGGACCAAAATGAAATCGAGGCCAAAGATAAAGGACCAAAACAGTAATTTAGCCTTTAGTTAACTACAAAGAAACTTTAAACAAACTTAGAAGACCTATTTGAACATAAATAAAAACTTAGAGGGCCTAATGGAAACTAAATAAAATTTAGATGACCAAAATGAAACAAATAGTTGTGACAATAAAGATTACATTTCTGCAACATTGGTAAACACTATAGTAATTGAAAGGTATCTTTTAGCTTCATTCTTGCAACATTGGTGATCGTAAAGCCTTGGCTCATGCGAGACTGGAAGTCTTCTTTTAGCTTTAGAGATTTAGGGTTTAATTTGGGAAGAGAATGGGGGAGGAGAAGATTTTATTTTTGTCAAAAAAAAGGAGAAGAAGAAGACTTAAATAATTATTTAAATAAAATCCACGTTAGATGATTTGTTGACAAGTCAAACTAGCCGTTGTAGGTGTCACATTAACATATAACAGACACATCATCAATTGTTAAGTCAGATGGACGGAATGTCCAGAAAATGACTTATGTGCAACTAATTTGAAACCTGAAGAATCAAACTGAGAAAAAAAACTTAAAGGATCAAAGTGGAAAAAATAAATAACTTAAAGTACCTAATTTTAAAATGTAATAATATGGAATTAAGGGTTTATGTGTACTTTTTTTTGACAACAAGGGTTTATCTGTACTTGTTATTTATTAATATTAAGCAATAAAAAAATAATGTGTACGTGTGGGTCCATTTAACCAATCATGCATGATAAGAGTGTTTTAGTCTTTTATTTGCTCATATTGGAGTGGTCTTAGCAAGTGTGGAACACATTCTATCTACTAAGTGTTTGTGTATATTGTTTTGTAGGGTTAAATATGTTTGTAGTATTTTTTTAAATTTTAAAATTTTGTTTTTAGTCTTTATAAAAAATTTCATTGACTTTTAGTCACCGCACTTTTTCTTTTGTCATTTGTTTTAGCTTTTAAAATGTCAATTCATGTATACCCTCCAAATTTTAGACTAATATTTTACATACTTGTTAAGAATATTATAAACATCTACCCCAAAAATTTTATGTATTTTTAAACAAGAAATGATTTAAATATGAATTTTTTAACAACCAATAACTGAAGAAACAAAAATTAAGAAAACCTAGAAATTGAATTTTAGCTTAATTTTTGTAGATATTTATACCATAATGCATAAAGTGTATCTACAAGGTTATTAGTACCATTCCGATAATGCCTCAATTTATTTTGATTTTATAGAGGTTAAAATCCGTGACAAACAATATTGTGAACATTTATAATGTTAATGATATTGTATGATTTTATAGGGACTGAAATTATACTAAAACCCATTGTTTATGATTTATAATATTAAACTTGATATTTTATGTTTCAACAATTTATTTATAAAGCAAAGCATTAAAAATCTATATCCAAATTCCATAGTATAAGTTATTATATTTAACCAAAAAAAAGTCTACTAGTAGTGTTTTACTAGAGGAATAAACTACTTTTGAGATACAGACGATCAATTCGGTGTTTCTGGGTTCGATTTTCATGATGGACAAATTTGGTATTGTCAAGTGTGAAATTTGCTCTTAACCACGAGTGAAAAATATTAATCTTTCATTAAAAGCATTGGATACCTCGCGTGAATAACCAACGCAATTGTCCAAACCAAAAAAGTAGCGTTTTTGACCAATTGGTTGGTCGCTTGCAGCTATACTCGTGAAAATTCTCGTTAGAAAACATTAAAAGTTACATTAACATTAGCTTTCAATTCAAAATAAACATTGCTTATATGAATATCTATATATATTAAATCTGATATATGTCGATGTTTTTTTGAAACCTTAATAATTTTCGAAAAAATTATTAAATTTGAGTATTCACTATTGAGAATCTTTTCTCACCGAAATAAATTTACTTATGCTAAAAATCTAAGCTAGCCATATTTCTCATGGTCAATATATCGGCAATTAGTTCTGGATTTACCAAGATTTTCTAGCCAACTTTTTTCCTAGTACTTCTTTATTCACTTAAAAAAAATGTGTTCCTCTTTCACCTTTATTAATGAATATTTTTTAACTTTAAAAAATTGATTTTTTAAGCAAAAATAATTATTTATTAGTAAATAAAAACATATTTCTCCTTTCATTCTCATTCTAGGTCTTATTGTCTCCGGCTCAATTTTCTCTCAGTTCCCTTGATTTTCTCTCATATTCCTATAGATAGACGATATTTTTTCACCTTTACTCTTTTCTTCATTGTGCTCGGTCTCTATCGTCTTCATATATCATAACAAATCTCAATCTCTATCTAATTTTGAAATGGTCTGCTCTAGATCTAATCGATGAACCTCGTTTCTTAATTTTCGTTTTCGCTCTAGATCTATCGATGAGCTTCACAGATCTTCATCTTGACACCCACTTCTTGTGATATTTCTCTACTCGGTTTCTAAACCTCCATAGCTAATAACATGGAAAACGATTTGCTCTCTGATGCACAATCGCTCAAGCATCGAGATCGCACTGCTCAGGTAGCAATTTTGCTTTTCTGTTTTGCGCTGCTTTTCTTGTTCTCCTGTAGATCTACGAGTTTGATTTAATTCTAATTTGCATTTTTTTCATCATATTTTATGTATTTTCCTAAGAAGTATAACTAATAATTTTTAAAAAATATTATAGTGATTATTATGAAGAGTTAATGTGTGTTTAGATCTGCGTCCAAATCTATCAAACACAATCTTAATTAAAGCTCCTAGTTGTATCTTTTAGCTCAACGTGAGAATTCACCGTGGATTTTGTCAAATCCAAACACACTATTAGTATGATTCTTGCAAGTAGGACCAATTATGTCTAATTGTCAGTGTAAAAAATGAGGGGACATGTTTTTGATCAAAATATTACACAAAAATTACCAAATCAATTTTTGGGAAACTGAACCAAATGCATAAAAGAGAAAATTTTTGGATTATTTTTCTCGTAGTGTTCCAATAGAATGCATAAAGCTATTTGAGTTATCAATTGATTGTGTTTTAATGAAATGCAAATTGAGTTTCCATTCCAATTATGTAAGATTTTGTTTTGTACTTATAGGTTGATTGGTTTGTATATAGTGAGTCTGATGAACCATTCAAGATGAACATTTCATATATGGTTTTGGATCAAAGAAAAAGTCATTATAAAATGTGGAGTTTCAAATTGAAACTAACAAGATGATCCTCTCAATACCGTCTGAAATGAAAAGTTTCATACAAAGCAAAATTACTTAGGCTCTGTTTGGCGGGTCTCATCCGCTAGCGGATAGCGGATGAAAGTAGCGGATATAACTAGCGGGTGAAGAGTACACGTGTTTGGTAAGCACTAGCGTTTAACGTTTTTTCAAACGCTACTTCAAGTAGCATTTCAAAAAACGCTAGCGGATAGCGTCTCACTTTTTTTTGCATTTTTACCCTTATTATTTTTCTTAAATTTCTTCTCTATCCATATTAAATAAATGTAATCGTGAATTAAATAAATATATCTTTTTATGTCATTTTACATTTATCAGCTAGTTCAACCGCTAGTTTTACCAAACACATCAATTGTAATCAGCTAGCTCATCCGCTATCTGCTAGTTCATCCACTATCCGCTCTTCCGCTAGCTTATCCGCTATCCGCTACGTACTTTGTTTGGGTTCTAATTGATTCATAGTTGCAATCCTTAGTTGCTGGAAATTGATTATGATTGCATTTGCCTTATCGTATTAAGCACTACTATTATTAGAGTGAGTGGAAGAGGGATTTTGGTGTTATTCCTCCATTTATTTTACCTTTAATTAACTTATATTTGGTTGATTTTGAGAATTTTCTTTCCTTTCTACCCTTTCAAAAAATCTTATATGGTATCGTTGTATTTATTATTTTTTCCTCCTCACAAATTCTTTTGGACACTGGCAATGACACTTAACATGTGCCATTTTCATGAAATGACAAGGCTTTGCATGGACAACTTGGAATACATATGTTTACAAAGTCATGGAGCAATCAAAATTTTGTTTGTGGCACAGTCTCAATAAATTTGGGTAAGTAATTAGTCTTGTTATTTGATATGGTTTGCCTTTTATGCATTATTAGTTTTCAACTCAAATCAAAATTTCAATGCATTTTGTAGGAGTAAAAACCTTATATCACTGACGAAGGATGATCAAATGTTCGAATTTCGAGATGAGGACATTAATGGGTGGCTAAAACAAGTGAGTCATTTCTTATCGCTATATGCATAAGTTATTCAATGAATTTAAACCTGCAATTTTTTCTTATAAATAGGATAAGGAAGAGTACATATTTCACATTAATTAAGAGAATAAAAAACATAAAGCTAGGATGAATACTGATTATGTTTTGGGGAAGCATGTATGTTTAGAGTGACCTAGACTATTATGAAGCTATTAAAGAGATATTAAGAAGTTATTAATTTGTTATATTGTCTCTGAGATTTAGTTTGTCTTAATAGTTTTTTTATTTCTATATCTTTAGAGATTGATGTTAGTTGAGAGTGTTGATTTAGACATCAACATATTCATAAATATTTGTTTGGCACGTAATTAAGAATGTGTTTAAGGTGGATATTTTTAGAGTTTTTGATCAATGTGCCCCAAATGTTATTTATATCAATGTTATTAAACCCGGACCGACCCGGCCGGTCGGACCGGTCGGACCGGGAAACGGTGATGTGATCGGTCCGAGTCACCTATTGGATCGTGGTGTTTTTGGACCGGTGCGACCCGGTCGCGACCCGTGGCGCTAGGCATCGAACCGGTGCGACCGGTGTTGACCTTGGTCGGCTCGACCTTGTTGACCCTGGTCCCGTTCTTTGATTTGTGCTTGTTTTTATTTTTAAGTAAAACGACGCTGCTTTTGCTATTTTTTAAACAAAAAGCTAAATTTGAATTCAATATTTCTTGTTGGTTTAACTTTAAGGTTTTATTTGTTTTCAATGATGAATGAGTAGTGAGTTTTTGACAATTTTATTGTATGGTAAAAAAATTCATAGCTCTGCGATATGTGAATATACAACATGCCTAATTTTAACGAGGTTTTAGTAGTGTCACGCGGGTCATGCGGCGGGTCAACTAGTGACCCTCTGGTCCGACCATCGACCCAAATGACCCAAATGATTGCTTCTGGTCGACTCTCCGAAATCGAGTTTAATAACATTGATTTATATTGTCATTGTTTCTCCCACGTGATCTCTCTCTCTCTCTATAAAATCAATGCTAGGGACGGATTGTAGAAAAGTGAGAAATAGTTCCTTTTGTGGTTACTCGGGTAATGCATGCATATGCTCATTTGTTAAGTGTGGTTGGTTGGAGTGAGAGTGAGAAAGAGATAAAAGAGCAAGGGAGAAGTGATAAATGAGAACAATATTCATGAAGTTATTCTGTAGTCGATATTCATGAAGTTGGTTGTAGGATAAAGATTAGATAGCTCAAATTTTAGCCTTTCAGATGATATTTTGTATTTGATTTGATCAAGTTAAAATAGGAATGATCTAATCTCTGCCCAACCACCATCTACATGTGTTTGGATGATCACGTCCAAATGCAATATCATCGAAGCTACACTTTGTAGCTTCTATATCAATGTCTTATTGTGATTCAACCAAACTCACAACGAAACCAAACACACATAGAGACTAAAAGAAAAACAAACATTCACCAAACTCACACCGCACACCTTGTAGCTTCTGTATCAATGTTTTACTGTGATTCCACCAAATTCACTGCGAAACCAAACACACACAGAGACTAAAAGTAAAACAAACCACTCACCAAACTCACACCACACCTTGTAGCTTCTGTATCAATGTTTTACTGTGATTCCACCAAACTCACTGCGAAACCAAACACACACAGAGACTAAAAGAAAAACAAACACTCACCAAGTCACCGCACACCTTGTAGCTTCTGTATCAATGTTTTACTGTGATTCCACCAAACTCACTGCGAAACCAAACACACACAGAGACTAAAAAATAAAACAAACACTCACCAAACTCACCGCGAAACCAAACACAAAGACTAAAAGAAAAACAAACACTCACTAAATCCCCTTCAACAAAAACATGACATCCCCCCACATGAGGCAGGCACACCGTTTTTCCATCAAAGACCAAGAAAAAGAGTCCAAAACAAGTAGGCCCAAGAATTTTTCATAAAAAACAACAAGCGATTAATGAATTCTGGGTTTTGGCGGTTAGGGTTTTAGTTTGGGAATTAAAGAGAGAGGAAGTGAAAGAAAAGTAAAGTTGAGAGATAAATATAAGACAGACACAAAGAAAAGAGAACCGTTTTCTCTTATTACGTTATTTGGAGCAAGCAGCAGCTGCGGCTTTCGGCTCCTCCAACGTTTGGTTTCGGTCGCACGGTGTTGTCGGCCACTCTCTCTTCACCATTTCGTTTCTACTCCGATTGGTAGTGTTTCTTTTACTCAATTCTTCTCTTTCTTTCTTTCTTTTATTCCATTTCCCAATTCATTTTTCTCTTCCACATTTTTTAGGGTTTTCGTTTTGATGCTTCCTAATTGCTGTCTGAATTGGGGTTTTGGGTTTTCTGATGCTTTTAATCTGTTCCCATTGTATGCTAATCGGTGGAGTTTCTTTTGTGGATTTGAGCTGATGTTGTGGTGCCAATGTGTTTTGATGGGGTTAATCGTTTTCCTTATTAAATATTTGAAATTAATTTTTTGGGGTTGGGTTTTTCTGATCCGATTACTGTTTGATTTGATCGTTGAGAAAATGGGACATGGTGATAAAGACATAGGATCTTGATTGTAGGGTTTGTTTATCTGTTTTCCTATGTTTGGTTGTGTAATGTAACAGTTAGATAAGCTGTTTTGGGTACTCGTGCGTGCCAAGAAATCCAATGTTCTTACTCGGTGGGATTTTCTCTTACAAAAATTTTCTGATTGTGAGCTATTGGTTGTGGTTGAAGTTTTCCTTTCATCCTGATGAACTTAGGGTTGTGAAAATCACTTGTATTTGTAGTCCGAAGATCACTGTGGGTTGGTTCACATTGTTGAGGATTTAATGGTTCTTTCACGAGATAGATCTCGAGGTGAAATTGCTCTGATTTTGTGACATGCTTAAAAAAAATTATAGTTGAGTTCTCATAATTTGTTGACATATATTGGTTGTGATTGAATTGCTGAGATATCCTTTGTGGGGTCCATCCTATAGAAGCACATTGAGGCATATTTCCGCAGCATCTAATGGTTCATGTCACATCACAGGTTAATGAAGAGTTTAAGCAGGATGGCAGTTTGGTCAACATATACTTGTATTTGTTATGGATAAAAATTTGACTGTGTCACACTCATGTGTCTGTATGGGTTTTTGTGTCTGTGCCAGACTTGTGTCCAATTCTAATCCTGTATTTCCTCTTCCCTTCTGATGGATAAATAGTTGCCCAAAATAAGATTCTTATGATTGCAACATGTGGCTTACTGTGTAATATTGGATATATTATGAAATAGTTTAATGAACGCAGTAAGCATTTTGGTTCTGCTCTTTATTTATTTGAACTTGTAAATCATGCCGCTGTATTGCAGGATGTTGCCAATGGAATCAATTAAATTATGCTTTGCCACTTGATGGGGTCACCTACCGTGCTTTTAGGTTATTTTTAATTGTTAATGTGTTGTTGCCAATGCAGCTGTCAACAGAGTGCTTGTGATAGTTTAGCATAGAGCTGCAAAGATGGAAGATTGGGGTGTTCATCATCGAGAGCTGTTCATTCGTCAGGATGAGGAAAATGGAAGTCAATTTCCTTCCGATTCTTCTGATGATGAGGAAACAGACAGTGAAGAAGAAAAAAACATTAGACCTGCGCCTGTCTTCATTCCAGAAATTAAGAAAAGGAAACGCCGTACCCCTAGTCAGCTTAAAGAAGCGAAAGAGGGGTCATCATCACGTGGGAGGAAAAGCCGTAGCAAGAAGAAGACTAAGGCTGAAAGTAAGGACAGATGGTCAGGCGAGAGGTAAAGGAAATATTTGATACTCTTAATGTATTTTTTATTTCTACAATTCCACCATATATGAGGTAATTATCTAATGTAGGTATAAGTTGGCTGAACAAAGCATGTTTGAGGTATTGAAGGAAGAAGGTGCGATTTATGGAAAGCCGATAACTCGACCTGACCTAAGAATAATTGCTCGTAAGCACATTGGTGATACTGGGCTTTTAGACCACTTACTCAAGCACATTGAAGGTAAAGTAGCTCCTGGAGGGGCTGATCGGTTCCGAAGATGGTACAACACCGATGGAATCATGGAGTACTGGTTGGAGGATGCTGACTTGGAAAGGATCCGCCAGGAGAAGGGGATTGAGGACCCCTACTGGGTACCACCACCCGCTGGTGCGGAAGGCGGTGCCCCTACTGATGCGTCTGGTGAATTGCAACTGCTTAAACTTGAAATTGCCCAAATGAAGAAGTATTGCATTTGCACCTTGAAACTAAATTTCAAAACAATCTTTTATGGCTGCTATTATATTTTCTTCTAACGATATTATTTGCATAACAGTGATATGCAGGAGCTGATTGCCCAGAATCAAGCAAAAAACGAAACTAGTACGATGGAGGTGAATGTCGAATAAGTTAATACTCAAATGGTTTTGCTGTTGCTTGTAGCATTTCATGATGTCTTATGTTGAGTTGCTATGACTGACAGGCGACTCAAAAGGAGTTTTTGAAGTGGAAAGCTATGACTGACCATCGCCTAACTGAAATGATGACTTCTTTGAGGAGTGTGCAGGTATCTAGGCAGTATATTGGCATCACTTCTTTGTCCTTTAAGATTTAATAGGATTCATTTTATGTTTAATCTTTCCCTTTTAGTTGGTTGATTTGCCTACTTATGTGATCTTTGGCTTACTGTATTTCTATATATTTGACAGGGCAATGTCTGTGAATTGGTGAATTGGAAAGCTAAAGTGGAGCAACATCTTATGGAAATAACAAATAAGTTGAATGATCTTCAAGCACCAAGAGAATGCACCACTTTCAGTCCTCCGTCGGTAAGATGGGAAGATTGGTTACAAGGCCCTAACACAGAAAATATTCAGGAGGATGCAATTGCAACTTGGATTGGGAGTTCAGAGCTACCTTATGCTGCACAGGGGGCTGCACTTGACGGTCCCAACTCGGGCATACCAACTGAGCCACAAAATGAAGAGCTGAATAACATGAAGAGGTAATAATATTAATATGTGTGAAGTCAATTTTTTAGCCTACCCTCAAGAGGGGTGGGGGTGGGGGGGACTAGGAAGGGAGCGTTTTAGTTTTAATGTTCCTCATTTTTTTTTTCCTTGGAAATAATAGTGATATGGAGTTGGTACCAACGGGGCAAGATGATCAGCCTAATGTGACCCCGGATTCTTCGACAACTGTGAACTCTAAGGCAGACACTGACAACTCAATGTTGTTTCAGGTGATGTTGATAGTGTAGTGTATACATGCTAGTTATTCTAAATTTTATATTTTCCAGCCTAATGTATTTATGATTTATTATAATTTATCGATGCAGGACATGTTTATGGATATGTACAAATGGAAAGAAAAAATGGATCAGCAGCTGCTTGAGTTATCAAACACTGTATATGGTATGCTGGGAATGAAGTAGACAATATCGCATTGAGGTATATGAAGCCTAGGATAGGATCATAACACCCTTTTGTCGGCTGATAAGTTTTTCATGGTGGTTACTGTTAAAACTAGCGGAGTTTAGATATTGTACAGCATTCTGACATCCATCAAGTTCATACAAGAGGTTGGGTCTGACCTGCTTGATGAGCTACAAATTGTTGATATGCTTGACTTGACTTGACTGGCCTTTTACAGTATAGTAGGACTGAAGATGGTTGTTTTCCTGAGTTGTTGTTGGTTTAGACAATGGTTCTATAATACATAGGGCGTTAGGTAGGTTTTACCGGTATTTTGGATATTATAGTAGGTGATGATAAACTTGTACTTAACCTACTACTTTTGGGGAACAAGTTTCCATTTTATATACATAGAACTTTACAATATCGCTTAGCATCTTGTGGATTTGCCATCGACAGCAGAACTTCTAGCTTCTGATTTAATTCAGTACCTACCTTGGTATACTGTTTTTTCTGCAAATTAACGATATTTATTTTTAATAAAGGAATTTTTTACTCTTTCACAATGAAAAGTTTTTTTGAGGTTGTGCATTGATATTTTATGTAATGGAACTGCTTTGGAAAGTTTTTTTTTTTGGGGTGGACAGTAAGTTTTTTTTTTGACAAAAGAGTAGACAATAATTTTATTTTTGACAGAGTGCTGGGTGTTTTGTACAAAATCAAAGGTTTAATAAAAAGGTTTGGTTGGTGAGTTATGATTGAGACATTTTGAACCGTTTGATTGTAGTTGTATTGAATGTGATGGGGGTTTATGAACACTAGATCCCAAGTTCTATCATCGGATTAAGGTTTATGAACACTAGATCCCAAGTACTAAGATAAGATCCAATGGAATACCTTAATCCGATGATTTTTTATAGATAGATTCTTAAAACTCACCGCTACTTTGATCTTTTGTGCACCGTACATCACCTAAGCTGGTTATGTAGGGTAGAACAACTATGGAGAGGGGCGCGTGTTTGGTGGAAGGAGGGAGGAAGGGTAAGGTTATTTTTTGGAAAATTCTACCATACCTATTTAAATATTTAAATATAAAAAATGATGTGTCATTTAGTAATCGACCGTAGTTATCATACCTAACAAAACTCAATAGACATGAGAGTCGGTGGCGTAGGTACCTTGTAGTTCAAGTGAACCCCTTGGATAAATAAAATTAACACCAATATTCTAGTAAAAAATGTTTTTGCACACTCTGAAAAATATTGTTTGCACTCAAGTCTCTAATTTTACACCAAAGTCTTTAGTTGTGCACCACACTCATATAATCACTCAGAATCTCATATTTTATTTTGAAGGGGTTTTCCATTTCCTTGTTTTAGTGTTATTTAATTAATTTGTATTTAGTGTTAGTGTTATTTAACTTATTTTGATTATGTTAATCTATTTAATTTGAATCAGTTCTGTATTTTGTGAATATGTTGATTCTCTTAGTGCTATTTAAGTTGTATTTTGAAACTTGTTAGTGTTATTTAATTTGTGTTGGTCTAGCGCAACGCAAATTGTGAACTTATTAAAGTCTTATTTTTACTATGTTTTTAGCGATGTGTGTTTGAATTTTTTTGCATCTCCTATCCCAATGTCCTGGGTCCGTCATTGATGAGAGTGTTCACTATATATTTTTTTTAAAGCAAAAGAAAAGGACATGAAACATTCAATTAAATGAAATTGAAGTTAAACGAATAGGGAAGAAGAATGCCAAAACGTTTCTTGCACTAATTCGGTATTATTACCACAACAACTTTGATTACATCACAAAGATCCCTCACTCTGAAATCAACAACTTTCGATACCTCAACCAATAATAAAAAAACGGAAACTACACCCTTATTACAAGAAGATGAAATGTATTCATTCTCAAAAAAAAAAACAAGATGAAATGTATATTAAAAAGGTCTCTCAGCCATGGAGAATATACAAATGGAATTCCTAAAGAATCTCACAACAATGGAGAAGAATAAATCTTTTTGAATTTTTCTAGTCTATTACCCATTAATTGATTTGATTCATAAAATGTAAAGCACATCTTTTAACTTCTAATCCATAAACCGATTCAAATACTCTCTACGGTAGAGTATGATCATTCTTTTGAGCAATTATTATCGTTGTAGACAATTAAAACAAAAATGTCTCGTGTAGAAATTACAATCAAGGTGGAAATTGTTGAAGTTGAATATTGAGCATCTTGAAGAAGTCCTAAATTGCTTAGTTTTGTGAAGGAAGTTCTCCTTTAAAAAACTTATCAGTCAAAAACACCTTAAGTTTGTATTTGACTTTTTGTTTCTCTTATACTCTTATTTTAGAATGTTGGCAGATGTAGTTTAATATTTTATTTGGAGAGTGTCGGTGCACTGGGGCCATTGGGTGCTTGAGAGAAGTCTATGTGTCGTAAAAAAAAATTACCTAGTGTAATTCTCTGGTTGTTATCAGACAACAGTTCATGTCTTCTCTTTGGTTATGGAGTTTTCCACGTTAAATTCTTGTGTTTCGATTGTGCTCATTTTGTTTCTCTATGTTGTTTTTCCAACAAGTGATATCAGAGTCATGGTTCGACTTGGTGGGGAGCGGATAGTGGATCATGGTCTGGATCAAGTCTAGTGATGTGGGTGACTCACACTTGAGGGGAAGATTTTTGGGAATTCAAGTAAGAGTGGTTAGTCCCACATCGACTAAGAATGAGTTAAATGAAGAATATATGTGGTTAGTCCCACATATACTCATTTCCTTAAGGTTTTGGGTGGAGATGTGTTGTCGAAGCCTCTTGGTGGTTTGATTCATTGGATAGCTCATTTTTGCTCCTGATGTTCCCCAACACAAACCTTAATAGTGTATTTTTAGTGTAGTAGCCTCTTCTCCTTGTGAAGAGATGTTGAAACATTTGTAATTTTCGTATTATTTTTGTAGCAAATGATAGCATGTCCTCTACAGTCCTTTCATAGAAGGTGTGTAGAGTGGTCTTACGGCAATGCCTAAGCTAGAATACTATAATGAAATTATACTTATCGGTAAAAAAAATTGTGGACCAGAGGTAATATTTCAAAAACGGATATATAAAGCATGAATTAACTAAGGTGACAATCAAATCAAGCAACACATTAATGAATGTACTTAATAATGTAACCTTATCTAACATGTAACAAAATCAACACTACAAAATATAAGGCAAAGAAAGTGCTAAAAATGTAACCTTATCTGCTGTATCTGTCTAATATCGTATTTACTTTTACATCCAATAAAAAAATATTGTATTTATTTGTACTATACTATTTTGGGCAAGTTTGATGGTCAAAAGATAGGATAGAGACATAATATGATATGAAGCAGGATAGTGAAAGGATATGATAGAGACGGGATAATACTATCTTATCTGGTGTGCAATGCCTGATAAGATATAATATAATATTTATTATTCCTTTTTTAGATACAAAGATGACATTATTATTTTATATATTTTAAATAAGGTAATATATTATAAGTTAATGACAAAACTACCATTGTGGCAACTATATTTTATTTGTTGAAAGATTAAATTTATATACTTTTTAATAATAAATATATTTTTCTATCACTTATTTTAAATTTTTAAATTTTAGATATACAAAAAGACAAAATTACCCTTATCATAAATTATACATTACTTTTTAAATTAACTAGTATGCAGTCTCGTGCCATGCACGGGTTTAAATTTTGTTTGAATAATTATAAAAATTGATTTTTTAAAATTTTTGTGTATTTTGGTTAAACCTGTTTATTTATAAATGTATATTATAACTTTTGTCAAATAAATAAATAAATCCCATTTTACTAATTTTTGTTTGAGATGTTTTACTTTTACCAATTAATATTCAAAGTAACTTTATGTGACATATGCAGAATGTATCCATTTTTTGTTTGTCTTACATTTGTATAAAATATCTGATAGGCTGTCATCTGATGTGAGAGAAAGATGATAAAAACCTCAAACAACCATAAAAAGAAAATCATTCCTCGATGTTCCTTTTAGCCGTAGACAAATATTTAAGAATATATTGATATATTGATGCATACTGGCCCATGAGTATGAATCTTCGAGAAGCTTTTAAGTAAAAAAAAAAAAAAAAATTATGAAAGTAAACTATATCTGAATGTCCTAGGATACTCTATTGAAATCTACTTCATAGAATTAGTAATAGGGTGCTAAACCTAAGATCATATTTGTGGAGTACCACAACCTTTATCGACTATTATTGCACAATATGTTAATGGTTGCAGGTAAATAATTACTGAAGAAAGAAAAAAGAGAATGATAAGAATAAACTAGAAATATAATGTTGCAAAATAATAACTTCTGATATTGTTAAAAAAATTAAAAAGCATATAATCAAAGAATAACATTCCTTTGTCAAAAAAAAAATTACATTCCATTTTAATTCCAAATAAATAAACATACGAGTAAGTAACTTCTCCACCTTTGTGTGAATTTTGAGAAAGAAGTCTCTATGCGAGTAAGTAACAACATTTAGAGATTGTTGAAATAATTGCTTTCGCTACTTGAAAATGCTCACTTAATTTTATAAACAAATATACTTCATATACACAGATTTATAAAATTTTACATCGAGAGAAACATAATTAGTTTTAATTATCTTGCTACTTATTAAATGTATTTCCATCAAGGGAGCATAAAATTAAACTAATTATCTTGCTATTTATTTATTTATTTATTTAAAACTAACTCTAAAGCAGGCCCTGGGTATATGCAACCCAATTTATAGTACCTTGAGGATAGGTGTTCGTTATCACAAATTCTTGAGATATTGTGTCCTAATTCTAAACGAATTTGATTTTTTTTGCTCAAGGAATTTGATTTAGCTTGATAAACGTTACAATAATTTATGCATCAAGTCATCTAACAAATTTAAATTAAGCCTAAAGTCATGTGGGTTGGTTGATCCATTGATGAATGTTTATTATATTTCATCATACATAATACACAAGATACAAAGCCCCCCATCAATGATTCGGAAAGCAATCTCTGTTGATGGAAATCAGGAAGCTGCATTGTCCCTCTTATAAGCCTCAGCAGGTTCAGTGTGGGGATCAGATTCAATAGGATGAAGCAGGTTCAGCCCTCAGGTGAAAAAACCTTATGTTGAATTTACAAATCCCAGAATACCAAACAAGACTTTAGCTAGGCGACTGGAGTTTAATTTTAACTTGATCAAGGCATTCCTGAACATTCCTGAACTCTTTTGTGTCAGAGAAGCTCTGAGCCTGAAAATATGAGTAATAAATTTTAAAAAAATTACAAGCTGGGCACGACGAGCTAAACCAAAGCACGCAAAGAGCAACAACATTCTTTTCTGATTTTCCCAACCATGAAACACCAGAAATTATAAAACAAATATCTTGCCTGTCGGATGATGTTCTTCAAATGCATCTCAGCAGTAAACAACTCTTTGACACTGCCAGTGGATGAAGAAATTTCCATGTACACCGTACAGAGTTCCAAGGATGCGTTTGCAAACTTTTGAAAGCGGTCTTTGTCTTTCCAAGTATCAGAGCCCTGAAAAAACACAACCGCACAAACTGTAAAATGAAAATCATTCTCATGAACTGGCTCCAAACAATGCATGTAATGCTTATTTTGCAATGTTCAACGGGATGCATGCAACTGCACAGAATCTAGGATGTAGGTTTATAACTAATCATGTTTGGGCATAAACATATAATCCAATCCAATCCAAATCAATACATTTATTTATAATTTTTTATATTGCTAAAAGTGTTTAACAATAAATAACGAGAGAAACAATGTACAATGCCAAGAAAGTTATGTGTGACATTTTTTGATAATAAAGATATCTAAGACGTGCTCGACCTTATGAGACATACCTGAAGTGATCTAACTTGTTTTAAGAGGGCTTCAGAACACATGATGAGATCTCCATTAATTCTGTGCCATTTGGCATATAAGCCCCAGATATCAGGTCCGCATCCACTCCCATTTTTAACTATCTGTGTCAGTAAAATAAATATTAAACTTGTAATCATTATTGAGTTGCACTGCCTGTGGCACTACAACCTCACTAAGGGCTTGGGATTGTTCAAAAATCAATTCATCAATTCATTAAGTTGAAGAAATCTACAGAAACAGAATCTTGATAGAACCGTGTCTGTGTACCTGCTGTAAAACTTTTCCAAGTAACGACAATAATTGCTCATTTTCACGTGATCTTCCTGCAACAGAAACTCCAGATACCTGCTCTTGATGTTCTGATCCAGAATCAACAATGCAGAATTGATTTGTATTATCAGTTGTTACAGGAAGCACAGATTCACTTGTTGAAAGCCGGTTTTCCAACTCCCTTGTGATTCTTTCCAATAATGGTGTATCTACTCTTTTATTATTGGTCAGGTCCAAAACCATCTGGGCCCCTTCCAGTGCCTAAAATAATTTATCAAACTGGATGAGCAACAAAGAATAAACAAAGTTGTGCTTCAATAATACATATACCCTTTTTATTCCGAACTCTCAGTCTCCAACATATGTAAAGAAATATTAAGGTTATATTATCTAATGATGGGGTAGAATGACAAATTTAGTTAAAAAAAATAACATACGCAAATAAACATGATAAAATATATCATATATAAACTCCAAAATACTTCAAAACTCAAGTCAGAAAAAAAAACAAATCATTTCAATCCTAAATAATAAAGATATAAAAACAATCCACGTCAAAAAAATATAAAAACAATGATTTTCTATAGGGAGAATGGGTACCCAATAGTATACTAAAATAAAGATCTAAAAACAATCCTTGTAGTATAAAGATTTTTTTTTTCGGCAAATAGAAGGTAGGAAGCCTCGTTAAAACCTTTGGATGTTAAAAAACATCAAGAAGGAAAAAGAGTACTTCCCTCTAGTTTTATTTAAAAAAAGGAAAAAGAGAAAGACATCAAAGAGGCCAAGAGGGGACTACACCAATACCCTTGGCAGAAAAAGAAATAAAGAGAAAGCAAAAGTAGGGGCATTGAAGAAGACAAATAATAAGGCAATAAAGAATGACTAAATTACAAAACGATGCACACTACGATTTGCATCGTTCTCCCCTGTAATTACAAAACGATACACACTACGTGACGAGTAGTCGTATCGTGCGATTCATACAATTCTAACTACCATGCATGCAATTAAACAATGAAATTGCAAAAAGAAACATCTCTCAGTCTTCATATTATTCCATCATGTGTCATATACTAAGACTTGTTTTGATCAACAATAGAAGAAAAAAGTCACATACCTGACTGATATTGCCAATGTCAAGAGCAACATGATTGAAATTCTCCCAGAGTTGCCAGCAGTTTCGCCTGTTACAAATTAGTATTGTGTTAGCGTGTACCCTAGATGGCTAAATTTGCAAGCATATGCCCATATTCATGACACGGGCGAAATTTAATAAGAGAATCAACACTAAACTTGGACTTCAAGGCTTCTTTGAATGCAATAAAAGCCTCCTTGCTCTTTTTCTTGATTGAATGCCTGCATGTGAGGTTAAATATATAATAAGCAAAAGCAAGAAACCAAAATTTAATAACCCAAAACAACTTAATTTTCTTATTAGTAGTAGTACTAAACTATTAACTATTATGGACTGTGGATATACCGAGTTCTTTTGTTAAGCTCATATCGTTGATACCAAGTTAAAAAGGAGAGCTTGCAAAATGAATCATTGGAATGTCAAACTCAAAGAGAAGGCAGTTTTGAATTCTGATTCAGTTTATACAAAGATATATTTGCATCCCTATGCGCACGCCTCATTGGTAAGGCAGCAGATAGTCCAAGCTGGGGATTTCAACATTGAACCCCATCAGGGAGTAGATTAGATGAAATTAAAGGGAGGGAGCTGATTTTCTCCTTATGCAACACAAATTCTGAGGCCTAAAAATGGAGATGCATTTAATTAATTAAATGTGTGGTTTCCGAGAAAATTTATGCACAAACTTAGCTGTTTCCTATTCAGAAATACAAGAAAGCAAGAACTTCATACAAGCAAGCAATGTTATTCCAAGCTTCCCCATTTTCAGGATCGAGTTGAACAGCACGAGTGAATGCATCTAAAGCCTTATCAACATCCCGCGCCTGTAGAACTTCCATGGTTAGTTTGAAGTACCCAACAAAACAAAAATAGAATTTATAAAACAAGGAGGCAACTCTACATTAGCCATTGTAAAAATGGGAATTTGTGATTCTGTGGCCAACCTGATAAACCAATTATGTGCATGTCGCTACCAGTCCAACTCACCAAAGTTGGCATAATACTAAAATATTGTCGCCACATGTCAACAGCAATAATAACTAAATAATGGGTATTTAGACTTCTAAAGAAAAATTGTACTTTTTTGTGGGGAGTAAATTGTAGATTTTATTGTAAATCTAATGCTGCAAAAGTAAATAAATAATAAGCAAATATAATGGATATTACACAACTTACCTTCAATGCAGCAGCCCCAAGTGCAAACCAACCATCTGGATACAGAGAGTTCATCGACATTGCAGACTCCCTTAAATTAACAAACAAAATTTACTTAGTTTAACATATCGAACCAAACAACAATGTTACATTTAAAACAACAGAAGTTTAAAATATAATGTTAACAAAAAAGATGAAAGTGAAACACTTCATTCAGGATAGAACACAAACCATAAAATTTTAGACTTCTCATAGTCTCCTCTATTGTATGCACTGCGGCCAGAGAACGCTGTCAATCAAAGAAAAACAAACCCATTAATAAAAGGTGCTTGGAGAGTTTACAATATGATAGAAGCAAATATGCAGAAGATAGGTATGATAGATTTAAGCATATACATAGGCACACCTTAGCTCTAGTAGACTTGTTGTTTGAAACTTCCAAGGCTTTTTCATAGCATTCATCATTATTGGTAACGCCACCCAGGAGCACCTGGAATATTATTTGCATGAGAAATAAGTGGTGCAAAACAATGATTTATATTCTTGCAGTTTTTATTTTTCGATTCGGATATAATGTAAGCCAGCATGTCATCTGCCATGGCTGGTTCTTGATTGATAACTAAGTGAGTGGGGAGAAAAGATGAAATTTACAAAAGGCTACAGGTCACCATCACTAGAATACCTGAGATTTTGTAAAAAAATAAATTAAAATTGCCACCTATAGTCCAGAATATTGATTAGAAAGTAACCTGAAACCTGATATAACTTGATATATATTTCTGTCGATATTCAAAATCAATTGTATGCAGTCCACCAGCAAGTAATAGCACTTAGAAACTAGAGTACCTTTTCTTAGATCCACGTTTGAATAAGCACCTTAGCTAAGCCCTTATCACATAATAGTTACTCCTCTGCTCCATAATATAAGGCCTCATTGCACTTTTCACAGTTATTAAGAAAAGTTGGTAGAGTAATAATATGTTAAAATTTTGTATGACTATATACCAACACAACTTAGTACTATTATTAATAAGGGTAGCATTTGGAAAAAGAGCAATAAATGTAACTAGAAAGTTGTAAAGGGCCTTATATTTTGGGACAAGTAAAAGTGAAAAAGGGGCCTTATATTTTGGGACGGAGGGAGTATGTGATAAGCGCTAAAACATTTTGATTTTAACTTATTTGAGAAGCCTATTCAAATAAACTCAAAAGAGCTTATTGCGAGGTTGTCATATATTTAATAAGCTTAACCGAACACTTATATAAGTGTTTGTGACATAAGCTAAATCTACAAAAGCTCCGGAAAAACTCTTCAAATTGCACCTATCAACAACCTACTTCAACTCAAGAATGGATTGTATAAATGCCACAACGTATGTTGTCAAAGAAGTAGTCAGAATAGCTATTGTTTAAAATCAGTCACAATCTAATCAAGAAAGCAAAAAAGTAAAAACAAGCCAAGTAACATACCATAACCGGGGGTCATTTGGTCTTTCTGAAAGACGTTTTCTAATGAGTTCAACAGCTGTTGCTTTCTTCTCCAAGAGGCTGTTTTCCAGACCAAATTCCAAACAAACGAATGAGGAGTGAATTAGGGGGGGGGGGGGGGGGGGGGGTCATTCATGTAAGGTCATACTATACCTGTAGCAGTATATAAGATTATCCCATAATTCCAAATCTTCAAACTCCTTTATTGCCTCCCCTATCAAACCACAACGCACCAAAAGTTCCCCATATTCCCTGAAATCGAAAGGAACAAGAGTTAAAGAGCAAAAATACAAAAAGGATTCAAAATGTTAGCATTTCCATTGGGGTGAGGGGAGTCATCTGTAGAATTTACAGAGCAAAAGTTCATACTTCCTCAATGCAGGAATACTAGGCACATAAACGCCATAACTAAAAGGAACTCTTTCTGCTATTGCTGGAGAAGGTTCATAAATATGCTTCACCTGCAAAATCAATGTATCTATTTTTATCAGGTGCAATAATCAAATCAAGATAATTCACGCTGCGTCAAAATTAAAATCAAGGCCATACTAATAGGTAGAAGGATTTAAAAAGTTCAACATATTATATTAAATGTCAAACATGTATAATCTTGTTGAGATGCCTGTTACTTAGTGAATCACTAAATCTTGTATAGCTTCGCATTAGAGTCTCTCAAATCAATTCATTTACTCAAAAAGAAGGATAAATGAAATGAAATGTGTAGTAGAACAATTAAAGAATACCAAACAGTAGCTTTAGGAAAAAATTGACATCTACTAGGGGTTTCGGCTCAGTCTTGAGCATAGTATTGCCTTTGAACCTGTTTGTTTAAACTAAAAAAGTGATTTTTTTGTCTTTATGCACTGCAGAAGCTATCCATAATAGCTTCTAAAGAAAAGCTGAAAATAGACTATTTTTTCGGAATAAGTTTTTGTCGTTGTTGTATTATTATCGGAACAAATTGAAATAGGTTATTATTATCATTGCTGCAATTCCATAAATCCTAAAGTCTTCATGAACTCTAACATGCACTGCTTGTGATCCAATTTTGGTCAGTATAATCCACAAACAAAAAAGAACTAAATTAGTTCATAGCTTTGTATCTTTTTTTTACAACTTAATATCAATATTGTAGGCACAATAAAATTATAACAGTTTTTCATTACAAGATGGATACGGGAAAATGAAGTATCAGAAAAATGATAGTTCTATAACATGTGAAAAAATAAAACACATACCAAGTTATCCATCATCAGTAAAGCACGCTCTTTTGTTCGACTACGCGACGACTCCCATCGAATACGCAAGATATCGCAGAAACTACGTATCTACAGCAGGAAAGAGAAACTGATAAGATGAAGATAACGGTTTACAAACAATAAAAACTGAGTAAAGCATTAAGAAAAATGAAAATAAACACCATAGGCTCAGACAAAGTTGCCTCTACGGTGTAACCAAAAACCGCATTGTTTTTTTTTTATGTTAAGAAAAACCTCATTGTTAAACAAATATAAGTAGTAGACTTTTGTCTACTTACAATGAAGTAAGAGAAATGCTGAGAATCAATTGCCTCAATGTACGGAGCCATATCCCATCCTGAAACCAAGTCATGAGCCACAAATAAAATGAACAATTAGCATATCCATTACGTTTTTATTCCCCTCTTTTAGGAAAATTAATTGTTTGGATACTAGAATCCAATTAAAAATGTAAATAGCTCTAAAAAGGAGGAAAAAGAAAACAGACCACTAAACAGTATAGCCCATAATTCAATCTTCTATGAAAGAGAAGGCTGAGATTATGGATTTGTATGGTAAACCAATTGGTGAGGAAATGAGGTCCTTTTTCTGGTGGAAAAAAGTTGGAGAGGGTAGGTTCCTCCATTCGAAGGGCAAGGGTTGCCACAAGCCACAGATAGAAAGTACATCGGTACACATAGATGACCTAATAAATACCAATGAAAAGACACTCCCAGAGATTGAAGGAAAAACTATCAGCTAACTACTATACTAGTTATACTAGTTCATACTTCATACAAACACGCTGCTAGCTACTATACTTTTTATACTAGTTAGTACAATCATGCCGACTGGCTAAACATCATACACTTCAAACTAAAGTAATATAAATTTAGAGCTATTAAGAGGAAATACACTTGCGCATCCACATCAGTAACCTAGGAGAACAATTATTGATTCATGGAAAAACAAAATCTCTAATCATTTGATCCATTTTTTATACTTTCTTTCACTTCTTCAAGTTTAGCTGAACACCAAAATAGGCTATAACATTACTTAAATTCTATACCGAAGGTAGTTTTCAAATCAAAAGGTTAAAAAAGGGATTTATATGAAAGTATGCAGATACTAGACACAATATCGCATGCATGTACAAACTAAGGCAACTTACGTTGCAATTCATCATGTCGGGAACTCTTCTCAATTAGAAGGCAGTGTGCCAGAATTATAGCCTGTTGTGTTGCTGTCAAATTGGAAGTAACATAATCACCATTTTCCATGTCTTGTGACTTAGTCTTAGAGTCATCATTGTTTTCTAACAGCTTTGGTATTATAAGTATGTCAGATGCTTCGGAGGCTTGAGGCTGATTCAAATGCAAGTTATTTCCACCAGTGCTGCAACCACTTGTTGGGGAGCCAGTACCCGCTAAGGAGCGGTCATCCACACTATTCGTTGAACTTGTGTTCGTAACAAGTACCATTTGTGCCTTTGGTTCTACCTATGTCCAAAATTACATATTTTAATATTCAAATTAAAGTACCATGAAACATGGTGACGATGCAATTTACTATGCGTACCTGATGGACAGTACGAAAACCAAGTACTCCAGTAACTGAAAGCTGAAGTCCGGCTGCCATCTCAGCTGACTCAAAATGTGTCCTGAAATAATAAGGTACTTCAAAATAAAGGACAACACAAGAACATCAAAAGTAATGATTATCTCAACATTCAAATATTATTCTACCGAAAAAATTTACAACATAATTATTTTTTAAAATCATAAAATGCATAGTGATTTTGAAATTCTCAAGTCTATAATGCTTCCGAGTTCTGATACATTATATACTTCAAGGTGACCTAAAAAAAAAATGTTCTCAAAATCACCCGACTATACATAAGTACATAAAGCAAGCTGAGCCATGTAAGTAATAAGTAATACATAGTACAGATAAATCTACCACGGTCCACGGATAATCATGTCAAAGAAAAAAAAAACTCAAAGACGAACTGACCTGCAAGAGTCAACTCGTCCATAAGCATATTCCACAATTCCAGCCTCTAAATGAAGCAGGGAGACAATGGCCAAGCTCTCTCCATCACGCAAATCGGTATCCCAATAACCCTGAACTTGTTCTAAGGTGCCAAATTGCTGTAAGGCTTCGCCAAAATAAACATGCAAGAGATCAAAGAGGGAAGAAGACCACCCATCCAAAATTCTCTGTTCAAGAAGCAAAACCCTTCCAAGCCACCAAGAAAGGCTTTTAACTCTAGTCTCAATAGATAAATCTCTCAACCGCATAAGCAACATCTTAGCAAAACTATATACTAGAAAATAAGAGTAACAAGTTAATCACTTGAGTTAAGTCAAGTCGAGTCCTTAAGCATTAAATTAAATGCAATGAATGAGTAGAGTACCTGAAGATTTGAGAACTTTCCAAGTAAATCAGAACCAGCAGACATAACCTGATTACGTGCCCAAATGTCCAAATCCACAGATTCATATTCATCCAGAGGCAGAGGACATTTCGGTAGCTCATTCCCTTTCAAAGGCCTACAAATACAACAACCAATACTTCATAACCAAATAGCAATTGTAATGGTTTCTTTTGTGATAAAACTATAGTAATTTGAATTTTACCCGGTGAAACTGCGTTGTGTGAACCCTAGAAATGCAGCAACAGCGATGCACATCACGAGCGTGACCCTACGAGTTTGTTCTTCGGGGTTAGCAGAGGCATCTGTTATGAAAGACTCTGCGCGATCCATCAACTCGGAGTAGAGGCGGTCGGAACAATCCGGTGGCGGTGAATTGTGGTCGAGTTGGAAGACGAGTCTGCAGGGTTGGGAGGTGAGTGCTTCAACATAGTTGCCACACTCGATTGAGTGCAGGAGCTCTTTGATGTGGTCATCCGAAGAATTGGTTTGAGGTCCGGGATTCAATGTTGTTGCCGTTGACGGCGAAGGACTCAGGGTGCAACGGATTAGCCGGAGCTCGTAGCCACGGGTGGCTATGACGTCAGCATCGAAGCTAGACATACTTTCCGACCAAACTCACGTACTATTGTTTTTTGACTCAGGGTTTAGGGTTTTGATTGATTCACTGTTATAACTCTAATCATCACTTCACTATAAATAATAATAAATAAAATAACTCTAATCAAAACAACACTACTAAAATTATCAATCTATCCTTTCTAAAAACTAACTTTTTGAAAATAAATAAGTCATTCCAAATTATTTTATTTCACTTTTTATTTTTGTGGATTCCCACTTTCTTACACTATCTATCTCTTACTTTTTAATCTCACATCTACAACTCTTTTCTCCTTCCTCTCTCACTCTTGTCTTTCTCAATTTTCTCTCTCTCTCTCTCCTCTCTATTCTCTCTCTTTCTCTCCACATTTCTATTTTTTAGACTATTTCATAATCTTTTTAATCAAAATAAAAACTACTAAAATCTCTATTTTTCTTTCTTCTTTTTATTATTGATAAAACTCAACTAGACAATCAAACATCAGTGCTATTCGGTACGAATAGCAGTGGTAAGAAATGTCAGAAACACTCTGTACACAATAGGAACCGCATAACACAACACGCGACAGTCTGACTATTTTAGTGGTTTTCTTCGCTTTCATACGGGATTGTTCGTACCATCTAACATTTTCCTCAATCAAAACAACCATTACCATTCAACTATTAGTTCTCTATAGTGGAACGTTATTCGTTGTCAGAATAATTATTTTATATTCAGCTTTTGTGTTGCAACGGGAAAATGTTACACGTTGTTGGTATAATTTTATTACTGATAAAATGTATTTCGTATATTTATTTGTCATGGGAGCTACATTATGATTAGATGATTTGTAATTACCTAACGATAAAAATATTTTTTATATTTTATTTTTTAGTTTCAACGAGCAAAAATTGTATGTTATTGCTATAATTTCATTACTATTAGTTCTCTATTGTTGAACGTTACACATTGTCAGAATAACTATTTTATATTCTGCTTTTGAGTTCTACAAATCTTAAAATGTTACATGTTGTTGGTATAATTTTATTATTGATAATATGTTTTTCGTGTATTTATTTGTCATGTGATCTACATTATTATTAGATGATTGGTAATTACCTAACGATAAAAAAACTTCATTTTTAAAAAATTGAAAGATTTGTTGTAATTGAATTTTATCTCGAATCTATTTACATAATGAATACGATGATGTTATCTGTGCGTATGCATGCATATCTACTAGTTGTTGGTGACATTAACATATAATATTTTTTAGAAAATACTTGTTTAGTTGGTCAAATATATATATATATATATATATATATAAAAAAATAGATAGGTGAGAGAGGCATTGTTAAAAGCACCTCCGGTTTTAACTTCGGCACATCCGATACCTATGTTTGGTAATTAAGTTCTAAAGTAAAAAGTGTATTTAGAAGAATTAACTTCATTTGAATGCTAAGAGTAGAATTAAATTTGATGTGTAAATATAAATAGTTTTGTGGATCCCTCACTTGAAATTGATTTTATTCAATGGAAAGAGTGAAGAGAAAAAATGATGAGAAAGTGATTTTCTATTATTATTTTCGTTTGGACCAGTGCTAGCTACCTATAGAGCTCGTGTTTAGGATTAAATTTTCCACTAATTAGCACTGAGTTTGTTCACTGCAGAAATCGAACACGGGAGCACCAGGTCAACCTCCCGTGTCCCAAAGTAAATTAAGTCATTGGGTCCAGCAGTGTTTTTTTTAACAAAGGTCAATAGTGTTGGTTAGTGACTTTCTATTATTTGATTTAGAATAGAAACGAGATAGAGAGAAAACGAATAAATTACTTTAGTACTATAAATTTTGAGAGAGTAGAGATGCATGAGAATAGATTGTCTACTTTGAGTATTTAGTAACTTTGGTAACTTTATAGTGTTTTTTATGACAAACTTTATAGTGTGTCTGGTAGCCATGAAAACCAAGAGAAAAGAAATGAAAGGAAAGAAAAGTAAGAAAATATATCATTTTCCTTTGTTTGGTTGCCTTATAAAATAGGAAGGAAAGAAAATTTTTAGTGGATCCCATTTTGAGAAGAAAAGTAAGGAAAAACACAACTTTTATGTTAATGAGACATGTAAGATTGTAATTTTTGGTTGCATGTATCACAAGATCAAACTGGTTCCATGTCAGGGTCGCTTTGACATGTTTTTCTGCCACTATACTAAATTTGACAGATCCTTTGCATGTGATATTCTCTTTCAGTTTGAGGTGTATGTATGATTTTGATAATGGATGGCTCTGATTTTGTGTTTTTTTGCTCTGAATCTTTCTTTTAGGTTTTCATTTATTGTTGCTTTTGGTTATTTGTCATTTTCGATATTGTTCTTGGTATGAGATACACTACTGTGTTAAAGAAGAAATCATGAAGGAAACCTTGAGAGAGTGTTGTTGTGTTGAATGAAAAATTGATTCTTAGAGAGAGAGAAAGAGAACGAGAGAGAAGAGGCGAGACAATAGTTGATGTGTTGAAACTTGAAAGAGAGGGTGAGAGAGATGAAATTGGGAAGAAGAAATTGAGATTAATTTATGGATTAGAGTTTTTTTAATGATGTGGTAGTTCACATGGATAATATAACTATGTTAGCATCATTAAAATAGGCCACATAATCTGAAAACAAAAAAAAAGTGACACATAAGCTTACAAATGGTATTAGGGACTAAAATGGATAAAAACATTTTGTAAGGACCTTTTTTAAAAAAAAAATTGCAGAGACTAAAATGGATAATCGATGTAATTGCAAAAATCAAAATGATATTTAATCCTTTTATGCATTTATCATTTTTACAATGCATGTGTTATTATTCATCATTTTTTATTTTCTCTACCTTTTTTCTAATTTCCCTTGTAACTTTCTTTGTATAGCATTTTGCCATTTTCGCACTCCATGAGGAAAAAAGAAAGCACTATCGATCCCTCCTGGCTATACCAAAAATGAAGAAGAAAAGTATTTGTTTCTCTAATAAAAACAAGCAATAAATAATTTAAAATACACCGTCGTGTATAGCATTATCGTTTTCATGTGAGTTTGCATTATTTTGTTTTTAACTCTTTTCTTTCCTGAACAAAAAATAATAAAAGAAAGTCATCAGATTGTCTCTCTGGTCTGGCTAATCACTAGGACTAGAATCTTTCGTAACTTGGATAAATCATTAATTTATAATTATTGGGTAAACTAACACTTTCTAAAATATTATCTCAATATCCTAAGTTGAATGTAAGTAAATTTAGTGGTGATGTTTTGGAGTCAAGTTTTAGGTGGGTTGCACAATCATTTAGTGGGTTCTACGATCATGGTATGAGTAAGAAAAATGGAGACATTCAATTTGCAAGAAAAATGTATGTGCCTTGGGTGAGTCACACTAGGGTAAAATATGTTCTATAATGCTATCATCTTAAGGCAAAAGTGATGCTAAATAGTGTTTGATGTACTTTAAATAGTGTTTGATGTACTTCAGAGTTTAAAAAAATTAGTTGTTCAAATATACAAAGTTTGTTTCTTAATTATAGGTTTTGTGAAAATAAAGATTAATGTTGTGACAAAATACGTAAAGTGTGACTCTAAGTAATGTGTTTTGCGGTACTTTAGGATTCAAAAGGAATTTTAACTGTTCAAATACACAGAGTTTGTTCATCAGTAACTGATTATGTGAAAAATTACTTCAATGAAAAAAATCAATGTTTGGAAAACCGGACCGGTCATTGAACTGACGGAGGCACTGGTTCAAGGTACAATGATCCAACCGTGCTTGAACCGCTATCCCTCCTCTCTCTCTCTCTCTCCCCCACTATCCCTCTCTCCTCTATCCTCTCACTCTCTCTCATTACATCACATCTCTCTTCTATATATCTTCTCATATCATTACCCCTCCCTCATTTCCTTCTCTCCATCTCTCTCCCCCTCTCCATCCTCTCTTCTACCTCCTTCTTATCTCCCATTCTTCTCTCACCTCCCATATCTCTTCCATACAATGGGCGGATCCAGTAAATTTTTAGTGGTGGGGCAAAAATAATCTGATATATCTCCTTAGAAGAAAAATATTGTAAATATTTAAAAAATACTTATTCTCACGATAAAAAAGAATATATCGATACAAAAATTAACACTTATTTAGTCTGTACGAAATGAAAAGTATCAATTTGATCATTCAATATTGGTCGAATTAATTATTTTAATATAAATTTGGGGACTTTTTAATACTCTTTAGAGACTAATTTGACTGATATTTAATTTTTTAATGATTAAACTAAAACTTTACATTTTTTAGAGAGCAATAAAATTAGTACCAATTATTCTCACTTATATTTCTTATAATTTTGTGCAAACATTTTAAAAAGTTAGTAGTTTATGGGGGCAAACCCTTTTTTTATATGGGGGCAAAGTATATTTTTACTAAGCATCACTAATAAAATATTTTACGGTGTGGGGGCAATTACCCCCACACCTCTCTATGTGCATCCGCCCCTGCTTCTATATATCTTCTCATATCACGACCTCTCTTTCCCCCTTGCTCTCATATTATTTTCGCTATAATATCTAATTATATTATAATATATGTT
Organism: Oxytropis ochrocephala; assembly: GCA_020916435.1. Lineage (NCBI taxonomy): Eukaryota > Viridiplantae > Streptophyta > Magnoliopsida > Fabales > Fabaceae > Oxytropis > Oxytropis ochrocephala. Next base: position 12,486,367 of record CM037089.1, on the reverse strand, counting down.
ATATAAAATTATTATACACCGCATAAAAAGAATTATTATACTTGTAAATTTTATATTTTTTGCTTGTGTTGTTCAGTGTTCACCAAATAGTGTAATAGACGACATACCATCACATACGGTACCGACCAATATTGACATGTTTGCTAATTAAACGGACACTAAGACTTCCATTAATCTTTTATTATGCTTATAAAAACACTAACAATAAAATTACATAATAACCAACCTCATCATACAATCAATAAACCCGAGTAAAAATTAAAAGCATGCGACATAACAGGCAAGCATATTTATGATTTTGAAACTTCCCCCAATAATGACTCCCCCATTCCCATTTCCCTTTTAAACAACAACGAAAGGGCCATAGAAAAAAAAATGACCCAAAAAAATATTAAAAAGGAAAAAAAATGGACGGACTTTGATGGTTTGCCAAAAATACAATTAGGGTCTTTTTTTTTTGGACCCCCACCCCATCCCATAAACCTTCACCCAATAACAAAAACCTAAAAATGCCCTTTGAAACTTATTTTTTTTTAAAAAATAAATAAATTGTATATATCCCTTTGGGTACGTATATACGATGACTATTTTTTGTCCAATCGTATATACGTACTCAAAGGGGTATATACGATGCATTTTTTATTTTTTTAATAATTTGTTTTAATTTTTATTACTAAAAGCGCTACTAAAAATTCGTTAAATAGTCAAAACTACTCCAAAAATTATAAAAACACCACTAAAAATCTAACAAAACCAAAATAAGGCTATACAAATTTTTTTAGATTTTTGGAGACTATGAAAAATTAAAAAAATCGTAAAAATAATGCTTGATGGAATTTGGGATTTTGAGTAGTAGTCCCTTAAGAAATTTCTTCTAGAGTCTTGATTCTTGATTTTTTCGGATTTAATAGCCGCGTGGTTTCATTACGATCGGAGTATGTTGCTCTAAAACCGATTTTTTAGCCTAAATTATTCGTTCGACGTATAACATCGCCATGTTTTAACGAACTATACACAAAACCTATTTTCGCGACTTATATAATTTTTATTTGACTTAAAAAAATTTAAAAAAATACAATGGGGTCGTATATACACACGAGGGGGTATATATACGACTTCTATTTTTTCCATCGTATATACACCTCCCAATGCGTATATACGATTAAGGTGAGGTTTTCCAATCGTATATACGCCTTGGGGGTGTATATCGATGAAGGGCAAAATAGGTCGTATATATACCCCAGGTGTATATATATCGATTGACCAAATTTTTTTAAAAAAATACGTTTTGTAAGACATTTTGGGGTTTTCGGTGTGGGTGGGGTTTATGGGGATGGGGTGGGGTAAAAAAACCCATACAATTATTATTACTTGTGTGCGAAGTAGTCACTTCACTTCTATGAATAAAAAATACTAGTGACTAGTGTGAGTGGAGTCACACACTCTTAACTTTGATTTGACTCAGACTCTGTCTTCTTTATTTCTTTCTCTCTTTCCGAACCCAACCAACCAAAAACACAATACAATGTCGAAATCGAACACAGTACCAGCGAAACCAACATGGGTACTTCCATATCAAACAGAAAACGTGAAAGAAGTATACACGCTAGGTAGAAAACTGGGTCAAGGTCAATTTGGAACAACATACATGTGCAGACACAACACAACTGGTAAAACCTACGCTTGCAAATCAATCCCAAAGAAGAAACTTTTGTGCAAAGAAGATTACGATGATGTTTGGAGAGAGATTCAGATAATGCATCATTTGTCTGAACATCCAAATGTTGTGAGGATCCATGGTACTTATGAAGACTCATTTTCAGTTCATTTGGTTATGGAGCTTTGTGAAGGTGGTGAGTTGTTTGATAGGATTGTTCAGAAAGGACATTATAGTGAGAGACAAGCTGCTAAGTTGATTAGAACTATTGTTGAGGTTGTTGAAGCTTGTCATTCTCTTGGGGTTATGCATAGAGACCTTAAACCTGAGAATTTTTGTTTGATACTGTTGAGGAAGATGCTGTCCTTAGAACCACTGATTTTGGGTTGTCTGTTTTTACAAACCAGGTTTGCTTGCTTCTTGCTTTTCTTTCTTTCGATCGGATTCATTTCAGAGTTATTGATTGATGAGTATTTTTGCATCTGGGATATTGTTCAGATGTGATTACTTTTTATGGTCCGGTCCTGTGAAGGGATTTCTTTATTTGCTGATTTGTTGTGTGATTTATTTGCTTGTTTCTATATTTCTAAGTTCAGAGTTCAGTTCAGCAATCAGTTTCACACTGTCCTTCATTTCATGATTTTTATGGTTAACACACACTGATATGCTTTTTCAGGTGAAACATTTGGTGATGTTGTTGGAAGTCCATATTATGTTGCACCAGAGGTCTTGCGCAAGCATTATGGACCTGAAGCAGATGTGTGGAGTGCTGGGGTTATTTTGTACATCTTGTTAAGTGGGGTTCATTGTTTTGGGCGGTAACTATCTGTGTTTTATACATTAGAATATCAACTTCATGTTCATGTTCATGCTCTGCATTGCTAATACCGTGCTCTTGGAATTTTGATACCTACAGAAACAGAGCAAGGGATCTTCCGACAGATTATGCTGGGAAGACTTGATTTCCAGTCTGAGCCATGGCCTGGAATTTCAGACAGTGCCAAGGATCTTATCCGAAAAATGGTTGATCGGAATCCGAAAACAAGGTTTACAGCCCACCAAGTGCTCTGTGAGTGTAAAATTTAATACAGAACAAGTATCATATTTGTATGAATAATTGAACAACTATTGGAATGGTATTTGAAAGCTGTGACGCTTAAGTGATTTTCTGTATCAGGTCACCCATGGATTGTTGATGACAACATTGCACCAGATAAACCGCTTGATTCTGCTGTTTTATCACGCCTGAAGCAGTTCTGTGCAATGAATAAACTTAAAAAGATGGCTTTGCGTGTAAGGCTTCCATGAACCTTTTTGCTTAGACTTGATGAAAGAACAATTTTATCTCTTTATTTTTTATTGTTTCTGAATATTTGTGGATCAATTCAAACTACTAGTACAGATGCTGTTTGCTTTCTCTGTCTATTAGTTTTGGTCCTCAGTAAATTGATAGCAAACTGTTGCTTTCTGACCAACAGGAAGGTCTTATGAGTTTGATGTTCATTCTAGTTGGCAATACTCATAAAAAGGCTTCTTGATTCTTTATACAGTATTTTGTTTCCTTCAACAATAATGATGCCAAAGCTTCTTGATTTGTTTTGGTTTTAAGAGCAACATATCTAGTTGTCTCACATGGCTTTAGGGGATATCTTGTTTAGGTATATGAGCATTTTTTGATGCCTGCAAGAATGCAATATGCTCTGTTAGGCATAGATTCCCAAAAAAATGACCCTCTCAATCCCATACCCACCATGAAGTGAAAGGAATGCAACTAATTATCATTGTGCTTATGTTTCCATGTGTAATGGACCCTGGTTGCTAGTCAGCAACTCAGTTTGTTAAGTTTAAATATCTATATCCATGGGAACATTACAAAGATTGAAGTTTTTTTAGTGGTAAATATGATTAGACTTTAATTGATATGTTGTATTTTGGGAAGGAAAAAACACATTTGAATGAAGATAAACTGTTACTTGAGTTTTGACCAGTGACTACTGTTATCATCAGGCAAAAACCTCAGGCATTATACTTAACATTAGAAACAGGAAAAGCTGTATGTTTGAACTGAAACTCCCACAAATAATGTGTTAATGTTTTTCTCAGCAGCTGTGATCAGTTTGATGAATTTCATTGATATAAGTGCTGATTTTTGCTTTTTTACTGATTATATATATATATATATATATATATTTGTTTCTGAATAAATTTATGAATTTGTTTCTGAATAAATTTGCTTTGAATGTTGAATATGGACTAAATGCTGCCTAAACAATAAATGCTTACACTGTTGTATGCATTGGCCACAAAATCAGAAGACAAGGATTTGCAGGGCTCAGTTCTGAAGGAACTGCTCAGTTCTGAAGGAACTGCTCAGTTCCAGAACTGGAACCCGGTGTCCTTGCTATTTTTGGCTTTGCTTCAAATAAAGACTAAAATATAATGTTGAAAAGTTTCTTCACATTCACATTTTTCTTTTTATGATTCATTTTACCGCTGCTTATTAGCTATTATAGTCTTTCCATTGAATTGACATAATTGGCAAAAATGAATTGAGGTCACTTTCTTCACAGCCTTGACCTGAACTTCAGGCTCAGTTATGTATTAGTTTGTGAGTATGGGAGCTTTTCAGGTTTCTCAGCATAACCTTATCATTGCTTGTGTTTGGATCTCTATGAGGATCTCTTTGTCCTGACTGAAAAGTTTGAAGGGATTCATTTCACAGTCTTCTCCACGCCAACTCCTGATATCTGCGGCGCTGATAATTTCGTATTTTTACTCCTAGGTTATTGCGGAGAGGCTTTCTGAGGAAGAAATTGGTGGTCTGAAGGAGTTATTCAAGATGATTGATGCTGACAACAGTGGAACCATAACATTTGATGAGCTAAAAGAAGGCTTAAAGCGAGTAGGATCTGAACTAATGGAGTCTGAAATCAAGGATCTTATGGATGCAGTAAGATAAAAAGTTAATGTTTTAGGCTTTAAAATCCAATTTAGTTATTTGTGATGCTTTGTATTAATTTTAACCTTGACAATTGCACGAATACGACAGGCTGATATTGATAATAGCGGGACGATTGATTATGGTGAATTCATTGCTGCTACTGTCCACTTAAATAAGCTGGAGAGAGAGGAAAATCTGTTGTCAGCGTTCTCCTATTTCGACAAAGATGGAAGTGGTTACATAACCACTGATGAGATACAAGCAGCTTGTAAGGAGTTTGGTTTAGATGATGTCCATATTGATGAAATGGTCAAGGAAATTGATCAAGACAATGTAAGTATATTTTTGTTTTCAAGATTACACATGCCAGCATTAGCATCATGATGTCTTTCATCAAAGAACCATAGCTCCTTCAGTTGCCAATTTGATAAAAGTTTTTGGTTGCAGGATGGACAAATAGATTATGGGGAATTCACTGCGATGATGAGAAAGGGCAATGGAGGGATAGGAAGACGAACCATGAGAAGAACACTCAATTTCAGAGATGCTCTGGGTATCATAGACAATGAGTCCAATTGAGTTATTGTACCTTAAGTAATTGTTTGGTGATACAAATTTTGGACAAGGAAAAACTTTGATAACTTTGAATACCAATATTTGCATTTATGAATAGACTCATCAATCTAAAATGTTTCTCTCCTTGAAATGTGTGCTAGTGATGCATGCATAGTAGTACGATTTAGTTAATCCATCACAGCAGGGATTCCGTAAAAAAGGAGAGCGAATATAAAATACGGCTTTAATTCTACACCATCAGATCATAATTCTACGGTTGAAATTGTGACTTCCTCCAGTAAAGTTTGAGAACAGGGTATCCATTTCCGAGAACAAATTTGAAGAGGACACAGAATATTCATTCATTCATTCATTCATTCATTTAACCATGAGATATTCAAGGTAGCAAGTTACATTGAAAGGAATAATACATTACAAGTATTTGAGAGTGCGTGGGTGCATATATTATTTGATGATAGCTTTTGAGTTCACATCTTACTGGCAATGGCGAGATATTTGGTATGACGACCTTGTGCAAAAATCTTGCCAGTCTTTTTCTTCCTAAACTCCACGCTTATAACAGCAACAGCCTTTCCTACACGCAGAGCTCTCGCTTCGATCTCAATTTCCTCATCAGCATAAGCAGCATCCAAGTAAGAAACGTTGATCTCGACTGAAACCCCTGTGTTCGGAGCTGAGCGTCCGACGGTGGGAATTGCGGCGGAGCCTACCACATCCACCAACGCTGCGATAGCGCCACCGTGTAATGAATTGCCTGAATTCTACGAAAATAAATAAAATTAAAGATGAAAGATAATTGAATTGAATTGAATAGGAGTGAAGATGAAAGGAAAAAGTGTAGGAGTGTACGAGTAATCGAGGAGGGATTTTCATAGAGCAGACGACTCGGCTTGGTTCGATGAGATCGACGCGAAGTTCACTCATAATTAAGGGTTCCAAGAACCTTGGGGGTAATTCATCTACCGTTGATGCAGTTTCTCCTCCTTTCTCTAAGAACCTCTTCACTGACTCTAGCTCCATTTCTCTTTTCACTTTCTCCTCCTTCTACTCAAACAATCTCACCTTATACGTTTGAAGGATCTTTTTTTTTTGTCAGATTGAAGGGTCTTATTAGTAGAAAGAAGAAATAAGTATATCGATAATAATACAAGTTAAATATGTTTTTTGTCTGAAAAAAAAAAGCATTAAAGATTTTTCAATATTTATAGATTGAATATCCATTTTAGTCCTTCACAATCAGAAAGACCTTCTGTCAAAATAAATAAATTGGAAGACCTAATGCAACTAATTGGTTGTTAGGTTGAATATTGTTTGTGGTCACATAGATTTGAAATTGAGATATCCATTTTGTGTGTCTTAATTTATGGGTGGTACTTGCCACTTTGTACAATAAAAAATAGTCCCTAATAAAAACTTCGATGACCAATTTGGTCTCAAAGAATAAATGATGTATCGAATTATCCATGAGATTTGCAAACAAGGACATGTCACTTCCTCTCTATTAGTTAGTTGTTTTTTGGTTATCATGTTTTTGGGCACAGTTTCCACCAGCTTTGCGGATGATTAATCTAATTTGGGGAACCTGACTCACAAGTACCCAGCTATGTTGGCCCGTGTGGCTCTCCCCTCCTAACAGAATTTTTGTCACACCCAATATTCGAACCTGAGACCTTGGGGTGGGATCCAAAACCAATTACTATTCGGACCAACCCTTATTGGTTCCGTAAGTTGTTTATTATTGACTTACTTTATTTTCCTGATGTGACCCATTATATAAGTCACAAATCTCATTATTTTTAGGCTTAAATATGTTTTAGACCCTTGCAAATATGAGGTATTTTGGTTTAAGCACCAACAAATCTTTTATTTATTTATAAGCCATTGCAAAATGACACGTTTTGTTTTAAGCTCTTCTATTAGCAAACTGTTAGTGAGGCGTTAAAAATCTCTTCCACAAGTATATTTGCAGGGCTTAAACCAAAAAAAATATATTTTGCAAGGGTCTAATAAAAAAAAATTGCAAGGGCTTAAAATAAAATAAAAAAACACAAATGGGAGAGATTTTTAACGTCTAACTAACAGTTTGCTAACAAAAGGGCTTAAAACAAAACGTGTCATTTTGCAAGGGCTTATAAATAATAAAATTTTTGCAGGGGCTTAAACCAAAACACCTCATATTTGCAGGGGCCTAAAACATATTTAAGCCTTATTTTTATAAGCCCCATTATAGATAAATCCATGTCAGCACTTTTATTGACAAGGATTCTGAAATCTGAAATAGAACAATTTAGTCTCTAATTTGAAAACTAATCATTTGGAAGACATCTTCGTTCGATCTTCTTCTTTGTGCTTCGTGTAAACCACCAAAAAACCCTAAAGAAACGTAGCGAAAATCCATAATCTGATGACTGCATAAACTCAAAGAATGTCAAACGACATGTTCACAAAATTTGTGCTACTCTTAGTGTGTGTGAGATGAAATCCTAAAGCATCTCTTCTCTTCTTTTGGTGCACAAGAGTTTGAGATGAAACTTTATTTTGCAATATATCATTGATTGATAGGGTTTAGGTGTCTACAAACCACTTCAAGAAATCAAAGTATCTCAAGGGAATTTGCTTGACATCTCTATTGCATCTCATTAACTTAAATTAGTGTGGGCGAACCAACTTAAAGCAGAATATCATATACATAATTTAGATCTCTTGTGCAATTAACCATCATCTTGTTCATCTTTCAATTGCCCCAACATTTTGAATGATGTCTCCAACAAGTGTTTCTATCATACAAACCAATAATAATTTTTCCAGTACAGAAGAATTAAGTCACCGTTTTCCTTTATCCACTCCTTCAATATAGACAACTTTCAAGTTAATTGAAACAAATTATTCCAATCATGTATGTGCATAGTAGCTTCAAAATGAGAATAATGATCAGCCAGCCACACAAGTTAGCTTGAAAATGAGAAAAATCCACATCATTTTTCAACCATCTGACAAAAGATCAATATAAGAAAGAAACCAGCAATAAAAATAAAAACATTTATTTTGCATGGATGATAAGAAAGAAAACCAAAAACAAAGCTTGATGAAACCATCATCCAATCACACAAAGAATAAATCATGGTTGAATAGAGGAATTTGCTTTGTCGCTTTCACATTTTACTTGGCATGGGAAGATATTTGGTATGACGCCCTGAGCAAAAACTTTGCCAGTTATTTTGTTCCTGAATTCCACACTTATAACAGCTATAGTCTTTCCTACACGTAGAACCCTCGCATCGATCTCAATTTCCTCCTACCATAACAAGCCATAGCGAATTACAAATTTTAAAAATATTTAAGTGATTTTCTTTCTAGTAATTATTAATGGTTACGGATCTAAAATCAATCAAGAAGAAGAAGAAGAAGAATGGAAATACCAACATCAACATTGACTGCGTCCATGTATGAGGCGTTGATTTCGACGGAAACTCCGGAATCCATGGAATATCCAGCAGCTGGAATTGCGGCTGCGCCGATAACATCGACGAGCGTAGCGATGGCACCACCGTGCAAGGAGTTAGTTGAATTCTGCAATCGAGATTATTTAGGAATAAATTTAAAAAGTAGGAGATGAATTAGAAGGAAGATTGGGTTTACGAACGAACGAGTAGACGTGAAGGTATATTCATGGAGAAGACGACACGGCCAGGTTCTATGAGATCGAGGCGTAGGCCATCCACGATTAGGGATTCCAAGGATATGGGAGGTAGTAATCCATCTACATTTACCGATGATGCTCCTTCTCCTCCTTTCTCCTCCAAGTACCTCCTCTTCACTAATTCCAAATCCATCACTTTCTTTGCACTTTACTCAACCTTCTTTCTCTCTTACTGGTCGCTCGGTCAAAACAAAACTCCAATCCAAAACCAACGTTCTAATATATATATATATATATATATATATATATCATAAGTATATTAATTCACGAAGTTGTCACACGCGCATCCACATGGGGCCCAATAAGAAAATACCACGCGCATTTCCTATAAAATACGTGGCAATCCACCTCACACCTTCCCATCTATAGGTTGGTCTGTGGAGCGGACTGGATTGCATCTTCAGTCACATCGTATACGAGCGGTCTAGATCGCTTGAATATTAAACCACAATCATTTGGATTATCTTGATTGTACAATAACTGTGTGACAACAAAAAAAAACATCCATTTATTAGTCATAAACTGCAATCAATCAGATCTTAATATCATGGATCATGCTTAAACGTTTTTAAAATTGGAGACTAATATAAATATTTGTCTCATTCCCTAATTCAATGGTATTGTCTTTGACGATGGTTTTCTCCTTAAAAAAATTAAATCACCCTAAACTTGAGAACATATAATAAAATAAATCACCTTTAAATAAATCACCCTAATCATTCCTTTTTTTCGTACAAACAAATTATGGAATCTATAATTTGTGAGTAACCATTTTCATGCTATAAATCAACCTAAAATAAATCACCAAAATAATTTACTTTTGGGGCACATCATGTTTACTGCATTGACAATATATGACTCATCTGTTTGCCTGTTTATAGTACTTTCAAATAAAGAGACCAAGCATCACGTTAAAATCGGCAAACTAAGTTAAGGTGAAAGATTTTACTTTTAGAGTCCAAAGTATGTGTTGTGAGGTTCTTATCCCCACCCTAACAAGTAATGTTTGACACAATAGTTTGACACTTAAAATAGTGATAGGAATGTAATCATAAACCGTAAATTAAATTCAAATACTGAAGAAACACACACCAGCGTTGCTCCGCTTGCGGTATCCTTTAATATTTGCTCGCGGTGAAGATGGATTCGGAGAAAACACTCCACTTAGACAACCGATTGGGTACACTAGGTCCGAGAAAAGGAAAAGCATCACATTAAGAGAATTCATTACCTTTAGAGTTCAAGAAAAGGAAGTTGAGTTTGGTCAAATAGTTTGTGCACGACGATTGTTCCAACGACTTGTGGTTGATTGTTATACGATGATTGAGTCTACAAGGTTTGAAATTCATCCTAACAATCAACACTCATCTGATCTGAAATTTTGTCTGCTCTACAATATCTTTTATTACTAGAGGGGGAATCTAATGCATCCGCAATTGGCCGACATGTCATTTTGCCACCATCTTTCACCGGTGGTGCAAGGTACATATTCAATAATTGCCGAGGATGCTATGGCTATCTCAGTAAGAGGTTCGGATATCCGGACCTATTCATAACAATAGTATCTATTGAGAATATGACTTTAACTCTTCCCTTTTGATAGTCACACAATTATACTTTCAAGACATATTGTTTTTATAATCCAATAAAGCTTCTAGGAGCAATTTATCATTATATGTATCTGCATTTTTATAAAAATAGACATGTTTATATAGAGACTGTCGATGACCACCACGCACGGCGGTGAGGTTTTGTGCTCAAAGAGGAAAGTGAAGATTCAATAATTAGTGACTAGCGTTTGATTAAGGGAGTTGAATGATACTTTAGGAGTTAATGACAAAAATAGCCCTACACTAAGTACACATACCCATAAAACCCTCTACTTTCACCTCAAAAATTAAAGTCTTTCAATTTTGTTTTATTTGTCCTCCATTATTTTCTATTTAATAAACATATCCATATATGTTTTTTAAAATTATGTCATTCACAAATGTCATACAAAAAATCATTGTCTTTGATATAAATAATTATAGTTATATTTATAGAATATATATATATATATATATATATATATATATATATATATATATATATATATATATATACATAGACTTCGATGTATAATGAAACCCATATAAATCACACAAATATATGAACTTCACTAAACACTATTTTTTTACATTCCAACCCATGAACACAAATATTACCATTAAAAGAAATGTATACACAGTCTTGTGGCGAAATAATACATACTAGTAGTATATATATATATATATAAAGGTAAAATTACAAGAAGAAGGTTACGGAAGAGCAATGAGATAAGGTGACATTAGTTAGACATCAAAGTGTTTATTTGACATGTGTGACTCATAATTTATATTTAATAATCTATTAAAAATAAAACCCGTGTAATTATGCCAATAAATAAATATTCATATAGTAAATTGGTATGTTTTAGGTTACCTTGAAACCAATAAAATTAACCATTTTTAAGTTTACTATCTTTGTCAACTAAAATATATTTATGCTTTTACATCACATTCATATTAAATTGTTAGGATACATGTGTCCGATGTTGAGTGAATACAAGTAAAATTGGGTAAGTTACTCATATTTTCAAAAGCAATCTCGAGCTCACCTAAAAGATAACAACATTGCTATTAACTACTTAATGAATTTCGACGAAATGTCGAAAATACAAGGCGTAAGTCGGGTTTTTTATAACAATACATGCATGCCGCTTGGGTGTGTTAAGTTGCTTTCAACTAGGCACACATTTCGTTTTGTACTACGATCATTATTCAAAAGATAAATGTTACGAAGTTAAGAGATTGTATTTGTATTTTAGATCACATTGATATTAAATCAGTTGAATGCTTTTGTCAAATTTGGGTGAATACAAATGAGATTAGGTAAATTTCACCAGAGTTTTTTTTTCCTTATAGTTGGATTTCAGAGAGAGCATTTTAGGTTAATTTTTTTTAAAGGTATAGTCAATATAGTCAATATAACTATTTCATAAAAGACGAAAATGACCCATAATTAGTAATGTAAAGGACTTAGTTTGGTCACTTAACAGACACCCTAAACATACTAACATGACAATCAACAACAAAACAACTGAATTTCAACATACAGTAAATGTAAGGGACTTAGTTGTGTAATTATTATTCTCAAGGTACAAATTGAGCACCAAAATTTTTATCAGAAAACAAAAAAAGTAGCATTCAATGATTGCCAAGATTCGGTACTACCAGTTAATATAAAAAATAGTTAATCCAAAATGATAAAAATATGTTCTAACACTAATTCAAGATCAAGGATAAATTAGTCAAAAATACATTGAGAGGGAGAAAATACATGAAAAGGTTAATTTTTCACAAAAAAAAAGACATAAATATTTGTAATAAAGAAAACTATGGAGAGGGCATTCTAATACACAAAAATAATGAGCTTGTATATGACCCTTGCAGTCTGCTGTGTAGTAGTCAGATACCCTTCATCCTTCAGTCCCAGCAAAACTTCCAGGAGGTAAGAACAAGACTTGAAAACAAAAAATCTAATAGCAAATGTATATCCAAAGAGGAAGAAAACATAAATTAATCCCAATTGAATTCTACAATATTTAGTATCTACCATAAAATTTCCTCAAGCGCTTTGGGAGAAAACTATATCAATTGGTTTTCTTCTCTTCTTCCTTTGCAGCATCCGTTGTAGCAGAAACCACAGCTTGATCATCCTCACCTCCAAAACCAAATTCGTTTACACGCTTCTTGTCCACAGGATAAATCCACCTCTGGTATACATATATCAGGAAGATAAGATCTGCAAGGCAGCAAAGGAAAATAAGAAATTAAGACAATGATCATACTGAAATACTTTTTCATAACTCAGTGCATTCAATGCATGGATTGGTTTTTGTACAAATCTTTTAAAACCACAAAGTGAAAACAAGATGACATTTTCTAAATTTTAAGTCGAAAGAGAATGACCATAGGAAACATTTTCTCAAACCAGCCCTTAGTTCCTAGGTAGCCTAGGATTTCAATTCTCATTTTACAACAAAATATAAGAGACAGATGATGCTAACTCGAATACAACATTGTTTTGTAGCCTAGTTGCATGTAGCTTTCTTGGGAAGTACTTGACCTATAGTTCTATCCATAGCTGTAGTTATTCTACTACAGTTGATCCACCCCTCCTCCTCCTCCCCTCATCAGGTTAGCACCTCCTCCAATAAAAGGAGGCGAGGAAAAGAAAAAAAGAAAAGACAATATTTCGTGCATCACATGCATATTTAACCTTAAAATGAGGCTATCCCTAATGTCTGAAGATGTTGCAAAAATAGTAAGTGGTCGGAAGCAGTTACAAAAATAAGTGGTCATGATCCCAATCTTACCATCACGGAAGACAGAGAGCCGATGTAGTGTTGGCATTTTAATGACAAAGGCAAAAAGATCATCAATAATGGTGTTAAGGAACTTGTAAGTCATCTGCCTCCAAGGTAGATGAGCAACAGATTTGAGCTTGTAGTTGATGAACAATTGCGGGCACATCATAATAAAGCCTGCAACAATTGTATAAAGAGTGTGAACATGGCAAAGTTTACCAAACTAGAAACTTCCGAACAAGATTATGTTAACATTGGTTGAATGTGCTGTCATGAACAAACATATTTGTATAAGTAAAAATGGAGAGGATTATTTTAACAAAATGCTGCTAAAGAAAGTAGCAAACAATGAGGATTCACTAGAGGTGAATTTCATATTTAGGACATTTTTTCTAAAGAAAGAACCAAGCAAAACTCCGACATCTTTTCTATATGCTTTTCCTAGGAGATAAAATATACAGTAGGATAAGGAGCCATAATAACTTAAGCTATTCAACTCCCAAGTTAAAAAATGAAGTTGAAAATCCCTATCTTCTATTTAAATACAATTGTATACAAATATTTTCCATTAAGGGGGTTTCACTCAATTTCACTTTTAGTGTCTGAAACATTAGCGGCCCCTGTAATTCAAACCATGGTAAAAAAGGTTCATATCGGTTCAGGACAATCTTACTCAGGACGCAGGAGCTGCTACAGTTAGGAACTTAAAGCATATCAACTTTGTAAGAATCTAAGCACTTACTTATCTTAGATCCCGATTGTTTCCTATTATTATTTTATGAAAAAAACATTTTTTGAAGAAATCCTAACTTTTAGCATTTTTAGTCTTTTGTTTCAGCTTTTTAAAAATAATCAGAATCTAAAAATAATCTAAAATCTGGTCATAAGGAGAATTTATTTGAAATAGCTTCTCAAAATAATATAATTTTAATGAGTGTAGTGATGAGAGAAGATTAAAAAAGTCAATTTTATAAAACATAAATTAGACTCAATTTTGCTAAAAAATATCAAAAAGATAATCTCTAAATTATTTTTTAAGAAAATCACTATTTTAAAACAACTTAAACAAAAGGACCCTACAGGTCACAAAAGATAGTATCACTCCAGAACACAGATAGCTTAACCAAATTAGAAGAGTGCTTACCAAACATGTATACACAACTTGTGAGTGAAGACAAAATCCAAGAATACCAGCTCTTGTGACGCTCATACTTTAGCGAGTAAACAGCAAAGCCAGCAGCAAGGAGAAATAGAACATAGGATAAATACTTCATTGCAATATCATCATATTCTTTTGTCTTGTTCCCTGCATATGACTCTCGATCTCGGAACCTCAACATAGGTATCCTCCCTGTCCTATCAATCTGGGAGGCAAAATATATCAAATAAAAATAATTAAGAAACACGAGAATTTGTACAAAGTAGACAAGGCTAGAAAGTTACTTCAACATGTATCTGCCTCACTCACAGAAGCGAAAAAACAGTAATTAGAAGGGGAAGGTCGCAGCAAACTATTCTTCATACTTCGATACAAAATCAGTAAACATGAAAGGTCTCAGCAAGATGTTCTATATACACTCAGTAGAGATATGGTATACATTATAATAAGAGGTAAACAATATATGGTATATATTATAATCAGAGGTAAACGCTCACAATGCCAGTGATAGCAATAACTGTCTCAGGAACCAGGCTACTTTTTATATAAAAAATTCAAAAGCACTCCTATCAAATAGGATAGGGCACTTAGGCCCAATTTGATGCAAAGTAGCGAATCGCCAATAAGCTAGCGGACAACTAGCTGAGCTTGTAGTGAATAGCAATAGAACAGAATAGTGAAAAACTAGCTGGTGGATGAGCATAAAACAAATATAGGATAGCGAGATAAGCGAGCAAATTAAATTTGAAGTGTTTGATAAAATTAGCATTAAACAGTGATGAATGAAAATGACATTTTTTATGCTTAAACTTTTTTAATCAATATTAAATATGACAAAATATTAATAAATAACTATTTTTAAAAATATATGCTAATCAAACTATTTATTAATTTATGTAGAAGTAAAAACAAAATTGTTGGCTAACAATATTATATTAAATTTTCTTTTCATTTAATTTTCCATGCTTGGTAAAAATATATGTAACAACACAAATGTATATAATTTTTAAACACATGTAATCCTACGTTTTATTTGGTTTAACATTTATTAAAGAACAGGCAAGTAATTTAATAAAAATAACTAGGGTAAAAACGAGAAAAAAATATAATATGCTAGAAACTATAAGCTCGAACGCTAATGGAAGTAACATCTGAAAGGTAGCTATATGCTAGTGCTTGTCCAACACCTCTAATTTTTCAATTTTTAATCCAGTCAAAAATCTGATATAAGCTAAGCGGATTTAACTTACCAAATAGATCCCCGGTCTTAAAAAAAAGGCTAGAAAATCACAAACAATACCTCTATGTGCATGGCTTTTCCAATTTTCCAGAACTCAATTATCAAACCGACTCCAGAGCTTGCAAGAATCATCCAAGAAGTATCATTGTCCAGCAGATAAAGGAAGATGACAAGCTGGCAAATAAAGCTCACGACAACAGTCTTGGCAGAGAGTCCTTCCATAGACTTGTTTTTGTTCCAAAATTGGATGTCTGGGTAAGAAGAAAATAATTAGATGATAATCTATGTAAGCTAACCATAACCATAAGGACTTTCTTGTCACTTTCCTAATGAAAACTGTTATACAAAATAACTTACCATTCTTGAAAGCCAAAAAGTCAAATACTGAATGAAGGAGGGAAACAACCATGGTAACTCCCAGGAGGTAAGGATTTCCTTCCAAAAATACCCTCTGATACATTCATCAAAATCAAATAGTCAAACAATAAGAAAAACAAGGCACTTACCAGATCATATAAAATGGAGAGTCAGATAGACACAAAAAAAACAGAAGATTTTCTCATAGGTTTTGCTTTTCTGAAAAACTTGCATGATTATTATAATTTTTGCAAACACGTAGGGTTTCAGAAGGCGCTTTTTCTTCTAAAATAAAATGGGTCATTAATATACATTGTACAAATAAGCAGTGCTACTAAGAGACAAAGTCAATAAAATAGCATCAGAGAGATATGTATTGTAAGGTGAAATTCTGGTAGGATGGGACAGAAAGTACCCAAAGATAGTTTTGTACCCTCAATGGAAGACTATAAGAAGATTTACTCAAAGAATATACAACATTTAGATGCACAGACCATAATGGAAGAAGGAGTCGGAATAAAAACATAAACCAATATAAGTCAAAGACCAAGGATCAGTTGGTGAGAGGGTTTAACAAGATTCAAAAAAGATATGTAAATAACTTAAATTTAAATTGGAAGGAAAACACATTTTATGATTTCCAATGCCGACATTTGTTATAAACATAAGGGACCAAAGAATAAATACATCTGGTACAATTTTTTCATAAGAAAAACTTCCATCATAAATGTAGTCTAACATAGTAACATCTGAAACATTTTGAGCATAATTTACCCGCATCTTTGGGAAGTTGTTAAAAACTCAAATGGCTTTTATGATAGGCAGATTAACAATTTATGGAGCATATAACAGTCAAAACCACGACACACCAGAGGTATGCCCACCAGGATTTAACTTTAGTACCAAAGACTATATTTATAAAAATGTCTTCCAAAACCAAAAACAGCTATGCCTATTCTAATCAAGATAGGTAAACTGAAACAGCAGTACTTGAGCAAAATACAGGTATCGGTACAACCAACTTCATATAAAGGTTTTAGAGCTAAATAGCATGATATAACAGCTGGAAAAAATATGAAACCAACTCTACATATAAGGATGCAAGAAAAGTAATAAAAATAAAAACTAGGAAAATCGATATTTTACTCAATACCCAAATTTATGAGGATGTGGATACTAAAAAACATGCATTATAAGCAGTCCATGGTAATTATTTGGAATTGTACAAGTTTTTTAAAACAACAGACCTTGAGTTCATCGGCCTCGCCTTCAAGCATGCTCCCATAGCTACGGTGAATCTGGAAGGACTGGTCAATTTGCAGGAATAATTGCCATTTTGTCATGCTAATGGGACCAACTTCCAGATTAAGTGTTAACTCGGTTACTGTCTCATTCAAAGGTATCAACTTATCCCGGAGTAACCAAAACTCATTGAAGAAAACAGTTGGATAGTAATCCCCAGTGATAGGATCAATGTTCATGTCTGGTCATCAAAGTTAAGGAAACTCAGACATTTGAGTAGCTGACATGCATGAATAGATCAGTGAAACAGTGTCAACATATTGTATGGTCAAAAAAGAGTTTGGAACCAAAAATATAAGAAAATTTTTAAATAAAAATATTACTGATTGGATGCAAACAAGGAATATGTCAGGCCAGACAAGTTCTCCATTATTCAATGTTAACCTTGCGTAATATGACTCTATTCTTTTTAAAGCTAGACATGGTATCCAGACACAATGCCAAAAAACTACAATGGGGAGGGTGATAAAAATTAAAAGGAAATAACAAATAGCAAAAAATGTAAATGGAAAGGATACATGGAGCGATGTTTGGTGGTATGCCTGTTTTGGGTACCTACAGGAAAAGTATAAAATAACAATTAGCAGTGTTAGAAAGAAAATCTACCTATTAAGTTTATAAGATTTTACATATTTTCCTGGATATCAGAATCTAGGAAATGTCAGGGAAGGAAGTTATCGGCTAAAATCCAAAAACAATTTAATACAACAAATAAATATTGGACTCAAAGATTTGTATTGCATGATTAGCATCACAGACAAAACTGCATTTGCAGTCACAGGGATGGTACTGGTAGCTCCTACAAACTTTTCAAAAGAACACATTTTTCTTAGTTTTTATGAAAAATATGAAGTCAATCCTTTCTTAAAAAGTCTTTTAATTTTACCCCCCCCCCCCCATCCCGGACTACCTTGTTGTATGATATGACATATATTCATCTAACGTTATATGCAATTGCTAGCTATGCCCCGGTAAGCATGTAAGCTTCTTGCAAGAAGGATACAGAATCAAAAATAGATAATTTAGGGATCATTAATTCGCATTGGTAACAAGGCACTTGATGATGAGAATCATATATTTCCAAAGAAGTTTCAGTTTTTATAAGAAAGGGTTTATTAGCACATTCAATTGCTGTTGCTTTGACAGAAAAAGGTTGTACTCCGGATCGTAGATTCTATATGCATAGCCTTCAAGTGACATTAGATGATTTCTGAACAGCAATAGTTTTAGTTTACTAGGACAGTTAGTCCTGAAAACTCCAAAGGTCTTCACAAAAAACAACTAATTAACCTGTGATGACTTGAGTGGAATTCATGGTTTTAACCAACTGAATCTTGTGCAGATCCACAATGAGTTTTGAAAGTCCAGGCCGACAGCCTGGTTCACCCAAAAATACAAATTGGACTTCCGTCCCAACCCCTGTAGCACCAACACTTTCGGATGAAGATGTGTCGGACAACTACACCGGTACTTCAATTACTTGTATTTTACAAATTAAAACCGGTGTCGGCGTGTCCGTGTTAGTGCTTCATAGGTCCCAACTACCAAGTAGCTAAATATTTCGACTATCCCTCTTACTAGTTCATGCAAAACAAATGATAAAAATAATTCCAATTAAAAGAAGGCCAATTTATCTAACACTCTTTTCTCTCTCCTTTAAGACATTTTCTAATAAATTAAAAGTTAACAACATCTAACGGAAATAATGACTCGCCAAAACCAGAACATGTAGATATAGTGCACCAATTGATTTAATGAATTCCAAGAAACATACTGGGTGAAGTCAGCAACCAAGTTTATTGTTATATTTGGTTTCCAATATGAAAACCACTCCATAGGTCCATCATCTTTAGCATCATCTTCAGTATCATCAGCCACCTAACACAACCAAAAGAGGTGAAAATTTTGATTATAGAGAAAGGAGTAACAAATCATGATGGCAAGCATTGAACACTAACCAATTTAAAAATGAGAACATAAGTAATACAAACTTACAATAACCACAATAATGATATAGAAATACAGTATACAAATCATAAGGATTAGATCTAGGGAAACCTCTTTTGGGCCCATTGGATATTTCAATCATCATCAGAACTTCTAAATGCTGACTGGAATTTAAATTTGATGAGAATATACTGAACTATAGGCAAGTTATTTCATGCACCACTTGTAAGTGGTGCATTGATAGTGGCGGATGAAAGTGTATAGGGAAATTGCACCCACAGGGAAATTTTTCTTTACTTTTAGATACTTACTAATTTTATTTTTGCCCCATAAAAAATAGGTATTGATACCATAAAATATTTTTAAAAAGAATGTATGAAGTTATAAGAGACAAAATGTTGCGTCCATAAAAATAATTCTGGATCCGCCACTATAGATAGTTACATACACCATAGGAATACAATTGTAAAATCATCTCTCACCTCCCCCACCCTCTGCATCCCCTCCGCCCCTCTGCGTTCCCTCCGCTCCACCAACATCTGCCACAACCCCTCTCCTGATTCCCTACCTCCGCCAACTTTTTCCAGTTTCCTCTACTCAAATTTCAATCCTTCTTTTCTCCCAAAACGCAATCATGCGGGTTCTTTGATTACGGAACCCATCGTTCCCTTCTAAAATTGTAATAGCAATATTTTTAAAAAAATCGTGTGGTCAGAGTGCATACTCAAATTATAATAACAAAGAGATCGAGTCCAATTGCAATCTGCTTAAAAATTGAAATAAGACATAAATTAATCAAGATTTCTCCTCTCTCACTACCAACAGTGACACACAAGACAAAGCGAGAGAGGAGAAATCAAGATTTCTCCTTTACTCTCTCACTATAGAGACACACGAGACTTCTGATTAGGAAATCTTTACGAGACAAACCGAGAGAGGGGAATCTCCTCTCTCGCTTTGTCTCGTGCGGGAAAGCAGAAGACAGAAATCTTGACTCCCCTGAACACCAATTGTCTCACACTACCAACAATTTAGGGCTCTGGTGGTCGCATCTCTCTCCAGCAACGATGCTCTCTCTGTTAATCGTGTCTCTCTCAAACACCACGTCTCTCACGGCCTTGCTCTATCGCGTGTGTGTCGTCATCACACAACATCGACAACATTTCTCTTTCCTTTTCCGATTACTTGTATGTTTTGATTATGAACCAATGATTTTCTATAGTTAGCAGTAGACGGTGACTGAAAATCTAACTATTAAGAATGATTTGGATTTAAATAGTCCATCATTGAAGAGGATTTATGATTGGATATTATGGCATTATTTGATCCATAAAAGTATAAGTAACCCCACATAGTGAGAAGATGTTTTAGTTGTTTTTTTTACTTGAGTTGTAGTTGTTGATCTAGACTTTATGTGAAATATAATGTCATAGTTGTAATACGTCAAAACTCAACACAGTAAAGATCTTGTACTCGTGATCCAAAGTAACGTTGTAAAAGGTTTCCATAAAGCTAATTATAAAATTATGTTAACAAATAACAAACCTGGGATGTCACTTGACTCTCACTAGAATCTGGTGAAGCTCCCAGCAGACTCTTTCTTTTATCTGCTTTTGACTTGGGAAAGTATACCACAACAGCTAAAACCAATAAAAGGAAGACATCTAGTAAACCACTTAAATTTAAACAAATTTATATTTATAGCAACTAAATTATTAATTAGAAGGAAAAAACATACGATGTGTCCTTCCAAATGCTAACTGAGGCTGGTATTCGGATCACTAGGGTCGGGTGAATAGCCAGATTGTGCAAAGAAAACATGAGCAAAAAGACTCCCATTGTGCTTCAAAGACTGGAAAGAGAATATAAATATGTAACCATAACGTTCCATATTATGGGAACTAGTTTCTTCAATCCTGAACAAATATTCTAAATAAACCACGCGTGGGGAGCAGTGGCAGTTTCGGAGGGTCATACCTCAGTAGGGGGATAGTTCAAAGTAAGAGCTCTGGTACTCTCAGGTCCCCAAACGGCATATGGAATATTGGTTTCATGCCATACAAGAGCACTTTCACTACCAAAGTCATTGAACTTCTCATTCTCGGTAAGATAAAGCCACATATCCTGAACAAAATGTCATCCAAAAAAGAACTTGACTTAGTAGCGAGTACAAAAACAAGAAGCAACACTAACTAGAAAAGCCATCGCACTTTACACCATGGAAAGAACACAAGCTAGTTAGGGACTGTTTGATTTCCTCTTTTAAAAACTGTTTTTAGTTTTCAAAATTTTTTAAAAAACAAATCTGTTCTCTTTTAATTTTTATAAAAATCAAATCAGGCAGACCCTTATTTTCTCTTTATCTATTCCAATAAGTATGAACCTTCAGTTATGCAAGCGCACAAAACATTCAATTGTCTTCTGTTTGTAAATAGAAAACCTGTTTATTCTTATTCTCATGTACATGTTGCTTATTTGAGATTGAGACTTGTGATTGGGAACAAAACTACCATCATAAGTATTCGTCCATTCGACAATAATTGTAACCTAAAACTAAAAGTATCATAATTTCAACATCCGATAATTAACTAACCTTTTTTATCGAGTATAATTAACTAACCTAAAAGTATCATTATCATCCTATAAACAGGAGAATTAAGAGAGGGAAAAAAGCTGCTAATGGAGGCAAAATGACCTAACAAAATGATTCGAAATCTGAATTAAAAACAATAATAACAGAAGAGGGATGGATCGCGTGTAACAAACCATAGGCTGGGCTTTGTGGAAGAGGTTGGAGATGAGAGCGGAAGGTTCGACAGGGGCCTTTTTGGAGAAAAGAATTTGGAAGCGAAGTACCAGAAAACGACCATGCGTATAATTCCGGTGAGACCAAACCCTCCTTGTTGCCTTCCTTGTGGCGGTGCTGCACCTCCGCCTTCAACTGCTGCCGTAGGCGGCGCCATAATCGGCAGAGAGATAGAAAGCGATGGAATCGAAGATTTGAAATGTATACCACCACTAGTAGTAGTAGTAGTTTAAGAGGGTGGTATATATATATATATATATATTGTATTAATAGAGAAAGGCTTGGTGTTGTTGCTGCTGGCAAAGCAGTAGTAGTAGTAGAAGGGAAAAGGAATTGTTTTGCAACTGGGTGTGGCCACGCAATGTCCCACCGATGCAAACCGAACTAATGATCGATCT
Organism: Oxytropis ochrocephala; assembly: GCA_020916435.1. NCBI lineage: Eukaryota > Viridiplantae > Streptophyta > Magnoliopsida > Fabales > Fabaceae > Oxytropis > Oxytropis ochrocephala. The sequence goes on along the minus strand of CM037089.1, from coordinate 12,463,894 downwards.
CCTCCACTTTACACTAACTATACCCTCTTAGGTTACCTATTTTTAGGAAACCCTATTAGGTTATCTTTTTTACCTACTAGTAAATTACTCGTGCGTTTCGCACGGTGATTTCGCTTTCCACGCATGTGTTAAAGCGCACATGTGTACAAAATACAATATTTATTAAAAGCTAGGGACGTACTGCAACAATGCGATATGCGATACGTGATTATAAAGGAATTACAGTAAAAATGTTAAAAATTATGTATTGCAAAGTTAGTGGTTGATATGAATTGATAATTTACAACCAAACATAGAATAGAATTTTTATGTTAACGAGGTTGTGTTTATATATGATATATTTCCAAGATACGTCGCACGTAACGCAAATGGTGATTTTGAATGTGAGAAACTTAATTCATAAAACGTTGATAAAAAATCTTTAACAATAATGATGACAATATAGTTCACAAAAAAAATGGATGTGTGTACTATTGGTTAAAAATGGTCAGTAACATTTTATAAGGGGGTATAAAAATACACAACACATCCATATATTTAGTAACAGTGGGAGTAAAAATGAGTGGTACATTTTGATAATAAAAAAAATCGTGGACAAATAAAAATTTGTCGTGGGGTATGTCGGTCCAAAATATAGAGTGGGGTATATTGGTAAACAGTGAGAGTACAAAATGAGGGGTATATTGGTAAATGGTGGGGTACAAAATATAGAGTGGGAGTATGTCGGTCCAAAAATATAGAGTAGGGGTATATTGGTAAACAATGGGTACAAAATGAGAGGTATATTGGTAAATGGTGGAATAAAATTTTCCCCACCAAAAGTGGAAGTCAACGATTGTGTATTAATTAAGAGAGATAATAATAAAAAAAAAAGTGTTGGAAAAATTAAAAATTTGTCAGGGTTATGTCGGTCCAAAAATATATAGTGGGGTATATTGGTAAACAGTGGAGTACAAAATGAGGGGTATATTGGTAAATGGTGGGGTACAAAATATAGTGTGGGGGTATGTCACCCAAAAATATAGAGTGAGGGTATATTGGTAAACAGTTAAAGTACAAAATGAGGGGTATATTGGTAAATTGATTGTGTATTAATTAGAGAGATAATAATAATAAAAAAGTGTTGGACAAATAAAAATTTGTCGAGGGTATATCGGTCAAAAATATATATGGGGGGTATATTGGTAAACAATGGGGTACAAAATGAGGGTATATTGGTAAATGATGGGGTACAAAATATAGAGTGGGGTATGTCAGGTCCAAAATATAGAGTGAGGGTATATTGGTCAACAGTGGGGTATAAAATGAGGGTATGTTGGTAAATGGATTGTGTATTAATTAAGAGAGATAATAATAAATAAATAAATAAAGTGTTGGACAAATAAAAAAATTTATCGTGGTATGTCGATCCAAAATATATAGTGGGGGGTATATTGGTGAAATGTTGAAGTCTACAAAAAATATAGAGTGGGAGTATGTAGGTTCAAAATATATAGATGGGGTAGTATATTGCAGTATGTTGAGATCTGAAATAAGGGAGATAATAGTAAATGGTGGAAAAATAATTTTCCCACCAAAAGTGAACTATAAAAGTCGATATAGGATTTATATATAGGGATAAGCTAAATTTCAGATCTAATAATTAACAATAGGTTTGTTTTCAAAAATTAAAGACACTTAGGTTATGATTTTATTAAGTCAAATATACCGCTAATATGTCATACTTTCCCGTGACTTAAAAGTAAAATTATTATTTTAACACTATTTGTTAATAATTTTGATATGCATTCAGAGACATTAAAATTACTTGAAACAATATAATGTCTCATATGGGGAACTAAAAAGAAAAATAAGCATAATAAAAAAAGTAAATATGTATGATTTATGTTTAAAGACGTTATAATTAGGCCAACATGATAACAAAATTAACTTACGTTTGGACTCTTTAAGTATAGAAAATTCAAAACTAATGTGAATAGTTAAAAACAAAAAATTGCAAAATATATATCTACTTTCATCTCTAAATAGTGCAATCTTTTCTAATATTTTACCTGCTTTCTTACCCGAGACTTTAATTTCTATCATTACTTTAAACTTTGTAATAACATAGATGTAGTTGAATTGTATATGTGATTATATGACTTGTGCAAGGTTAATAAAAGTCATGAATTATTGAATAAAGAAATTAAACAAAAGATACCAAGGCAATAAAATTAATTTTTTTTTTACATTTTTGATGTGTGTTCAAAGATATTAAAATTACATCAAAACCATATAACGTCTTCCCGTTGGGACTAAAAAACATTATAAGCATAATGAAGAAGTATATAAGTATGACTTTTGTTTAAAGAGTATAAAATTACACCAATGTGATAAAAAAATTAAATCACATTTGGACTCTTTAACTCTAGAAAATTTGAAATAGCGGAGAGTAGTTAAAAAAACATAATGTAATTAACAGTAAAGTTTAAAATGTGTTTTATTTTTTTTTTTTGACTCAAGATA